>CM031945.1:35886642-35891642 GCA_018749465.1 Paracanthobrama guichenoti
TTCAATGTAATAAAACTTTTCTCTTTTCATTTTGTTTATTTTATTTTACATGATTTACACTATTCATTTAGTTTATTAAATTTATTAAATCATGGTTATTAAAGGGTTAAAATCAGGGTTATAATCGATAACTAACATTCAATTATTAAAAACATCATTGTTAACTGAAATAAAGCTGAAATAAAATAAAAAGCTCCAAAGAAAGAAGAAAAAACACCAAAAAGGGTTAAAATCATGGCTATTAAAGGGTTAAAATCAGAGTTATTAAAGGGTTAAAATCATGGCTATTAAAGGGTTAAAATCAGAGTTATTAAAGGGTTAAAATCATGGTTATTAAAGAGTTAAAATCATTGTTATTAAAGGGTTAAAATCATGGTTATTAAAGGGTTAAAATCATGGTTATTAAAGGGATATACTCATGTTATTAAAGGGTTAAAATCATGGTTATTAAAGGGATATACTCATGTTATTAAAGGGTTAAAATCATGGTTATTAAAGGGATATACTCATGGTTATTAAAGGGTTAAAATCAGAGTTATTAAAGGGTTAAAATCATGGTTATTAAAGGGATATACTCATGGTTATTAAAGGGTTAAGATCATGGTTATTAAAGGGATATAATCATGGTTATTAAAAGGGTTAAAATCAGGGTTATTAAAGGGTTATAATCAGAGTTATTAAAGGGTTAAAATCAGGGTTATTAAAGGATATACTCATGGTTGTTAAAGGGTTAAAATCAGGGTTATTAAAGGGTTAAAATCAGGGTTATTAAAGGGATATACTCATAGTTATTAACGGGTTAAAATCATGGTTATTAAAGGGTTAAAATCAGGGTTATTAAAGGGATATACTCATGGTTATTAAAGGGTTAAAATCAGGGTTATTAAAGAGTTAAAATCAGAGTTATTAAAGGGTTAAAATCAGAGTTATTAAATGGTTAAAATCAGGGTTATTAAAGGGTTAAAATCAGGGTTTTTAAAGGGATATACTCATGGTTATTAAAGGGTTAAAATCAGGGTTATTAAAGGGTTAAAATCAGGGTTATATACTCAAGTTATTAACGGGTTAAAATCATGGTTATTAAAGGGTTAAAATCAGGGTTATTAAAGGGATATACTCATGGTTATTAAAGGGTTAAAATCAGGGTTATTAAATGGTTAAAATCAGGGTTATTAAAGGGTTAAAATCAGGGTTATTAAAGGGTTAAAATCAGAGTTATTAAAGGGTTAAAATCAGGGTTATTAAAGGGATATACTCATGGTTATTAACGGGTTAAAATCATGGTTATTAAAGGGATATACTCATGGTTGTTAAAGGGTTAAAATCAGGGTTATTAAAGGGTTAAAATCAGGGTTATGAAAAGGATATAATCATGTTATTAAAGGGATATACTCATAGTTATTAACGGGTTAAAATCATGGTTATTAAAGGGTTAAAATCAGGGTTATTAAAGGGATATACTCATGGTTATTAAAGGGTTAAAATCAGGGTTATTAAATGGTTAAAATCAGGGTTATTAAAGGGTTAAAATCAGGGTTATTAAAGGGTTAAAATCAGAGTTATTAAAGGGTTAAAATCAGGGTTATTAAAGGGATATACTCATGGTTATTAACGGGTTAAAATCATGGTTATTAAAGGGATATACTCATGGTTATTAAAGGGTTAAAATCATGGTTATTAAAGGGTTAAAATCATAGTTATGAAAAGGATATAATCATGTTATTAAAGGGATATACTCATGGTTATTAAAGGGTTAAAATCAGGGTTATTAAAGGGATATACTCATGGTTATTAACGGGTTAAAATCATGGTTATTAAAGGGATATACTCATGGTTATTAAAGGGTTAAAATCAGGGTTATTAAAGGGATATACTCATGGTTATTAAAGGGTTAAAATCATGGTTATTAAAGGGTTAAAATCATAGTTATGAAAAGGATATAATCATGTTATTAAAGGGATATACTCATGGTTATTAAAGGGATATACTCATGGTTATTAAAGGGATATACTCATGATTATTAAAGGGTTAAAATAAGGGTTATTAAAGGGATATACTCATGCTTATTAACGGGTTAAAATCATGGTTATTAAAGGATATACTCATGGTTATTAAAGGGTTAAATCAGGGTTATTAAAGGGATATACTCATGGTTATTAAAGGGTTAAAATCAGAGTTATTAAAGGATAAAAACAGGGTTTTGTGCTTTTATTTTTGTGTGATTTTTATTTATTTGATTATGCATCATTTTATTTGTTAAAGCAACACAATTTGCACTATTCTTATTTTATTTATACATTTATTTATAATATTATATTTATAACCTTATTCTAATCTTCATGTTGAATGTTTTATAAAAATTCGTTTTTAATGAATACATTTTTTTCTTCTAATTTTGTTTATTGTACACTGTTTACACTATTCCTTTAGGGTTTTTAATTTTATTTCTGCTTTAATATTACTTTTCTCATTTTATTTTTATTTGATCATGCATCATTATTTTATTTGTTAATAAATCCACAACTATATTTTCAGTACTGTTATTATTTGACTTATTTTAATTACCTTATAATCTACTCTTCATGTTTCATTTTTAATCAAAATCTCATTTTATTTTATTTTGTATCTTTAGTCTATGTTAATATTGCTTGATACTATTGTTGTTTTACTCTTTACTTTCCTTATAAATATTGTACTGTAATTATCGTACACAGCTGCACTAAAAATGTTTTGGCCAAAAAAATGTACAGTTTTTGTCATGCCAATTAAGCACAATGAATTTAGCTGAATGGAAAAGCAAACTATTGTACTATTATTATTGACCCATGTGGGTCCGAACTGACTTTGCAGCGTTCTTGAACATAATGCCTGTGTTTTGGCAGTGTAGATGCGGTGCCATTAAATCCAGTGCTGCTATAGTGTCTGTAGGGCTGAATTTCACAGCTCATTACACTGGCTCCAGTTCTGTCTCTTTCTCCATCTCCCCTCCCGAGCAGCAGCAGGTAGACCTCAGTGTCTCTCTGCAGGCTTTTGTGGCCTGTCTGTCTGCCCTGTTGTCTGCCTGTATGTGTCATATCTGCAGGATTACGTGCTGCACAATAGCAGTGCATCTCCGCTCTGAAGAGACAGTTGATGTTTACATTCATTCTGAGGAGCTAACGAGCCCCGAAGAGAAAGAGAGGGAAATTAAAAAGCGTTAGTCCCGTCTGCTGACCGTCTTAAAGGGATAGTCCACTCAAAAAAATCAAGTCTTTTACTCACCCTCATGTCGTCCTGAACCTGTATGACTTCCTGTAAAACACAAAAGGAGATGTTAAACAGAATGCCCAAGCTTTTTTTCCATGCAATAAATGAGTACTGGGGCTGTCAAGCTCCAAAAAGGTTAAAATCAGGGGTTTGAAAGGGTTACAATGAGGGTTATTATCTTTAACTAAAATCAAGCTATTAAAAACATGTTTTGAATGTTAAAAACAAAAATTTAAATAAAACAAATAGCTCCAAAACGAAGGAAAAACACCAAAAAGGGTTAAAATCATGGTTATTAAAGGGTTAAAATTTTGGTTATTAAAGGGTTAAAATCAGGGTTATTATCGATAACTAATCAGGTTACAATCAGGTTATCATTGTTAACTAACATTAAATTATTAAAAACATCATTGTTAACTGAAATAAAAAGGGTTAAAATCATGGTTATTAAAAGGTTAAAATCAGGTTATTATCGATAACTATTATTAAATTATTAAAACATCATTGTTAACTGAAATAAAGCTGAAATAAAATAAAAAGAGGAAAAACACCAAAAAGGGTTAAAATCATGGTTATTAAAGGGATAAAATCAGGGTTATTAAAGGGTTTCAAATCAGGGTTATTATCGATAACTAACATTAAACTATTAAAACATCATTGTTAACTGAAATAAAGCTGAAATAAAATAAAAAGAGGAAAAAACACCAAAAAGGGTTAAAATCATGGTTATTAAAGGGTTAAAATTTTGGTTATTAAAAGATTAAAATTAGGGTTATTATCGATAACTTATCAGGTTATTATTGTTAACTAACATTAAATTATTAAAAACATCATTGTTAACTGAAATAAAAAAGGTTAAAATCATGGTTATTAAAAGGTTAAAATCAGGGTTATTATCGATAACTATTATTAAATTATTAAAACATCATTGGTAACTGAAATAAAATAAAAGCTCCAAAAGAGGAAAAAACACCAAAATTTTTAAATCATGGTTATTAAAAGGTTAAAATCAGGGTTATTATTGATAACTAACATTAAATTATTAAAAACATCAAACATTAAAATATAAATTATTAAAAACATCATTGGTAACCGAAATATAAAGCTCCAAAAAGAGGAAAAAACACCAAAAAGGATTAAAATCATGGTTATTAAAAGGTTAAAATCAGGGTTATAATCGATAACTAACATTAAACTATTAAAACATCATTGTTAACTGAAATAAAGCTGAAATAAAATAAAATAAGCTCCAAAAAGAGGAAAAAACACCATAAAGAAAAAACACCATAAAATCATAGTTATTAAAGGGTTAAAATCATGGTTATGAAAGGGATATAATCAGGGTTATTATTGTTAACTAACATTAAATTATTAAAAACATTGTTGGTAATTGAAATAAAGCTGAAATAAAATAAAAAGCTCCAAAAAGAGGAAAAACACCAAAAAGGGTTAAAATCATGGTTATTAAAGGGTTAAAATCATGGTTATGAAAGGGTTAAAATCATGGTTATTAAAGGGTTAAAATCACGGTTATGAAAAGGATATAATCATGGTTATTAAAGGGTTAAAATCATGGTTATGAAAGGGTTAAAATCAGAGTTATTAAAGGGTTAAAATCAGGGTTATTAAAGGGTTAAAATCACGGTTATGAAAAGGATATAATCATGGTTATTAAAGGGTTAAAATCATGGTTATTAAAGGGTTCAAATCAGAGTTATTAAAGGGTTAAAATCATGGTTATTAAAGGGTTAAAA
>CM031945.1:35899142-35986642 GCA_018749465.1 Paracanthobrama guichenoti
ACCAATTTCAAAATCACCCAAAAAACTAATTCTAGCTTAACTAATACAAGTAAAAAAACAAAACAAAAAACAACTCAAGCTCACTGAAGAAGTAAACAGTCAGTGATAAAACAGGAACGAAGAAAATAATTACAAGCAGTAGAAATAAAATAAAAAAACTACAATAGAAGAAGCAGGTTTATTAGGCTGCTGTCACTTTAAGAGTGAATGCACTGATACACATGCACATTCTTTCTCAACCATTTACGTTCACTTAAATTAAGACATAATTCAAGATTCAAGAGTTTTATTTGTCACATACACAGTTATATACAGAATATACAACCGGCAGTGAAATGTAAACAGGTCCGCTCCATGGACAGTGCAAATTCACAGTTAAAAACAAGGAAGAAATTATAATAGAAATAGGATATAAAAAAAGTACTATATATATATAATATATATATATATATATATATATATATATATATATATATATATATATATATATATATATATATATATATATATATATATATATATATGTCTATATCTGTAGAATTATAAATAATCAAGTCAAGAGAAAAAAAAAAAGGTAACAAATAAGGATAAAGTGGAATAAAATAATTGAAGTAGACTTTGCAGTGAGTAAACTGTAGACTTATAAATATGTGGTTAACAAATGTATAAAGAGTATAATGTGCAAACAGGTTTATAACAGGTTGTTACACAGTAACAACGAGAACAGAAAGTGCAGTGCAATGTCAGTATGTCGATGTTTATCCAGAAGTGAAGTCACGTGGCGTTAAGTGACTGAGCTCAGGAGTCTGATGGCCTGGGGAAGAAGCTCCTCCTGAGTCTCTCAGTTTTGGCCATCAGGCTTGGAGCGCTTACCAGATGGCAGCAGCGTGAAATGAGGGTTTGCAGGGTGATTAGAGTCCTTGATGATCTTGGTAGCTCTACCTTTGCAGCGTTTGGTGTAGGCGTCCTGCAGAGACGGGAGAGCTGACCCTGAGATACGCTCGGATAAGCGCACTACTCTTTGCAGGGCTTTGCGGTCATGACTGGTGCTGTTCCCATACCACGCTGTGATGCACTGAGTTAAAACACTTTCTATCGCCCCTAAATAGAAAGTTTTCAGGATAGCTGGTGAAACCCTGAATTTCCTCAGCTGGCGCAGGTGGTACAGTCTTTGCCTGGCTTTTTTCACCTGTGTCTGAATGTGAGCAGTCCAGGTCAGGTCCTCGGAGATGTTTACTCCCAGGTACTTGAAGCTGCTCACTCTCTCTACTGGTGACCCGCTGATCATGAGGGGAGTATGTCCGTTGCTGTCTCTTCCTGAAGTCCACAATCATTTCTTTGGTCTTGCCAACATTCAGAGAGAGACAGTTGTCCTGGCACCATGATGTTAGATGCTCCACCTCGTCCAAGTATGCCGTCTCATTGTTGTTGGAAATGAGGCCCAGGACAACAGTATCATCAGCAAATTTGATGATAGAGGTGGAGCTGTGTGTGGACAAACAGTCATGCGTGTAGAGAGAGTAGAGCAGGGGCTCAGGACACAGCCCTGTGGAGCTCCCACACTCAGGGTGATGGAGGTGGAGGTGGACTGGCCTATTCTCACCACCTGAGGCCTGCCAGTGAGGAAGTCCTCAATCCAGTGGCAGAGAAGGATTCAGGCCGAGATCCAGGAGTTTGGAGGTTAGCTTGGTGGGAACTATGGTGTTAAAGGCTGAGCTATAGTCAATAAATAGCAGTCTTACGTAGTTCCCACTTTTGCTGTCGATGTGAGTGAGGAGGAGTGGAGGACATGAGAGATGGCATCTTCAGTCGATCTATTGGGACGATAGGCAAACTGAAGAGGGTCCAAAGTGTCAGGAATGAAGGCGCAAATGGTGTGTTTTTAATGAGTCTCTCAAAGACCTTCATGACTATAGGCGTGAGAGCCACTGGACGATAGTCATTTAGGCAAGAGGGTTTACTGTTCTTAGGGACAGGGATGATGGTGGATTTTTGAAGGAGGTGGGGACCACAGATGTAGCGAGGACTCATTAAAGATAGATGTAAACAACCCGGCGAGCTGATCAGCACAGGACCGCAAAAACACGACCTGAGATACCATCTGGCCCGGCAGCTTTCCTGACGTCCACACGCTTGAGTGCTCTCCGAACTTCATCCTCTGAGACAGAGATCACGTGATTGTTGCTGCTCTGAGTAATTCCCTCTGACGCGCCACTTGGCGGAGTCGCGTTGCCGCGGTTACAGTCAAAGCGAGCATAGAAAGAGTTTAACTCGTTCACGAGCAACGGATCAGCGCTTGCCTCTGCAGAGATTTAGATCCAAAAGAGCAGATGGACCTCAGACCTTGCCACATGCGCCGCGAGTCGTTGAGTTGGAAATGAGACTCCACTCGGTCTTTATAATGGAGTTTTGCGGCTTTAACTGCTCGTCTGAGAGCATAGCAGGACGATCTGTATTCAGTCATGTTCCTGAATGGAGACCGGCGTTGTAAGCAGCAGTGCGTGCGTTCACTGCCGCGCGGATTGAATTGTCCACCCACGGTTTCTGATTTGAGAAGGGCGTTATTGTTATTGTTTGCGTGGCTTGCTCTGTAAGCCTGTTGATGAAACAAAGCGCCACGTCTGTGAACTTCGCTTACGTCAGCTGAACTCGCTCGGAACATGTCCCAATCCACATCGCCCAGAGCTGCCTGTAGCGCGGTCTCTGAGTGGGGTGACCAACGCTTAACTTCCCGCCTCACGGGGTTCCTGGAGGAGCTTTTGTTTGTATTCGGGAGTGAGGAAAATGGCGGCATGATCCGATTTGCCAAGCGCTGGAAGTGACCGCGCTTTATAGGCGTTCTTAAGCGGAGTAGCAATGATCCAGCGTGTTTGCTCCTCGTGTGGGGCAGGAGGCGTGCTGGTGAAAGTTTGGCAGGACTTTCTTTAGGTTTGCTTTGTTAAAATCGCCGCGACAATGAATGCCGCGTCGGGATGTTGGTTTATGGCGCCGCTGGCAACATCATGAAGGCCAGATAAAGCCAGCGCTGTGTCTGCCTGCGGTGGGATGTAAACGGCGGTCGCGACAACCGCAGAAAACTCCCTAGGCAGATAGAATGGGCGGCAGATGATTGTTAAATGTTCCAGATGAGGCGAGCAGGACCGCGAGAGAATGGTGATGTTCCTGGGATCGCACCATTTCTTGTTGATCATGAAACACACTCCACCGCCTTTGGATTTACCGGCCTCGGCTGTTCTGTCCATCCGAAAAACAGAGAAGTTCTCCGACGGCGTCACAGCTGTGTCCGGGACCGCGGGCGTGAGCCATGTTTCAGACAAACAATAGATATTACAGTCTCTCATGTCCCGTTGAAAACTTATCCTGGCTCTAAGATCGTCCATCTTATTATCCAAGGATTGAACATAAACGACTATGAGGACTGTATTTGACTGTTCAATAAAGGCTAGTAAAGGCTAATATACTCATGGCGAAATTCTATTTCATTCTTTGCTCAGGAGTAAAAAGAAGGTCGAAATACGTGAGCAAACACTCTCCATAAAATATACGCACAACAAAAATGAGACAATAGAAAAGCATCTGATCATAGCAAGGTGGATATGTTTGCACGAGCTCTGCAACTCGGCACTCTAGTAAAGTCACGTCACGTCGGAGTGTATATTCACATCAAGTGCAAATAGCGTGCCTTGTTGGCAAGTGCTATTCGCACTAGCTTCGCCTAACAATGCCTGGTTGGGCCAAACAAGATTTAAAAAAACGTGTGTATTTCTCTTCAAGGCGCACATCTCTTCAGTCGCACATTCAATGAAGCGTAAGGCTTAAGGATCAAGGTTTTGACGCAATCAACCCGGGTTCGAATCCGCCTTTTGCCGGTCTCACTCTTCTCTCGTTTCCCATCACATATCACATCGGAAAGGCATTAATCTAAAAATTAAGAAAATGTTCTAAAAAAATGGAAATAAAGTACCTAACGAAATGTTTAATAATAATAAAAGCATTTATTGGGTAGGGTTAGGGGTCAGTGTAGGTAGGGCTTTTATTGTCCCATTAAGGCGGCATCCATTTAATAATGTTTTA
Source organism: Paracanthobrama guichenoti (assembly GCA_018749465.1). NCBI lineage: Eukaryota > Metazoa > Chordata > Actinopteri > Cypriniformes > Gobionidae > Paracanthobrama > Paracanthobrama guichenoti. Next base: position 35,903,217 of record CM031945.1, read on the forward strand.
ATAAATATAATCATTTACACATTTACACATGTTATTATTCCATCCTGTTAATGTACAACAATACTGAGGTGCAAATAGTATGTATCTGTCAAAATAAAGTATAAATTGCATGTAATTACTATTTACACATATTGCAAAGAACTTCTTTTAGATGGTGTAAATAGAATATATCACTATTTTTACTTAGTATGCTATTTCACTTAGTAAATAGCATCTACAGCTATTTGCACTTAGTGTAAATATCATCTATTACTAAGAAAATATGCTATTTTCAATGAGTGTAAATAGCCGCTGCCTTATTTATATAGCACTTTATACAATAGACTGCTTAAAATCAAACAGCTTTACCGTATTAAACATGAAAAAACTGTGTCAGTGTCTCATTTCATCAGAAGTACAACTTTTCTACTATAAAGCAGCTCTCCAGGGTGCACGTTTTCACTCGCGGACCTCTGACCTCCACGGATTGAACCGGACAAATGAACCAGAGAAGATTTCCACGTGAAAGAAGGCGGAGCCTCCGTGCACACCCACCTATTACGCAATCACCACAAAAAACTGTCTCTCAGACAGTGCGCGCATCTACCAAAATTAGTCCTCTTTCGCTGCTTATTGCGCTTGATCAGGTTAAGGCGAGACACAGGTGAAAACAGTTTTTTCATGCAGTGGTCAGTTTTGAGATTTTAGGCCAGTTTGATCCCTTAACATGTAAGCTTTCATGTCAAAATAAAAAATGTGTCAACATTGCACATTAAGGTGATTATTTCATTATATTTTGTCAACTTGCGCCTTTAGATTGCTACCGGAAACCCCCAAAAGTTAGCATTCTAACATGAGCTCCCGTGCTGTCTCCATTCACAGAAACATGTCATGCCTGGGATCATTATAAAGCTCTCAGTCTCCTGCACAGTGCTGTCTAATCCAAATATGGCCATTTCCTTTGTAGAAATAACCAACCGCGAAAGTTTGCCGGGGAATCTACAGCCGAAACCCACATCTGATTGGCCGATATGAATTTCCGACTACATGATTGGTTCTCACGCGTCACGTGATACGCGCTGCCGCTTCCTTGTTTATTCTCCGCCTGAGAGAAAATGCCAACAACGACAAAATAAGCTCATAAACGTTCACAGAAAAGTTCGTTTGCAGTTTTCGGGACTGTCGTGACTATTTTGTTTTTGGAAATGTATGCAAATGAGCGTATATTTAAGTATATAAGGCCTCATTAGCATATTAAAACAAATTTACACAAAACTTGTAATACATTTTTTTCTTATGTTTATGCTAGTAATAAACTGGAGAAGTTTTACAGTGATATCTTCTAATCTAAAAAAAATGATTAAAAAAATCCCTATTCAACTGTAGTGTCTCGCCTAAAATCGGCTTAAAAGCGTATTCAAACGAAAACTTTTCAAAACGGAAACTTCACGTGAGCATAACTGCGATAGAGACGATAGTCCCAAATCACTACCAGTTGACACATTTCTACCGGTTAATTGTGTCCACCGGTATATCGCTCACCCCTAGCAAGAATGTATTCAATTAATCAAAAAGACATTTATAATGTTACAAATAGGGCTGCACAATTAATCAAATTTGTAATTTGAAATAATCGTGATTACAATTACGGATGCCACAATTATGTAATTGTTCAAAGGCACAATTAAAAAAAAAAAACAAAAAAAACTTACATTATTCTCTGTGCTTAAGATGTTTTTTTCTTTCTACAGGTTATTTTAAGGTTTTTTTCCCCATTGTTTTAATTTTAGTATTAGTATAACATTATAATACTATGCATATTTTTTCCTTCGGTTTGGTTTCTTTAAATAATAATAATAAAATAATGTGTTATTTATTTACAATTGTTTATGTAACTATATATGTATATAGTATATAGGGGTGTGGTCCTGGTCAAGACAATCTCCTGAACTCCAAACTGAATGTCAGAATGGGAAAGAAAGGTGATTTAAGCAATTTTGAGCGTGGCATGGTTGTTGGTGCCAGACGGGCCGGTCTGAGTATTTCACAATCTGCTCAGTTACTGGGATTTTCACGCACAACCATTTCTAGGGTTTACAAAGAATGGTGTGAAAAGGGAAAAACATCCAGTATGCAGCAGTCCTGTGGGCAAAAATGCCTTGTTGATGCTAGAGGTCAGAGGAGAATGGGCCGACTGATTCAAGCTGATAGAAGAGCAACTTTGACTGAAATAACCACTCGTTACAACCGAGGTATGCAGCAAAGCATTTGTGAAGCCACAACACGCACAACCTTGAGGCGGATGGGCTACAACAGCAGAAGACCCCACCGGGTACCACTCATCTCCACTACAAATAGGAAAAAGAGGCTACAATTTGTACAAGCTCACCAAAACTGGACAGTTGAAGACTGGAAAAGTGTTGCCTGGTCTGATGAGTCTCGATCTCAAGATTCAAGATTCAAGAGTTTTATTTGTCACATACACAGTTATATACAGAATATACAACCGGCAGTGAAATGTAAACAGGTCCGCTCCATGGACAGTGCAAATTCACAGTTAAAAACACAAGGAGGAAATTATATAGAAAGTCTCTCATGTCCCGTTGAAAACTTATCCCGGCTCTAAGATCGTCCATCTTATTATCCAAGGATTGAACATTTGCTAGAAGAATGCTCGGGAGAGGAGGTCTGAATGCCCTTTTCCTCAGTCTGTTACGGATACCAGCGCGTTTCCCACGGTGTTTCTTGATTCTTCGCTGTCGGCTCTGTCCATTGTTCAACTCGGCGTTCCGAAGGATCTCAGATGGCCACAGAGGATCGGCGAAAGTGTCCTGAAACAGTCCAGTGTAGAGGTAACCAATGTCCAAAAGAGTTTTGCTGTCATAGTAGATTAATGCAGATGATAAGTTTGTAAAAACTGAGAGTAAAAGAAAGTAAAATAGTAAATAAAAGCACACAGTCTTCGCGGAGCGACCTGAACGGCGACCAAACACAGCGGCGCCATTTAAAAAAAAAAAAAAAAAAAAAAACCTGAGCATTGTTTCTGACCATGTCCATCCCTTTATGACCACCATGTACCCATTCTCTGATGGCTACTTCCAGCAGGATAATGCACCATGTCACAAAGCTCGAATCATTTCAAATTGGTTTCTTGAACATGACAATGAGTTCACTGTACTAAAATGGCCCCCACAGTCACCAGATCTCAACCCAATAGAGCATCTTTGGGATGTGGTGGAACGGGAGCTTTGTGCCCTGGATGTGCATCCCACAAATCTCCATCAACTGCAAGATGCTATCCTATCAATATGGGCCAAAATTTCTGAAGAATGCTTTCAGCACCTTGTTGAATCAATGCCATGTAGAGTTAAGGCAGTTCTGAAGGCGAAAGGGGGTCAGACACAGTATTAGTATGGTGTTCCTAATAATCCTTTAGGTGAGTGTATATATATATATATGTATGTGTATATATATGTAGTATATATACACATATATAAGTTTAGTATATAAGCTTTGTGACATGGTGCATTATCCTGCTGGAAGTAGCCATCAGAGAATGGGTACATGGTGGTCATAAAGGGATGGACATGGTCAGAAACAATGCTCAGGTAGGCCGTGGCATTTAAACGATGCCCAATTGGTACTAAGGGGCCTAAAGTGTGCCAAGAAAACATCCCCCACACCATTACACCACCACCACCAGCCTGCACAGTGGTAACAAGGCATGATGGATCCATGTTCTCATTCTGTTTACGCCAAATTCTGACTCTACCATCTGAATGTCTCAACAGAAATCGAGACTCATCAGACCAGGCAACATTTTTCCAGTCTTCAACTGTCCAATTTTGGTAAGCTTGTGCAAATTGTAGCCTCTTTTTCTTATTTGTAGTGGAGATGAGTGGTACCCGGTGGGGTCTTCTGCTGTTGTAGCCCATCCACCTCAAGGTTGTGCGTGTTGTGGCTTCACAAATGCTTTGCTGCATACCTCGGTTGTAACGAGTGGTTATTTCAGTTAAAGTTGCTCTTCTATCAGCTTGAATCAGTCGGCCCATTCTCCTCTGATCGCTAGCATCAACAAGGCATTTTTGCCCACAGGACTGCCACATAGCAGATGTTTTTCCCTTTTCACACCATTCTTTGTAAACCCTAGAAATGGTTGTGTGTGAAAATCCCAGTAATTGAGCAGATTGTGAAATACTCAGACCAGCCCGTCTAGCACCAACAACCATGCCACGCTCAAAATTACTTAAATCACCTTTCTTTCCCATTCTGACATTCAGTTTGGAGTTCAGGAGATTGTCTTGACCAGGACCACACCCCTAAATGCATTGAAGCATCTGCCATGCGATTGGTTGATTAGATAATTGCATTAATGAGAAATTGAACAGGTGTTCCTAATAATCCTTTAGGTGAGTGTATAATATTGGGGTGCTAATGATATATTCAGTCATTGAGCATTGAGATTACTAATCAGTGGTTCTTTGCAATGATTGGTCATGTTATCTTTTTAAATGTGATGGACTTTGAGTAATATGTATATGCCTGATGAAGGTCATGAGACCGAAATGTTGCTAATAAAAAAGTTTGATATCTTCTGCAAGTATCGATAGTGTGCAGGATTTCCTTTAACTTTTTAAATAATAAAAAAAAATGTATTTGACATTTGAGGGTTAATGCTATAGAGGGTTGTTTTTCAGGAAGAGTGTTTTCAGCTTGTTTATTTTGATATAACAATATGGCACGCAGTTGCTTCAAGCAATGGCATAAAGCTATTCAAAACATCATTCAATGTAAATTGTGATAATTGTAATTAATAATCACAATTTCAAGGGAATAATTGACAATTGTGATTTTTGTCATAATCGTGCAGCCGCAAATTATTTCATAAATATTTCAAATAAACGCTGAAAAATATCATCAAAGAATCCTGAAAAACTAACTGTATCAAAGTTTCCACAAAAATATGGAAATCTAACTTTTCATAAATGTTTCTAGAGCATCAAATCATGATTTGTGAAGGATCATGTGACACTGAAGACTGGAGTAATGATGATAAATTCAGCTTTGATCACAGGAATACATTACATTTGAACATATATTCACATAGAAAACATCTTAAAGATATTTTAATTAAATAAATGCAGCCTTGGTGAGCAGAAGAGACTTCTTTAACAAACATTAAATAAATCCTACCGACCCCAAACTTTTGAATGGTTGTGCATTTGAAGGATTTTGTGCTTCGGTAAACCTGCCAATCTAGTTAACACTCATTCAGTTCGGGACTGAACCTCAAACATTTGCAGCACCAGCCCAGTTTCTTAGTTAACCTGCGTTTCTAAGCGATATTTGACCTTCCGACATCAAAGAGACACTGGCCTTGCATTCCAGGTACCAGGAATATCTTCACTCCTAGATTCCCCGCTATCCATCAAACACCACAAACGGTGATTTATAAAAAATTATTTTAACAGGAAAACATCTCTGGCTCAGCATCAACAATGAACGCTTCAGAAGACACCAATTAACCTAGCAGTGGGAGAAGCCCGGCACACATCTTCTACTAAACCACCACAGTTCAGGGTCGCAAAAAGCAAGTGCACAAACTGCCCGATTTAAGAGAAAACTAGCATGAATCAGACTCTTTATCCTATGCGGGGTGGAATAAGCACCTGCGACTAAGAGCGGGGTTTATATACAAAGAGCGTTAAGAGCAGGCCAGCTGTAGTCTTGGAGGATAAGGTGAAAATATAAGGCCACTGACAGACGTATGTTAGCAAGTGAGCTAGCTAGCAGCGATGACAAGAGAGATAGCAGGGTTCATTTCTACAATAGCCTAAGCAGCCGTCATGAAAATAATACAAAAAAGCCATTGCGAAATATGAGGTTTTATGGATTTTTCATGAAGCAAGAAGTTAAAAACAGACGAAGCGACGTGCTGACAAGCGGCTGGAGTTAAATGCGAGAGCGCACGAGAGATATGAAGGGAAAATGCTTCAACATGGTCAAACTGGGTCAGAGACGAACCTTGTCTCAGCCAATTGGGCACCTCTGAAGCAGCGATCGGTCTTCGGGGCGAAATAAATTATTTATAAGTTTATAACAATGACATGTCATGAAGTTTCAATTTCACTACAATGAATCCATACCCACGGAGCATAAAGCAACACCACATGGATGAGAGGGGATCACGACACAAGCGGTTCCGCCCACCCAATCCGCCGCTCCCCAGACGTACAAAAGACGGGGAAAAACAGACGTATAGACGCCTTTCATCCTCACAATGAGAATCATATGTCTCCCGTGGCCTGCTCCAGACATTCGGTCTTCACTATAGGTGACGCCTTCGGGCAGAAACGGGAATCTGAAACAAGGAACAAATCGTATGGAGATAAGAGACTTCTGGAGGGGAAGCAGCGCTCTAATGGCTCTGGCCGAGATCGCTTCTGCAAACACAAAGCTTATAGATTCAGTTCCTAGAACAGCATAGTTTTAAGAGTCCATCAACTTGAAACCCTAGCACAGATCTCCAAACCCATCTGTAAATGCAGTGCATGACGCCATGAATGTAAAGCAGTGCTGGTGGATAATTACAAGCCCCAAAAATGAGTTGCAGGTCTCTTAGGACCCTGGAATAATATAATATAGTAAGCTACATTATCGCACAGCTCTAAAGCATCCAACTTTGTCTGCATACATGCAGTACATAAAGCCATATTATAGCAAATCTCAACTGTGTGAATGTAAATTATATCGCACAGCTTTATAAATGAAGCTGGGTTATAGTACACCCAACTTTATACACATATACTCACATAAAGCGATACTATATTGCAAATCTCGGCTCTTATATCTTCCCAAGAGGTAAACTATATTATGGCACAGCTCTTTACACTTTAAAAAATCTTGGGTTATTTTTTCTACCCAAATACATTTTTCAGTGTTTGGGTCGTTTCTGTGTTACTCAGATCCTGGGTCAGACGTAACAACCCAGTGTTTGGGTCGTTTCTGTGTTACCCAGATACTGGGTCAGACGTAACAACCCAGTGTTTTGGGTAGTTTTTGTGTTACCCAGATCCTGGGTCAGACGTAACAACCCAGTGTTTGGGTCATTTCTGTGTTACCCAGATCCTGGGTCAGACGTCACAACCCAGTGTTTGGGTCGTTTCTGTGTTACCCAGATCCTGGGTCAGACGTAACAACCCAGTGTTTGGGTAGTTTTTGTGTTGCCCAGATCCTGGTTCAGGCTTTTTGCGACCTCTTCAGGAGAGAGCAGTGCAGCTCCGTCAAATTGGTGCATGTCTTCTGTAAAATACAGCTTTGTGTAGATTTTGTTTCGTCTATAAATCCGTTATTGTGCTTTATATCGTTTTATGCAAAGCAACATACAGGCGTGCGATGTGAGTCACCTAAACGAGTGTCTCGTCTGTCTTTTCATGTGATGGAATCTATGCCTATGCCTGATGCCTTGCATAAAATGTTATGATTTTTTTCATAAAGATACAGAATATAAATAGGATGTTAAATATGTCCTCAGAGCTGTACACTGTTTGTTTATGGAGTCAGTCAGCGCATATTTCAGATACGAGAAAGCATTGGGGCGGCGGTCTGAAGTTAGAAGGTCCTCCGCTGAATATGATGATACAAGCTCCGGCACGAGATCCAGCGCCGGTACGGTGGAAACGGGACAAACTGGTCGATTACACTTGAATTACTTGTAAATGTTTCATTTTAAAGCTAATATTTGTGGTTGTTTCGAGTATTTTAAAAAAGCTTAGAGGATTTAAGTTAATCTGTAAACATTAATTATTATATGAAGTAAAAAAAAAAAAAAAAAAAGCTAGTATTATAGTAAAAACAAATAGACCCATTAAGCAACCCAATTTGCAACAACCCAACCCAACATGTGTTCTGTCCTATATTTACCCAGCCCTTGGGTTGAAAACAACCCAAATTGGGGGTTAATTTGGGGATTAACATTTTATGCCAGTATTTTTAGAGTGTTCATAAAGTTCAATATATTATTGGCAGCGGCTATTTGCACAAAGTGCAAGCAGCAATAATTCTATTTACACAATGTAAAAATAGCAGTATTTTCTTTGCAATAAGTGTAAATAGTAAATAGCCACAAAATGGCGCCGCTGTGTTTTGATCGCCCGTTCAGGTCGCTCCATGAAGACTGTGCTTTTATTTACTATTTTACTTTCTTTTTACTCTCAGTTTTTACAAACTTATCATCTGCATTGATCTACTACGACAGCAAAACTCTTTTGGACATTGGTTACCTCTACACTGGACTGTTTCAGGACACTTTCGCCCGATCCTCTGTGGCCATCTGAGATTCTTGGCACGCCGAGTTGAACAATGGCCAGAGCCAGCGGCGTAGAACAAAAAACACCGTGGGAAACGTGCTGGTATCCGTAACAGACTGAGAAAAGGGCATTCAGACCTCCTCTCCCGAGCATTCTTCTAGCAAATGTTCAATCCTTGGATAATAAGATGGACGATCTTAGAGCCAGGATAAGTTTTCAACGGGACATGAGAGACTGTAATATCTATTGTTTGTCTGAAACATGGCTCACGCCCGCGGTCCCGGACACAGCTGTGGCGCCGTCGGAGAACTTCTCTGTTTTTCGGATGGACAGAACAGCCGAGGCGGTAAATCAAAGGCGGTGGGTGTGTTTCATGATCAACAAGAAATGGTGCGATCCCAGGAACATCACCATTCTCTCGCGGTCCTGCTCACCTCATCTGGAACATTTAACAATCATCTGCCGCCCATTCTATCTGCCGAGGAGTTTTCTGCGGTCGTCGCGACCGCCGTTTACATCCACCGCGAGCAGACACAGCGCTGGCTTTATCTGGCCTTCATGATGTTGCCAGCGGCGTCATAAACCAACATCCCGGCGCGGCATTCATTGTCGCGAGCGATTTTAACAAAGCAAACCTAAAGAAAGTCCTGCCAAACTTTCACCAGCACGTCTCCTGCCCCACACGAGGAGCAAACACACTGGATCACTGCTACTCTCCGTTTAAACGCCTATAAAGCGCGGTCACTTCCAGCGTTTGGCAAATCGGATCATGCCGCCATTTTCCTCACTCCCGAATACAAACAAAAGCTCCTCCAGGAACCCCGGTGAGGCGGGAAGTTAAGCGTTGGTCGCCCCACTCAGAGACCGCGCTTCAGGCAGCTCTTGATGGCGTTGACTGGGACATGTTCGGCGAGTTCAGCTGGCGTAAAGCGAGTTCACAGGCGTGGCGCTTTGCTTCATCAACACGCTTACAGAGCAAGCCACGCAAACAATAACAATAACGTCCTTCTCAAATCAGAAACCGTGGGTGGACAATTCAATCCGGCGCGGCAGTGAGCGCTACGCACTGCTGCTTACAAGCGCCGGTCTCCATTCAGGGAATATGACTGAATACAGATCGTCCTGCTATGCTCTCAGGCGAGCAGTTAAAGCCGCAAAACTCCGTTATAAAGACCGAGTGGAGTCTCATTTCCAACTCAGCGACTCGCGGCGCATGTGGCAAGGTCTGAGGTCCATCTGCTCGTTTGGATCTAAATCCTCTGCAGAGGTGAGCGGCTGATCCGTTGCTCGTGAATGAGTTAAACTCTTTCTATGCTCGCTTTGACTGTAACGCGACAGCGCGACTCCGCCGCCAAGTGGCGCGTTAGAGAAATTACTCAGAGCAGCAACAACCACGTGATCTCTGTCTCGGAGGATGAAGTTCGGAGAGCACTCAAGCGTGTGGGCGTCAGGAAAGCTGCTGGGCGGATGGTATTTCAGGTCGTGTTTCTGCGGTCCTGTGCTGATCAGCTCACCGGGTTGTTTACATCTATCTTTAATGAGTCCTCGCTACATCTGTGGTCCCCACCTCCTTCAAAAAATCCACCATCATCCCTGTCCCTAAGAACAGTAAACCCTCTTGCCTAAATGACTATCGTCCAGTGGCTCTCACGTCTATAGTCATGAAGGTCTTTGAGAACTCATTAAAAACACCATTTGCGCCTTCATTCCTGACACTTTGGACCCTCTTCAGTTTGCCTATCGTCCCAATAGATCGACTGAAGATGCCATCTCTCATGTCCTCCACTCCTCCCTCACTCACATCGACAGCAAAAGTGGGAACTACGTAAGACTGCTGTTTATTGACTATAGCTCAGCCTTTAACACCATAGTTCCCACCAAGCTAACCTCCAAACTCCTGGATCTCGGCCTGAATCCTTCTCTCTGCCACTGGATTGAGGACTTCCTCACTGGCAGGCCTCAGGTGGTGAGAATAGGCCAGTCCACCTCCACCTCCATCACCTGAGTGTGGGAGCTCCACAGGGCTGTGTCCTGAGCCCCTGCTCTACTCTCTCTACACGCATGACTGTTTGTCCACACACAGCTCCACCTCTATCATCAAATTTGCTGATGATACTGTTGTCCTGGGCCTCATTTCCAACAACAATGAGGCGGCATACTTGGGCGAGTGGAGCATCTAACAGCATGGTGCCAGGACAACTGTCTCTCTCTGAATGTTGGCAAGACCAAAGAAATGATTGTGGACTTCAGGAAGAGACAGCAACGGACATACTCCCCCTCATGATCAGCGGGTCACCAGTAGAGAGAGTGAGCAGCTTCAAGTACCTGGGAGTAAACATCTCCGAGGACCTGACCTGGACTGCTCACATTCAGACACAGGTGAAAAAAGCCAGGCAAAGACTGTACCACCTCGCCAGCTGAGGAAATTCAGGCTTTCACCAGCTATCCTGAAAACTTTCTATTTAGGGGCGATAGAAAGTGTTTTAACTCAGTGCATCACAGGCGTGGTATGGGAACAGCACCAGTCATGACCGCAAAGCCCTGCAAAGTCGTGCGCTTATCCGGCGTATCTCAGGGTCAGCTCTCCGTCTCTGCAGGGCGTCTACACCAAACGCTGCAAAGGTAGAGCTACCAAGATCATCAAGGACTCTAATCACCCTGCAAACCCTCATTTCACGCTGCTACCATCTGGTAGCGCTTCCAAGCCTGATGGCCAAAACTGAGAGACTCAGGAGGAGCTTCTTCCCCAGGCCATCAGACTCCTGAACTCAGTCACTAACATCACGTGACTTCACGTCAGGATAAGCATCGATACACTGACATTGCACTGCACTTTCTGTTCTCGTTGTTGCTGTGTAACAACCTGTCATAAACCTGTTTGCACATTATACTCTTTATACATTTGTTAACCACATATTTATAAGTCTACAGTTTACTCACTGCAAAGTCTACTTCAATTATTTTATTCCACTTTATCCTTATTTGTTACCTTTTTTCTCTTGACTTGATTATTTATAATTCTACAGATATGGATATATATATATATATATATATATATATATAGATAGATAGTACTTTTTTTATATCCTATTTCTATTATAATTTCTTCCTTGTGTTTTTAACTGTGAATTTGCACTGTCCATGGAGCGGACCTGTTTACATTTCACTGCCGGTTGTATATTCTGTATATAACTGTGTATGTGACAAATAAAACTCTTGAATCTTGAATCTTGAATCTTGAATAGTAGATGCTATTATACTTATAAATAGAGGCAGATATTATTTGCACCTCAGTGTTGTTGTACATTAAGCAGTATGCAATAATAACTGTGTAAATTATTATATTTATTAAAATTATTAAATGGATGCCACCTTACTGAGAAAATAAACCCCCACTACACCTATCCCTAACCGATAAACACTTTATTATTGAACACGTTAGACACTTTATTTACACTTTTCAAATATTTTCTTAATTTTTATTGAAAATAAATGCCTTTCCGATCTGATATGTGACGGGAAAAGGGAGTAGAGCGAATTCGGCAAAAGGCGGATTCGAACCTCGGGGCAATTTGCGCCAAAACCTTCTACCACACGCCTTACCCCTACACTATTACTACTGTCCACAATCCAGAGTCTTCTGTGATTTCGTCTGGCACAACCACGCGTCAGTAGGAGGAGTTAGTGTAAATACCCTCTGCCAACTAGGCAGGCTTTTTGCACTTAAATCGACACTCCCTATGTGTGTATTATTATATCCAGCTTTAACTATTGTAGCCTATACGTACATAAAGCAATACAATCGCACAGCTCTATAAAGTTGGATTTATAATACACTCATTTACAGTGATACCATATAGCAAATATTGGCTCTGTGATTATATCGCTGCAATATGTAAACTATATTGGCATATGTAACTATAGCTCTTATCTGCTAAATATGACTATAATGCACAAAGATATTAAGATATAACAATGATTTTCTGTAAGCTGCTTTGAAAAAATGTGTATTGTGAAAAGCACCGTACAAATAAATTTGATTTGACTTGACCTCAAACAATGTAAAATACAAGTAATATGATATAAAATAATAAAATTAAACCTAAAATATAAAATCTGGACCCTGAAGCATCTTCCAAACAAAATGCAACTTCAGTGGAAGACAGCAGCATCAAACGGCACTTCAAACAAGCCTCTCAGTTTAACTAGAAAGATTAACTACAGTTGTGATTGTGCATTACCTCATCAACGGCGTTCCGCTTCCAAAAATACTGCATTTAAATTTAATACGCGTATTTACAGCATGCATTCTGCTGAGGAATATGAAGAGAAATAAAAGCCAGCGAGTTCACAGGCCCCGTCTCTCTATGATACCGCTGCATTACTTCATGGAAATGCATCCATACCGGCGGGTCTAGAAGAGAGACTTGGCTCGCGTCTGATTTCTCATTATCGTAGACTAATGTTCTTGCCCGGTGCGTATAAATCAACACGACCGAGCCGCTTTCATGTGCGCAGCGGGAAGTTATCGTGCACATCAGCGGGGTCTTTGAACTCTACATGTATGTTCTATATATCTGTGGGTGTGGATGAAATCGGACACAGAGTTTGTGTTTATTGTTCAGTCACAGGGCTTAGGAGAGGATCATACGGCGTGCATCGGTGTGAAAGCGACAATGATGTCAGAGACTGAGCTACCTTGCTGTCTACTGACTGACTGCATAACCTTCGTGCAATCTCACAAGAGGCTGGAAAGCTTAGACAAGAACTCAACACAGAGGAAACGCACAGGAAACTCAACCCAACTGATTCCAATACAGTCAGTCTTGCATAAGCTAAATCAAGCAGCACACGTAAGATTTCAGTCAAAACAGTCCTGGAAGCAGCACAATTACAAATGCTCACCATTCATTTTGCTCAAGTTGCTTACCCCATTAAACGTTTCAAATGTTAAGCAGCGTCATTAGGGCGGTCCACATCGCGTTTATTATTGTATGCAAACATGTGGCAGTTTACAACGTGTTTTTTTTTTTTAACATTCATTTTCAATTATCATGTAATCATGCACCGGATATGTTTGACAGTTGCGCTCGCGTGTGTGGAGTTTTTTTTTTCCCCTTCAAAACTTCAACTTGAGTATTTTACATTTAAAAAAATACATGTTTTTTTACAACTGCATGTCTGTTTAAAAAAACGCACTCAGTATGCTTCCCGGCCAACGCATTTCTTTCTATTTGCCATCGCCACTTTACCTCCATAATTCACCTTATCCATCTTTTTTTCATCTTTCTTCTGTTGTTGTCACTGTTAAACTTTTGTTGTTATTGTTTTGTTGTTGTTAGGCACCTAGGGTCTGAGAGTCATAGAATTTCAGTTCTCTGTATGTATGTACTGTACGTATGGCAGAATTGACAATAAAGCTGACTTTGACTTTGACTTAAAGTCCCCATGAACTCAAAATGGAAGTTTTTTGGCTTTTTGTATGAATATGTTAAGCTGGGCGTACACGGTGCGATTTGTGTTGTCGTACGAGCTTGCAGACGATTTTTTTCACTCAGGAGAAATCGCAGGGAGATGGTGGCTGCTCGTATGGTCGCGACTCGCAGTGTGTGAGAGGAATTATGCGACGAGCCCATGTTAAGGTGGGCATACACTGATTTTAGTGCGATTCCAGCAAAGTTACCGACTCACACTGTACGAGTAGATCGCATGCAAAGTAAAGCCAAAGCTCGCGATTTATGTGCTCACACTGTACGGTCCGATCGTCGATCAGCGACTTGTCTGCTCACACTATACGTGTGAAATATGCGCGATAACCCCCCGTGCCTAGTTGAGCCAATAGACCATGATATGGTGTAGACTACTAGAGAGATAGCCTGGTCAAACGCATCAGCTATCAATATCAAGAGGAGCTAGCATTTTCAAATTTATGTATTAAATTATTATTATTATTATTAGAGTAGGACTACTTTTATTATTAAATTGATATTACAATTAATTTCCCCCTCAACAATTTCGTAACGCATCACTGCATAACTGATGCGCTGCATAATAAAAGATTAGATAGATCAACTTAAATATTTTAAAACATTTAGGCGATTATACAATGAATGATAGGTCTATAATTAAAATGTTTAACAGTCTATAATAATGTCAGAACACTGCAATAATATCAGTCTCAATGAAAAGTATTGCAGCTTTATGGAAGGTATGCATCGCCGTCACTTTACCACCGGAACACTGAGCGGCTGCGTGACTGGAGTTAATACGCGAGTAAAACAAACGGTTACCAGTTTAAACTAAAGGTTGGGCTCGATATTGTGTTCCTTACAACTTGGCAAAGATCATGGATTCATGGATTTTGACATGCAGCCAGGAATCGTGTTTTCCGGATTGCCCTATGCATTGAAGCATGTATGTGGTCGCTTGTCAAGAATGCAAAACAAAAGTTTTATTCAAATTCTGAATATATTATAGGCCTATTCCTTATTTTTGTAATATCGCCTAGACAGCGGGCAAAGGGTGCTCCCTTTATAATCACTGAAAGCTGTCACTCATTTAATGAACGCGATCTCACAGTTCTGTTATATTAATCAGTGAAGCTGACGACACAATGAATCTCTTATTTACATAATGTCTACACTTAGAGAGGATTGGCGCACATGCAGAACTCAACACTGGACAAAAACTTGAGCGGGGAGTGGATTCGAACTTCAACACCTGTGATTGGCCATTGCGTTCTAGAAATCAACAAACATGTCTGTGATTGGCTACCTTACTCACTGAAGCGAAAACACGCTGGAAATTGAATCATTTGACGAGCGCAAATACAGAAACACACTGGATCTTCTGCCAACTTTTTTGCTAATAATGCTATTATTACAAAGAAAACAGACCCTAGACCAGCAGTTATGGGCAGCTTTTCCCTCTAAAAGCAACAGTAGCAGAAGCAGCAGGCGGCAGTGGTTTGAGTGAGGAAAATTACACGCTATTATCAAGTCCGTCTCCCTCGGTCCAGAGGGGGGCACAAGGATGTCCATGGGGTCCGTGGCCAAGCCAACCCCCCGACACCGCCTCTGGTGCTGGGCCTGGTTTTGTGTGTTTTTCACTGCATTCACGCTGTAAACCAATGCTGCCTCTCAGTGTTTTTGCCACTCAGTGGGCATAACCGCAGTCGCTCTGGCTGACGGTGACGTCACGTGCATACCCTCTATTTCAAATATTAAGAGAAATATTAAGAAAATAAATTAAGACGGTTACATATGTTGAAGTCGTTGTCTCTGTGAGAATATGCGCCGAAAGCTCATCAGAGTTTAGGCTTTCACTTAATGTAGTAAATAATTGACTGGGGTTTGAGACTTCACTGACACAACTCTTGTGCAAAGTTTGCACATTGTGTGATATCCACTGACTCGCCTTCATGATTTAAAAATGTGACATTTTTGCAACGTGACATTTTTCTTTATCACCAACTGTCAAATGATGGACAATGGTTCACATTTCCTGTGATGTAGATAATTGAGTAAATAAAGTGTGAAAGTGAAAAGAGAAACAAGTAAATTAATGATCAACTTAGCTAAATTAATAAAACAGGCGCTGGATAGGCTGCACGCTGGTGGTTTGGAAGATGTGGATTATCCATTTTACTACACGAACTGGAGGCATGCAACAGTTTGCTAAATTGCAGCTAGTTTGACGTTCTGCCTACAGAACTTAAAGATCTCCCTCTTCTCATTTTCTTTCTTGCTGCATTAAAGATGAAATGGTTCAATTTCTGCTTTCGCGCAGGCGCAGTGAGGGGGAAATAGGGCAATCAGTTCGTAGCTCTGCTTAAGCTGTGTGATACCCTCATGAGGGGCGACCAGAATGACATGCCAGAAATTCATCTGACCATCCGATCGCCTCTTGTTTCCCCCTGTACACCTCACGACAAACGGTGCACGACATAGCTGAAAATCGACCTGATCCAAAAAAAGAGTCGCACAAGTCAAAATTCGGCTCAAAATCAGACGAAAATCGCAGCGTATGCCCAGCCTTACGAGCACCTCCCGACCTCCCAAAAAGCCCAATTTTCACCAGCGTATAGGCTGTCCCTATTGCCAAATCAGACCCAACCACATCGCATAGGCTAGATCGATGAGTATTATTAGCCTACAGCTCAATAGATGCAACTGTAAAGCGTGCACATACACTGTCACACACACACACATACACTTTCTCTCTCTCTCTCTCTCTCTCTCTCTCTCTTTCTGGTTGTTTCTGTTGAAAGGAATGGCTGCTGTTCTCTGTTTTCAAACAAATCATTTGCACACAAATCGTCTTTTATTTTTTCTATCCGAAGCTAAAGCAGCAACATTGGAAGCTCCAGTCTCTGTGTTTAGCGTGAAAGCAATTTCCAATATCTCACAACCCACCGAGTGTCAGAACTCGCACAGTGTACACCTGCCTTTAGCCGTACTGCAATCTATAATCTAGTGTGCTCCAAGACAATGACAAGCAAGCGGTCAAAACTTACAGTCTCTCACTTCCACCAATATGGATTGGATGACATCACTCTGCACTGCAGCTTCTCATCAGATTTTCTGAAAATTGGTCACTTGTTCACACATTTATTCTCTACATGGTGAATTGCACATAGTGCACTATATAGGTGTTAGGGAGCATTTCAGACAGTGTAAATATTTTCATTGGGGTTCATGTTAGTGTCACGCAAACCTGCTCAGGTCCAGAGACACGATAGCACAGAGCGGAGCACATGATCGAGTCGGCACATAAAAACATATCGGACCCATTTGAATTCTGCACAGAATGCTGTGAAATTGATGACACACTGAAAGAAAAAATCAGACTGACAGAGACCAGCACAGCTCCGGTGTGATATATTTCATTTGATATAAGCCATGAAAGGTCAACGCCACATGTTCAAAAAACGCGCTTTATCATCTGTTATCACAGCTCAGAGGAGTGTCCACCGGCTCAGTTAATGTGCGGTATTCTCATTATCGTCTCCCGTCCTTGAAACTTCAAAGAATACACAGCACTAATGAGACGTCTATCCTAAAAAACAACCCGGCTATTCTGCCAAAAATAAGGAAATGCACTGGTTTGATTCACAGTTATCAGTGTTGGATTTTTGTCAGTCATTATATTTATGGTTTGAGAACAGAAATTAGATCAAAAGCCTATTTGGATCAAGCCATTACCAATGGTGATGTGAATTAAGTCCATTAAGTCTACAGCCACTTATGAGCAATGACATGTCAGTAAATGAACGTGAAATGACAGTGCTGCATTTCAACTGAAGACTGATAAAATGTCCTTCCATGTCTTAGGAACGTCTTTAAGCGGACATCTTCATGTCAGCGGTCTGCGTTCAATCGTGCTGTCACTGACACGGGACAGAGCTTTGGGTTAGAGGAGAGGGTTTTATGACAGGACAACCTTTTCATTCCGCAGCATTAGGAAGACAAAGTGCCGTTATCACTCAGAGTGGGTCTGTGACCGCAGGAGAAACATGTTTGGAGCGTCTCCTAAAGCCGCAGAGATACGGAGACTCTTGACACTGGTCAAGCCGCGCGCTTAAGAGGAGAGATGGAACAGACCGCGACCGTCTGCCCAAGACAGCGCCGTGTCCTTATTAAGAAACGAGACAGAGAGATATCAGAGTAGACGTACACATCAACACACGAGCGGCTTCTGTCATGCACGTCTGCTCTTTCATTGCTCAGGTGCTCCCGTTCAATTTCATGGTCCACTTTAGACATTCTAGTAATTTTGCAACTACATGTCAGCTAGCAGTCATTAGAGTAATAGTAGACTGTCTGCTTAATATCTGCTAACACTTTATTTTGATGGTCCCCCAACAGACTATAACTACTGACTATAAGTGACTTATAGTGAAGTGAAGGCAAGCAACTTACTAACCCTAACCCTACCAGTCTACTAATACTCCAAAAAATACTGGGTTAAAAAATGTGGGTTGTTTTCATCCCAAGAGCTGGGTAAATATAGGACAAAACACATGTTGGGTTAATTTTACCCAGCAAATTGGGATATTTGTTTATTTATTTCTCTCCTGGAGAGGTCGCAAAAAGCCAGCGATAAATAACTCAACCCCTGGGTTGTTACATCTGACCCAGGAGCTGGGTAACACAAAAACTATCCAAACACTGGGTTGTTACGTCTGACCAAGGATCTGGGTAACACTAAAACTGCCCAAACACTGGGTTGTTACATCTGACCCAGGATCTGAGTAACACAAAAACTACCCAAACACTGGGTTGTTACGTCTGACCCAGGATGTGGGTAACACAAAAACTACCCAAACACTGGGTTGTTACGTCTGACCCAGGATCTGAGTAACACAAAAACTACACAAACACTGGGTTGTTACATCTGACCCAGGATCTGAGTAACACAAAAACTACCCAAACACTGGGTTGTTACATCTGACCCAGGATGTGGGTAACACTAAAACTACCCAAACACTGGGTTGTTACGTCTGACCCAGGATCTGGGTAACACAAAAACTACCCAAACACTGGGTTGTTACGTCTGACCAAGGATCTGGGTAACACTAAAACTACCCAAACACTGGGTTGTTACGTCTGACCAAGGATCTGAGTAACACAAAAACTACCCAAACACTGGGTTGTTACATCTGACCCAGGATGTGGGTAACACTAAAACTACCCAAACACTGGGTTGTTACGTCTGACCCAGGATGTGGGTAACACAAAAACTACCCAAACACTGGGTTGTTACGTCTGACCCAGGATCTGAGTAACACAAAAACTACCCAAACACTGGGTTGTTACGTCTGACCAAGGATCTGGGTAACACTAAAACTACCCAAACACTGGGTTGTTACGTCTGACCCAGGATGTGGGTAACACAAAAACTACCCAAACACTGGGTTGTTACGTCTGACCAAGGATCTGAGTAACACAAAAACTACCCAAACACTGGGTTGTTACGTCTGACCCAGGATCTGAGTAACACAAAAACTACCCAAACACTGGGTTGTTACGTCTGACCAAGGATCTGGGTAACACTAAAACTACCCAAACACTGGGTTGTTACGTCTGACCCAGGATGTGGGTAACACAAAAACTACCCAAACACTGGGTTGTGACGTCTGACCCAGGATCTGAGTAACACAAAAACTACACAAACACTGGGTTGTTACATCTGACCCAGGATCTGAGTAACACAAAAACTACCCAAACACTGGGTTGTTACATCTGACCCAGGATGTGGGTAACACTAAAACTACCCAAACACTGGGTTGTTACGTCTGACCCAGGATCTGGGTAACACAAAAACTACCCAAACACTGGGTTGTTACGTCTGACCAAGGATCTGGGTAACACTAAAACTACCCAAACACTGAAAAAATAACCCCAAAAAATGACCCAAAAGACTCAATCCAGGATTTGGGTAGAAAAATAATAAAGTGGAACCAACTTCACTTCAAGATTCAGCAGACGTTTCTCCTAAAAATAAACAAACACAAATGAGTCATTAGTTGTCATACAGTAAAATCATGTAGTCTGAGTTCATTTTGAGACATTTGCTTGATGTTTGACAACATCTCTTCTGAAACTTGAGAAACGTGAGACTTTTTCAGTAGAAACATCTCATACACATACGCTTTACTACACCTTGACACACTTTATTTTTCAGAATTTTTGATGAATAGAAAGACTGAATAATTGTAGTAAATTCAGTAAGTAGAAAACTAGTATTCCATTCTGAACATGGCCACACTGTGCACAATTCTGCAAACTATCTTCTCTCACAAGCAGTATGTCGTATAGCACTCCAAACACGTCCCATGTTTCAGTGACCGCATCTACAGGAGACTAAGAGAGGAGAACACAAGAGGACAGAAATATACGAGAGAATGAATGCATAAATCACAGTCCATCTCCCGCAGGGTTTACGAACGCCTGCCTCTCCGTTAAACAGAGGGCCCTGCTGGTACCTGGGGGCCACCGTGCAGGAGCCGAAGCCCTGCCGCCCCCTCCCAGCTCGGACAGAGAGGTCGCCACGGGGCCTGATCGCCGCGACCCCTGCCGTCACGCTGCACAGTGTCATTTCAGACACAGTACAAACGCAGTATTTCACTCTGATAACAGCGGCTCGCTCGCCGCCAAGTCAGAGCACATCTCAACAACACACAAAAAAGTGGTATCAGATACACAGATTCAGTATTTTGAGGATGCACTACCCATCAAATGTTTGCACACACTGAATTTAGTGTGATCTTTTGATCTGAAGGCTCCTGCTTAAACGCTTGATCTGAAGTTTTGTAGACAAATGCTGTAAAATTGTGCACACAAGCAGAGCTGGAATCTAGACAAAGAAGCAGCTTGAATGTAAGAGAGACGCGGAAAATGGTCATAAAAATATAATGAGTAGATCCAAACTTTTCACTGCTAGCGCATGTGACCTATTAATTAAATGATGGATGAATATTTCGTCTTTCCCCCCCACATTCTAAAAAGCAAACATTCTAAGGTTCTAAAATAAAATTAGTTCAACCAAAAATTCTTAACAGCACTTATTCAAACTTGTTTGATGTCAGTGACAAAAAACGGCATTGGCTCTTTTATGTTTTGTAACAAATTGTTTTATTGTGAATAATTTGAAAAGTTCACAAGATAACTATTAGAATTTCAGTTGTAAACACTCCTAAAAAAGTAACGTGTTCAGTTGAAAGTTCTTTTTAAAGAATGTTTTAACTGCCATTTAGAATTGCAAGAACCTAGAAAGCAAAATGAACATCTGTAAAAAGTATATATGATCAATAAGTTGTGACATATGCTTTAACTTATCAGACAGACACTTTTTTTATAAGTTATACAAGAGTCAATTCATTTAAAGTCAGTTTAATGTAATTTAAGTTGGAATGACTTAAACATCCAAGTTGATTGTACTTAAAAATGTAAGGCAGCAACTTTGTTTTTTTTTTTTTTTTTACAGCGCAAGAACCCGACAGTACATCCAAAAAATGGTTCAAAAAATGACAACATAAGGCAAGCCATTAGGTTCTACACGTTCTTACAAGTAAAGTTTTCAGTTCTTTTAAAGTTCCGCAAAGAATGTTTTAACTGCCAATTATTTAGAATTGCAAACGTTGATCTGAAGAACCTAAAATGAAACGTCAAGCATATAACGAATCCCCAAACAACCACACAGCAGCTCAAGATCCCTATACATCCAAAAAAAAAAAAAGAACCCGTTTTTAAAGCGTGAAAACTAGACAATTTTCAACCAAATAAAACGCTTACATATAGAAGTTCTCATTAAACATAAACGTTCCAAAATGTTTTTGAAGAAGACCCTTTCACAGGTGACGCTTTAGTGATCAGTTCTTAAAAGAAACATTCTTCTGAGGAACATCTGAATAATCTACAGAACATTTTTCCACTATAAAGAAATGTAGCGTGTTAAAGAAATATAGGATGTTAAAGGTCCTTAAATGGAGCCATCACTGTTTACCTTTATTTTTAAGAGTTACAATGTGACAATTTTCAACCAAAATAAATAAAAGACCATGCTAAAAGACGCAGCGGCTCATTTAAATTTGAATCCTACATGTAGAAGTTTGAATATAGTGGTTCCAAAAGGGTGTTTTTCAGTGATGTCATGAGAGAGCTTTCAGTGAACAGTTCTTAAAGGAATCATTTGTGCAATCTAAAGAACATTTTTTCATTATAACCTTCTGCGGAATGGAAAAATTCCATGGAATGTTAAAAGGTTCTTCGTGGAACCATCGATGCCAATAAAGAAGCTTTATTTTGAAGAGTGACAATCTGACACTCCTTACACACTGAAGTTCACTCTTAAAAACGATGTCATAGAAGAACCTTTCAGTCAGAAGTTCTTAAAATAACCTTTTTTTTCTTACTATGAAGAACATCTGAATGATCTAAAGAACTCTTTGATTCTTTACAAAGATTCGGACAATCTGACAGTCTTATGCAGAACTTCTTGTTGTTGGTGGCTTTTTTTGCAGCGTTCTTAAAAGAACCTTTTTTTATCTCAGTATACAGAACATTCTAATAAGCTAAAGAACTTTAGACTATAAATAACTTTTTTTTTTGTTGGTGGAATGGAAAGATTCCATGGAACCATAGATGCCAATAAAGACCCTTTATTTTCATCAGACATCTCCAAACCCGAGGCCTTCGAACGCCTCTGGCCAGCACACATCCATTTAAACGAAGTCCTGTGTGATTAGTTTGCCCAAGCGGCCGTAACGGTGTCCTAATCAGCGGTGTGTTTGGATAAAGCGCTGTTCTGCAGGGGTAAACAGAGCTGTATTTGATGCTCTTTATGAGGGCTGTTTGGCAGGGTTTATTCCTCTGTTAGACTGGCTCCATGCTCGCGGAGGGAGGGCGGCCCTCCTGCGGGGCCGCAAATGGGCGGGTGGCAGTCAGGCCGGGCCACATGAGAGAGAGATGCTCTCCAGCTGTTTTCCAGACCTCGCGCTTTATCTGCCCATCATCCGTTCAGGATGTTACAGTAGATGTTAACAGGTTTTCAATGAGAATCATCACGCATCTCCACCCCGCAATAAAAACTTGAATGCGAAGCACTTGAGATGGAGATAAAGAGCTATTTTCACTGCAACTGCACTTATCAGATAAGCTGCGTTTTTTACAGACTGCAAACTAACGCGCTCATTAGCGTGAAGCGTCGGCTCTGTTAACACCCGTGATGTGAGAAAGTTTAGGCGCTCACTCCATTAGGTACATTATGTGTTTGTGGTAACCCTTAACCCAGTTAGCCGGATCCAGAGAGGTTTTAACAAGATGAAATAAGGCTGAGATTCCCAGGCTGTGAATGTTAAGAATTGTTTGAATTAATTGATGCATTAATAAAATGCAGTTAATCTACTTCAGAAGGTCTGTCGACTGAAACGTACATCACATAATCTCAGCTAACTTCCATTAATAAGTCATTAGCAAACATCCTTGACAGTTTTAAATGCGATGATAATGATGTGATGTTAAAATGTAGGAGATCGAAACACATCGGACTGACTGATGATAAATATACTGCATACAAACCTGCTTATTGATTCAAGATTCAAGAGTTTTATTTGTCACATACACAGTTATATACAGAATATACAACCGGCAGTGAAATGTAAACCTCATTGTGCATTTAAAATGCATTTAGTTACTGAAATCATACCCGTTTCATTTCTGTATGACTGAATTATGCATCACATTTATTAGTTATATATGTTAAGACAGGGTGATCAAAATGGATGGACATTTTATATGCAATTCAAATGCAGAAATCTTACATTGAGACCTATATTTAAAAAAATAGTTGATGCCTTAAATTTTTAAGTACAATCAACTTGGATGTTTAAATCATTTCAACTTAAATTACATTAAACTGACTTGAAAAAATGAGTTGAATCTTGTATAACTTGACGAGTTAAAGCAACATAAAAACATTAGTGCTGGGGAAAATTAATCGTGATTAATTGTATCCAAAATAAATACTATATATATATATATTTGCATGTATAAATAAAAATATTACATATTTTTCTTAAATATATACATGCATGTGTGTGTATTTATATATACATAATTACACATTAATTGTTCCCCAGCACTAAAAACATGTTGTCATAACTTAAATATATATATATATATATATATATATATATATATATATATATATATATATATATATAAAAAAAAAAATATTTCCACAATTTATCAAAACTTTTTTCTTTTGTGAAATCAAAATAATTTTTATTCAGATAACAATATTTTGAGTTTCTATTTATAAAACTTTATATCTCCATTGTGATAACTACAATATTTTTATGTCAATGAACTGAAAATTAAAGCAACTTACTTTAAGTTAAACCGATATATTTTACACACACACACACACACACACACACGGATTGTAGTGATCTCTTAAGCATTATAAGATATAAGTTAGTATAAAGCAGGCCCCTCAACATGGGCCCCTGAGAGCATCTCAGGCGGTTGCCTGGGTTACGGGGCCCTTAAGCCAGGTGAGAATATTTCATGGTAAATTAGGAGAATCTCTTTGAAGTTTCTTCACAGACATCACAAAAAGAAACAAAGACGTTTGAAACAAAAGCTCAGATTTTTTTTTTTTTTTTTTTTTTGCTGTGGGTTTTCACTGATATTTTATTATCTGAATATAAAGAATAAATAACAGTTCATAAATCTTAATTTACAGGATAAATCGCTGTCAGAAAGCAGCTGGTCGCAGCTGCGAGACGTTAAAAATCCATAATAAATTTTGAGGTCGTCACATCGGCGTGGAAACCTTATAAAACATCTCGGACGGCTCCGCGGCGCGTTCTCTGCAATATAAATACAACGTTAACCGATATTTTCCACAAATACAGTAGACTCTGGATAATACACATAATACTGGCTTTTTACAAGTAGCTAGATCATTACATGATGGCACGACATATACATACAATACATTCATACACATGATAGTGCATAAAAAAATAAAAGGGAACACTTTATAATAACTTATATCAACAGCATTAACAGACAGTTCATAATGCATAGACAAATTGTCAGCTAGTACATTCAAACAATTGCTCAAATGTTGTATACCATGTATTTATATGTGACATATATATATACACACACACAGTAAAATATATGATCAATAAGTTATGATAACATATGTTTTTACACTGCTTTAACTCATCAAAACAAGTTTTCATTATTTAAGTTGAAATTACTTAAACATCCAAGTTGATTGTACTTAAACATTTAAAGCAGCAACTTTTTCACAGCACACACACACACACACACACACACACACACACACACACACACATTATATATAATGTACTGTCAAATACTGTCATATATATTAATGACAAAGTTAATATAAAGTGTTACCGAAATACAAAATAAATTTTTTCTCATAACTTAAGTACAGAAATATAATCAGATTCGATTTTCTATAATGTTTTGTTTTTCAAGACATATGTATCAAAGCAGAGTTTTTAAAACTGAAATCAGATTTTGTACAGTAATATTTATCAGGACAGTTTTCCATAATTTAAGTCCGGCCATATGTATATCAGCTCAGCTTATATGTCCATAAATACGTTTCAGATGAGAGTCCAGAAACATATATCAGATCAAAGTCTTCCCCCCCATGCAAAAAAACAAAATAAGCATGGGATCGGAGTCTTTATGCATGATGTCCATTACCGACCGCTCAGTTGGCGCACGAGCATTTGCACTCAGTTATGATGGGATACTGCACCGGTATCCACGCGCACTTGAGCGCGCCTCTCCTCTGAACGCATCTCCACCGCAGGAGCGTGATGTGCGTGGATTTGGCCGGTTTGCACACCATCCCCTCCGGAACGGAGCACGAGCGCTTACTGTAGCAGCTCCCCGCGCGGACGAAGCGCGGCCAGAAGCGCGCGCCGAGGTCGTTCCACGCGTACAGCACCGGGCAGAAAGAGTAGGACCACAGCCACATCTGCAGCCTGCGCTTCAGCTTCTTACTGGCTTTGCGCTTTTTGCCCCACTGCACGTCGAAGTCCAGGTTCTTGATGTCTTTGGGCATCAGTCCGGCGGGGTTCTGCTGGAGGTCCAGCTCGTCCAGGTCCTCGTTGCCCGTGTAGCGGTCCTGAGGAGGGCTGATGGAGAGGAAGCGGCTGTCAAAGTCCCCGAGCACGCTTCTCAGCTCGGTCTCGTTTAGATCCCTCTCCCGCGGGTCGTAGATGGGGTCGGGGTCCTCCTTCAGCTCCAGCAGGGGTAGCGTGTCACTCGGGATGGGCCTGAGGAGGTAATAGTGCTGACACTGAGCGAAAGACATCAGCAGCAGGTACACGGACACCAAACACTGCTGGAGATCCATGATGATGCGAAGTGAAAATCTCAACACGCAACCTGTGCAACTTTATCCAATGCAAACTGTATCCGAAGCGCATCAGACACCGGATCTATCCATCCACACCGCTTGTATTTCACATGCGCATCATGCGGTGTCTCTCAGGTCTCCACGTCTGGCCCAGAGCTGCTGGATTTCGCCGAGGCTGTTGAATGCATCCGAATCGCGAGCAGCATCACGCTTGAAAGTCCCGCGCGCGACGCATCTGCGTGTCCTTCTCGCTGCGAGCCAAACCTCTGGGAATGCCTCTCTCTCACGCGCGCGCCTCTGATATATACACGCGCGGCCCTGTGATGTAATACATCGGGTCTGGGTTTTTTTTTTTTGAACGCGAGTTTGTTTGCAGGAGATTCCCCGACACCCCTCCTCTCATAGCTCGGAGAGGGAGAGAGAGGCGTGTCTGGAGGGACTGAAGCCGCTACGCCCCCTGTCGGCCTCCTCACGCCACGCGCTCTAAGGTCGGGAGTTTATATTAAATATTATCTTAATTTTGTAATGTAAAGGTACTTTACTGGCATTATTGGTATACATAATTATTGCAGTATATAATAATAATAATAATAATAATAATAATAATAATAATAATAATAATAATAATAATAATAATAATAATAAGAAGAAGAAGAAGAAGAAGAAGAAGAAGAAGAAAGAAGAAGAAGAAAGTTTAGTCTAAAGGTAAAGCTACTAAGGTATTTAATTAAAGTGCCATTAATAATAATAATACATTTAAAATTATGTATTGGTATGTCCTTTAAAATCACTGTGATAATTAACTAAATAAATCACAAACAATCAAAAGACTTTAAAAGATGAATAATTAATAACAACAATAAACCATTACCACGACAAAACTAAATAAAAAATTACAATTAAAATAAGGTGATGACAATAAATAATAATAACAATAATTTTATTTAAAGGTAAATGTGCCACTAATAATAATAATAATAATAATCATCATAATAATAATAATAATATAAACATAATTTACTGGCATGACATCCAAAATCACTGTGATGAAGTCCGTCCGTCCGGCCGGCCGGTGTGCCTAAAGGGCTAGTAAGTTTAGTTAAGGTTGTGTCGAACCCTTTATCTCAAACCATTATATCCTTCAGCAAAGCTGTTATCCTCAGGATTCTCCAGCAGGACTGAATCTGAAACAATTGTTCTGAAAGTCTCTCTGAATAAAAGCAGCTTCTAAATCACCACATCCTACCTATCTATTGCAACTTCAAGAAGCACAAACATGCAAGTGTGTGCTCAGGCTGTGGGGAATAAAGCCATAAAACACTCTGTCCAAATGAATCCAAAATGAACATCTCCCACCAAGCCAGCGCTGTGGAAACCCCGACGTACTGTCAAACACTCGTTCTTCGAGAATCGTTTAATGGAAGAAGTGACTTGCCATTCCACTGGCCATAAAGCAGGCGGAGAGATAAATGCATCTCTGTTTCTGTCTGAATGAGCTAATTCACACTTCAACTCAGTTACTTCTGCACGAAGAGAAGTCTGGGAAGTCTGGGACACAAGTCACAGGTGTATTTTTGGTCTGACTGGGCATTGTCACAACATAAAACACACACACACAGCATGCCTGGAGAAGTGCAGCCGTAACTCAAAACATATGAGCGCATGTTCCTGGTTTGATTCTAAACCATTTTATCATTGCATGACTTTTTTTTCCCCCTCAAAGAAAACAAGATGTTTGTCTTAATAATTGTCCCTTAAGTGCACATCATGAATACATAACAGAAGTAAAATAGGTTGCAAATGCCACTTCATGTTGAGTTGAGGTTGAAATTTAAAATCCTGTTTATGACCAGCTCACTTCAACACAGGAGTTACTCACTTAAAAACCTAAAAACATTTTGTGAAGTGGCAAAAGATCAGCATTTGGCTTTGGTTAACCTCACTTTCTGTCACATACGATTCCCTTGATTCTCTCCTGGAGTTTTATCAGTGTCAAAACGCATAAACGGTGACGCATTTACCTGTCATGGTCAGAGTTATCAGAGCTTACGCCGGCACCGAGATGTTTTTATTTGAACGATTTCGACTAATGGTTTTGTCTTTTCTACAGTTGCCTATGGCAAGAGGGTCATGATGGGTTTTCTCGTGTCATGAAACACACCAGACTCCTTTAAATGGCAGAAACCTTATACACGGCTACCAGAACACACATATTTATTCAGGAATACAAGGACGATGTGCAAGTACCAAAGTAACCTAATCTTTAAAAATGTCAAAAAACTTTCTGAAATGAGAACAGAAAGATTCCAAAAGGTTCATGCCATTAACCCTTAAATCCATGAATGTTTCGCCAATTTGAGTCTTTAGCGACCCAGATCAATATCTAACACGGATGGACCTGTCGTGATAATATAAAACTCTCCTGATATTAGAGTCACACTTACAGAAGAATAAAAAAAGCATATTTTGTTACTTGTGGAGCTTGGAAGGGTTCAGTTTGTGCAGATGTTTTATACCATCATCACTGTCCTCGTCAGAGCTCTTTTCAGTTCATTCAGCATCTGCTGAGACAGGGGTAACTGCAGCTTGGAGTAATGGCCGTGCCAAATGGTAGGGGGCGTGCCGAACGGTTTCTCATTGGTGAAAGGAGTTTCTTTCTGGCAACCGTGTTGGCCATTCAGCGGTAACCATACATTGACGTAATTTCCTGAGAGAAGATGGCGGCGGTAAGATGTGGTTTAATTTGTCATAGATATTCATACTTTTATATATGCGATTAATGCTTTATATATCGTAGATATGTATATTACAATAGCTTATTAAAATACGATCATGTTTTTTTCTTTTAAGGTCTCCTTCAGAACGGAAAAGGTGCCGAAGAAATGTAGGCTCAGCTCAGTTGAAGACTCCTATAGGTATGGTTAAAGACTCGTTTGATGGCAAATATAGCAGGTTAACACAATTTAAAATAGAAACTCTTATGTAAAAAATAACATTATAATAATAATAAATATATATAATATATATATATATATATATATATATATATATATATATATATATATATATATATATATATATATATATATGCCAGTGGAAGTGATGGTGATAATGGAAAACATTAAATTTGTTTATGGCTGCTACAACTAACCCATAAAGAAATTAAATCAAGCAATCAATTAAGTAAATAATATTACTAACTTACATTTACAATGTTAAAAAGATATACACTCATATATCGATATATTGATAGGATAGCATCTTGCAGTTGATGGAGATTTGTGGGATGCACATCCAGGGCATAAAGCTCCTGTTCCACCACATCCCAAAGATGCTCTATTGGGTTGAGATCTGGTGACTGTGGGGGCCATTTTAGTACAGTGAACTCATTGTCGTGTTCAAGAAACCAATTTGAAATGATTCGAGCTTTGTGACATGGTGCATTATCCTGCTGGAAGTAGCCATCAGAGAATGGGTACATGGTGGTCATAAAGGGATGGACATGGTCAGAAACAATGCTCAGGTAGGCCGTGGCATTTAAACGATGCCCAATTGGCACTAAGGGGCCTAAAGTGTACCAAGAAAACATCCCCCACACCATTACACCACCACCACCAGCCTGCACAGTGGTAACAAGGCATGATGGATCCATGTTCTCATTCTGTTTACGCCAAATTCTGACTCTACCATCTGAATGTCTCAACAGAAATCGAGACTCATCAGACCAGGCAACATTTTTCCAGTCTTCACCTGTCCAATTTTGGTGAACTTGTGCAAATTGTAGCCTCTTTTTCCTATTTGTAGTGGAGATGAGTGGTACCCGGTGGGATCTTCTGCTGTTGTAGCCCATCCGCCTCAAGGTTGTGCGTGTTGTGGCTTCACAAATGCTTTGCTGCATACCTCGGTTTTAACGAGTGGTTATTTCAGTCAAAGTTGCTCTTCTATCAGCTTGAATCAGTCGGCCCATTCTCCTCTGATCTCTAGCATCAACAAGGCATTTTCGCCCACAGGACTGCCGCATACTGGATGTTTTTCCCTTTTCACACCATTCTTTGTAAACCCTAGAAATGGTTGTGTGTGAAAATCCCAGTAACTGAGCAGATTGTGAAATACTCAGACCGGCCCGTCTGGCACCAACAACCATGCCACGCTCAAAATTGCTTAAATCACCTGTCTTTCCCATTCTGACATTCAGTTTGGAGTTCAGGAGATTGTCTTGACCAGGACCACACCCCTAAATGCATTGAAGCAACTGCCATGTGATTGGTTGATTAGATAATTGCATTAATGAGAAATTGAACAGGTGTTCCTAATAATCCTTTAGGTGAGTGTACATGAATGTCTTTCAATAAGTTTTTTTTTTTTTTTTTTTTTTTTTTAAGTCATGGACCCAGCTGGAGGCCTTGCTGATGTATGATTGAATATTATGAAGTATTTCATTAAACATATTTGTTGTCATTTCAATTAATATTTGGTTATAGCTCTGGATTTCGCAATGTTAAGTGGTCTCCTAACTTTTTCCAGAGCTGAATATATTTATTTATTTATATATTTATATTTTATTCAGCTTCCATCAGAGCTGCTCAGACGGATTCTTCTAGATGTGGTGTATGAAGAAGGAGATGGAGCCTTTCTCACTCTGTCAGTAGTGTGCAGAAAGTTCAACGACATTGTCAGCCATCAAAGTTCTTGAAGAAAAGCTCACTTTGCCTGGCTGGACAGTATATATTTATTACTTTTATTAAATTAACAAAGTTTTTTTATTATTATTATTATATATATATATATATATATATTTAGAAAGTTTATTGCATTAATTTCTTGTGTAGGTATTGTTGACTGGAAGTCTGTCAGTCCAGATGTGAGGAAGATAAGCTCACCAGGTGTGATGGCTGTGGGTGCATCTGCAGAAACACCACTGGACACTGTGGCAATGGAAAGAAGGGGATCTTCAGAGCTTTCTATTCAGACAGAGATTTTGATGGATTCTGTTCTATGGACTGCTACTACAGCATGAATAGATGGATAAAATAATCATACACCCGGCACAATGCCACACCAGGTGTGTTTTTTGCTAGTATCAGCCCAACACAGTTATCAGTTTCACATCCAGCTCCACATTGTTTAAATAGCAAATGCACTCGTGCCCATCTGTGCACCCATGGGCATGCTGGTCTGAGAACCAGGTGTGTTCAGGCGCATTGTTGGTGCGTTGCCATTTTGAGGAACTGAAAACGACTGCGCCATTGATCAACAAAAACCTGCTCTAAAGTCAATAGCACAGTACTGTTTATGTTATTTAAAGGGTGTGTTAGTAATATGAGCCTATAGGTGGGTGCAAAACGCACAAACACTCTGCTTATTACACACACAGGGACACGAAACAGCACACACATGCCAACATTAAAAATAAAAGGATTACAATGTAAAAGATTATTATTGTGTACAAAAAGATAAAAATGCCTACATGTCATAATGGATAGTCATTGGATGTATCAGAATTACCTATGTGCAGTAATGACGAATTAAATTGGCTAATTATTTGACCAATCGTGGCAATACACACATGTATTTAAACTGACTCGTCAGGTTGAGGGTGTCTATTGCTCCATGTAAATAGCAAATCCGCCATGGTGCAAGCGCAACTGGCTTTTAAAGGGAAAGGGAGATGAGACTCTGATTGGTTTATTGCACGTTACACCCAAAACACACCCATGACTCATTAAGAGACTAGGTACAACCCTTTTGGACCAACTGGGTTTTTTCTGTCGTTAAACTAGCAAAAGTGGATTCGGACACGCGGCACATGTGCTTAGATCGTTAAAATAGGGCCCTATGAATGAAACATCACTTCATCATTGTGTATCAGACATCGCCACCTTGTGGAATAAAGGTGAATTGCACTTATTCAGTCATCAAAGACTGCTAAACAAATATACTTACACTGTTACACACCTCGGGTCGTTAGCGACCCTATACATTTAAAAAAAAGAAAAGATTAATAGGAAAACATGCAATCTTTTACCATTTTTTTTTTTGTTATATTGTTTATAATAAATTAATTGAGGAATACTAAAAAAGTTGATGTCAAACTTTAAAAAATGAACGAGAAGGAGGGTAGTGAATGACGTCCCGGGTCACTAAAGACAAGAGGTATGCGTTTAAGGGTTATAGAACCATTTTTAGCTCCCCACAGAACCCTTCAGAGTTCCTTAGTATGAAAACCTTTTTTAATATTCTAAAGCACCTTTTTCTACGATGAAGAACCTTTTGTGGAATGGAAAGATTCCATAGATGTCAAACATTCTTTATGGAACCATCGATGCCAGTAAATAACCTTTATTTTTAAGGGTGTAAGAAAGTAAATAATACCTGTAGCTATGATTCTGTACTACTACAGACACATTTCACAGCTGAAAGATCACGTCTGTCTGTGGCGTCACTGTCAGTCCTGTTCCCACAATCCCCTCTGCCTGTTAAAGACACAAACACACACATGTAAAACTTGCCGCCATGATGCTACATCATTGCTGTGCACTTCTTAGGCTGTCAAAGATCTTCTAGTCTGTAAATGTGACCTGGGTTCCTCCTTCAATGTGCGTCTGTGAGAATTGTTTTCACCTGTTTTATGGTCGGGCCAGTGAAAATAGTGAATCCGACCTTTTAAAACTTAACAGCACAGCTCTCCTCAACAAGATACATGGTTCATGATTCAATTCATGTCATAACCCCAAGTAATAGTAATAGAGATACTTTTAATTCAGCGTGCACCACTCATTAGAGTTCTGCACTGAATCCTGTGGCTTATTCACACAATTTATCTCCTCAATTACAGTTTCCACAGTCATGTCTAATTGAGGCCATATTACTGAACACACACACTCAGTCTGGTGTTGTTTTGTGTGATGTTTTTAACCCTTACATTATATTCCAGGTGATTTTGAAGTGAACACATTTTTGAGCTGTCAGAAATACTGGATAACCTAGGATGCTTTTTCTCGAAATTGTGTGACTATTTCTCATTTAGGGTCATGAAAATGCCTGCAAAGTTTCGACCCTCTGAGGTGTGTGTGGTCTGTGGTGTTAGCGGGTCAGTTTCATTGGTTAAAGGCAGCTGTGTAGATCCAAAATAAAATAAAAATAAATGCATTTTGTTATGTCAGTGTCTCAACAAACCTCTGAGGTTATTTACACTTGTGCATTTGGCAGACACTTTTAAAATCTTTATCAGTTCATGAATGTGAATTTTTGCTGGGAATCTGGAAAAAACATGTTTGAAAATAGTTTATTTTCGTTTAATTTTCATTTATATTTTACATTTGATTTGTTTATTTATAATAATAATAATAATAATAATAAT
Organism: Paracanthobrama guichenoti; assembly: GCA_018749465.1. NCBI lineage: Eukaryota > Metazoa > Chordata > Actinopteri > Cypriniformes > Gobionidae > Paracanthobrama > Paracanthobrama guichenoti. Next base: position 35,936,781 of record CM031945.1, read on the forward strand.
AATATTCTAAATAATATTTAATAATAATAATAGTTTAGTTAAAAACAAATGTTTAAAAATGTGTAATGTTTTTGTAATGTGTGAGAAGTATTACTGTTAAAGTTTTACCTAATTTTTCTTTTGCGTCTCATATTGTGATTTTCGGTGAATTATTGTGCATCCAATTAGGGTTAATTTGACCCAGACCATAACAATTATACCCATAATTTTAGCTAAAATACATCCATAACCCTGATGTTCTCACCAATTGAGTGGATATCATTGTCTGGCTATCACCAGAACAAGCTCAATCTTTTAAGATGTGATAGGTAGAGTCTGCTCTGTATTTTCTACTGCAAGAGGCGTGATCAACGGGCATAGTTCAAATGACTCTGTACGCAATTGGATAGTCCTTCAACAAATCAGACCACAAGAGGCGTGATCAACGGGCATAGTTCAAATGACTCTGTACGCAATTGGATAGTCCTTCAACAAATCAGACCACAAGAGGCGTGATCAACGGGCATAGTTCAAATGACTCTGTACGCAATTGGATAGTCCTTCAACCAATCAGACCAGAGGCGTGATCAACGGGCATAGTTCAAATGACTCTGTACGCAATTGGATAGTCCTTCAACCAATCAGACCACAAGAGGCGTGATCAACGGGCATAGTTCAAATGACTCTGTACGCAATTGGATAGTCCTCATCGCTTCTCTATACGTCATTGTGTTAAACCCGCCAATAGCGTGCCAGGTTGGTCCCCGCAAATTTGTAACAGAAGCAGGATAAAACAATGTACAGGGCGAAATCAAATCACCGGCAGATCGGGCTGGATTTACCCAGTCTATGGATGTCAGTAATTCAGTGCAATTTTATGGTTTTCTTTAGCTATTTTAATTAACTACGGCATCACTATTATTACAGCTCATACTTACTAATTAGGTTGGATTGAATGATTCCTCAAATCCTGTGTTTTGTAGACGAGAGGTGTGCTGTGACTTTACTAAACAATCTGACATTTTCCAGTTTGCCATTCTTAGAATGAAAGGTCCTACATGGAGCCATAAAGGGTTCTGTCAGACGTATCATATTTAGAACCTTTTAGAGGTTCCATCATGGAATTTATTATTTTTGTTTTAATTCATTTTAAATTTCAAATTACATTTTATGAATTAAACCACTCGTAAACATACTTTATCACTAGAAAATTTAAAGAATTATGCAATCATTTAAGACATTTCTCCTTATATAGAACCTTATTGGGTTAAAGGGATCTTTAAAATTGAGTCAAGAACTCTAGGGTTCTATACAGAACCTTTTTTTATGTAACTGTCACAAAAATCCCACAGACTTACATTGAAAGAGGGACTTGAATACGGCCAGTGAAAACAACTATCCAATCGGCACCTTAAACCACCAGGGAATGTTTGGGGTTTTGCTATAAAATAAAACCATCCAAGGCATTTAAGAGGCCCGTCGTCTCGTGTTCCCATGAGGCTCTCAGACAGCAGCGTTCTCACACACCGATCCCCATAAACTCTCATTTAAACACACACTGTGTCAAAACAAGCTAATTAACCAAATCACACTTTAAATCTGTACATGCTACGGAGGCATTACATTGTTTAAAGGCTGTTTCACAGGCCATTATTAGAAAGAGAAAACGGCGTGTTTAACATCTACTGTCTGCTGCTTTCTCATACAAACAGCGCAGTACTATGAGCGAAAATACCGTTTCTGCTGTTCTAGTATTAATATCATCTCAGTCTTGTCTCCATAATGCACACAAACGCACAAACCAGTGAAAATCTCAAACTCTGTCAATGTGATTGGGTAACTTCATGCAATATACCAGGCTGCTACAATGAGCATTTCTGAGAAAGAAAGCAAGCGTAGTTAGTTCTGGCAGGTCACGTTAGTAAGGCTCGCATCAGCTGATCCACATCTACCTATCGGAATACGACACCTATCACAGCATTCATATGTTATCTGAAAACATATAAGGTCTGGAGATATATATATATATATATATATATATATATATATATATATATATATATATATATATATATATATATATATATATATATATATATATATATATATATTAGTTCATTCAGTATTATCAGCAGCTTTATCGCGTTGCTCAGGAGCTAATTACCCTCCTCCATCCCCAGCTCCTCCTCTTGTCCAGTCAGGACTGATATTCCTTTAGGATAGGCTGATAGGCTTTCTGATATTCCTCTTGAATCAGACTCATTTCTTCAATTATGTTGTACATTTAATCATTAAGAAAATTAATGATATCGCCAATCGGCCTGATGGTGGCGCTACAGCGATCAAACGTACGTAATGGCCCCTAAACTGTTCGTTGCAGGTTCAAGTGTCTTATATTGTCGGAATCCTTGACTGCTTTGGGTAATTTGATAGGTTTATAAACCTACTTTTGCAAACTAGTCCTAGGTTTTCCGTCCGAACTGAACCAAACCAGTGCAGAAAGATTCTCTGGAGTCTACATATCAATAATTATTGAAAAAAAGTTGAAATTTCAACTCACGGTCACTAAAGGGCACCAAAATGTTTGAGGTGAGTGGGGCCACTTTTACTAACATTTTTGGTAACAAAATTTGTCCAAGGTGCCGCGATTGTCTACGAGGACATTGGCATATCTCAAACACGGCTTCTGCCATGGCCTCAATGAAGTTCGAGCAGCTGTCAGACAAGGTTAACAGAGGTCGATCTGAACGAAACTCATCTGTTTGACTCACGGCCCTAGAGGCCTGTGAGAAATTCAAAAGAAATCAGCCACAAGGAGGCGCCTTCACGTTTTTTCACACATGCCCACGACATTCATACCACATGGTACTCTTTATTCTAAGCAACTTTTTGCGCTTTTCCACTGCATGGTAACGCTTAGTACAGCTCGGTACAGTACGGCTCGGCTTAGCTCGCTTCGCTTTTCCACTGCGTGGCACGGCTCGCTTTAGCTCTGTTTGGTTTTCCACTGCAGTAAGCACCGCTTTAAAGTGGGTGTTATAGAATGATCCTTGTACAAATCCGATTCCAAAAAAGTTGGGACACTGTACAAATTGTGAATAAAAACAGAATGCATAGATGTGGAAGTTTCAAATTTCAATATTTTATTCAGAATACAACATAGATGACATGAAAGATGACAGAAAATGTATAATTTTAAGGGAAAAATAAGTTGATTTTAAATTTCATGGCATCAACACATCTCAAAAAAGTTGGGACAAGGCCATGTTTCCCACTGTGTGGCATCTCCTCTTCTTTTTATAACAGTCTGCAAATGTCTGGGGACTGAGGAGACAAGCTGCTCAAGTTTAGGAATAGGAATGTTGTCCCATTCTTGTCTAATACAGGCTTCTAGTTGCTCAACTGTCTTAGGTCTTCTTTGTGGCATCTTCCTCTTTATGATGCTCCAAATGTTTTCTATGGGTGAAAGATCTGGACTGCAGGCTGGCCATTTCAGTCCCCGGATCCTTCTTCTACGCAGCCATGATGTTGTAATTGATGCAGTATGTGGTCTGGCATTGTCATGTTGGAAAATGCAAGGTCTTCCCTGAAAGAGACGACGTCTGGATGGGAGCATATGTTGTTCTAGAACTTGGATATCCCTTTCAGCATTGATGGTGCCTTTCCAGATGTGTAAGCTGCCCATGCCACACGCACTCACGCAACCCCATCCCATCAGAGATGCAGGCTTCTGAACTGAGCACTGGGAACAACTTGGGTTGTCCTTTTCCTCTTTAGTCCGGATGACATGGCGTCACAGTTTTCCAAAAAGAACTTCAGATTTTGATTGGTCTGACCACAGAACAGTTTTCCACTTTGCCACAGTCCATTTTAAATTAACCTTGGCCCAGAGAAAACGCCTGCGCTTCTGGATCATGTTTAGATATGGCTTCTTTTTTGACCTATAGAGATTTAGCCGGCAGCGGCGAATGGCACGGTGGATTGTGTTCACCAACAATGTTTTCTGGAAGTATTCCTGAGCCCATGTTGTGATTTCCATTACAGTAGCATTCCTGTATGTGATGCAGTGCCGTCTAAGGGCCCGAAGATCACGGGCATCCAGTATGGTTTTCCGGCCTTGACCCTTACGCACAGAGATTGTTGCAGATTCTCTGAATCTTTGGATGATATTATGCACTGTAGATGATGATAACTTCAAACTCTTTGCAGTTTTTCTCTGAGAAACTCCTTTCTGATATTGCTCCAGTATGTTTGGCCGCAGCATTGGGGGAATTGGTGATCCTCTGCCCATCTTGACTTCTGAGAGACACTGCCACTCTGAGAGGCTCTTTTTATACCAATCATGTTGCCAATTGATCTAATAAGTTGCAAATTTTTCCTCCAGCTGTTCCTTATATGTACATTTCACTTTTCCGGCCTCTTATTGCTACCTGTCACAACTTTTTTGGAATGTGTAGCTCTCATGAAATCCAAATTGAGCCAATATTTGGCATGACATTTCAAAATGTCTCACTTTCAACATTTGATATGTTATCTATATTCTATTGTGAATAAAATATAAGTTTATGAGATTTGTAAATTATTGCATTCCTTTTTTTATTCACAATTTGTACAGTGTCCCAACTTTTTTGGAATCGTGTTTGTAATTGTGCCGCCGCTACTTCTTGGCATGTGGATGTTTTTAACTACAAGACGAATAAGTTTGTTTCAAAGGAGGCTGATAGCAGCAAAACTAAATACTGCTAAAAACAAGAGAGTAAGCACTCGTACAGCAAAGCTCAGATGATGACATCACTTGATTTGCTCGACGGCGCACAAGGGTAAACTAATCTTGTATTTTGCAATGTGTTAAGGGTCTCAACCGCTATATTGCAGTCACAAAAGCATATAATGGTAGTGACGATAATGACGATTCTCTCTGAACAATCAGTGATCTGCAGTGTCACTTTTTAGTTTCAGTATGGCACGTTTGGAACCTCAACCGAGGTGGTACTATTTAAGTGAATGGTACCGAGCCGTACCGAACTGTACCATGCAGTGGAAAAGCACCATTTGCCTCAAGGACCGCCGCTGTCAATCGTTTATTAAATATTCAAGATTATTTCAAAAATCTACTTTTTTATGAACTAGTCCTAGGTTTTTGGCTCAACCTCGATACTTGTTAAAAAGTTTTAAAACTACTATTAACTATTAACTATTATATATATATATATATATATATATATATATATATATATATATATATATATATATATATATATATATATATATATATATATATATATATATATATATATATTATATATTACATATTTTATTATTTATGATATTTCCATTTACCTTAGTAAATTGCCTGTGTTGGCTATGAATGCTCTTTTCCATCTATGAGTAGTTACATGCTTGCTAAATAAAATATAATTTACCTTTTTATAAAGGCATTAAAGCGTTTGAACACCGATAATTGCTGCTCGCAGCATTATTTTTAAATAAATCTTTTGTAACATTATAAACGTTTTTACAGTCACTTTTGATCAATTTAATGCATCCTTGCTGAACAAAAGTATTAACTGCTTTCAAAAATAGCTATGTGTAAAAATAGCTGAACAATTATTTAAAGAACACATGAATAATTTATCAATAAACGCCCTCTGTGTTATCGCTGCAAGCTTCCTGTCTAAGTGGGCGACTCCTGGCTGCAATGTTGACTTTACACCGATAGTCAAGAGACTAATGCCGGTATCAGACTAATATCTGAGCTGTGCTCGTGCTGCCAAGGTTTGAATAATGTCCGTATGTTTCTCACTCTCACAGTTTCTCCGTCCCATAACACATGACATCAGCAGTTATTTCTGTCCGCAGCGCCATCAATGTGCCTTTCAGTTCAGGTGAGCCGAGAGCAGAAATCTCCTGACGGGACATTCTGACAGGTGAATCACACACACACATACACACTGATGCAACCTGCTCGCCGTTAAATAGGTCTTTCTTAGCTCTGAAAATAAACAGAACGCGGTTTGATGGATGGTGGGCGCATGTGTCGATGCCCTGTACGTGTTTAATGAAGCGAGAGGTGCACGTACTGAGATAGATGGAGATGAGGGCCGCAGGGGCTCAGAGGACGCACGGCAGTCCAGACCTGCAGGGGGAAGAACTTAATTTAAACTCTACGGTAACCCTGGTGGCCGCGTCCCATAACAAAACAAGCAGGTTTTGTAAGGAGCATCACATTAGGTTATGTCTACATCAGGAAACATTTGAAAACGGCCTTTCCGTTTTGACCCATCTAACAGGGAATGTTCTCAGAACGTTCTCTCAAAGTTATGAACAACTGTTCTTCCAGTAATGATAATCGAATATTTGTTCAAAAACTTTTTTTTTTTAAATGTTTTAGTTGGATGTTTGTCTAACATTTTTTTGTTTTAGAATGTTCAGAGAACATTCAAAAGTAACGTTACCATTACGTTCCCAAATTATAAAAAGGAATGATTACTTAAAAGATGCACTATGTAACATTTTTGCAGTAAAATATCCAAAAACCACTAGGCCAGTGTTATAAAAAAGTTACATAGTGCACCTTTAACGTTTGCAAAAAGTTGCTCGTCCATACTGAAACCTTGTAAAACACTTAAACTATCTTACTGCACATACATACAAATATATTTTTTGAATATGATTGACAAAATAGTCTGATTCAAGCATTTACGATCAACATTTTTCTAGTTGACCAGATTATTTCAGGTCTACACCACCCCGAACTTTCATTCAGATCGAGCTCAACTGATTGATGTGTTTACATGAAGGCTTTTCCGTCTGAGCCATAAATCTGATAATAAACAGATTATTTAAGTGCATGTAAACACTGGCACATCCAGGTCACATTCTAAATTGCCATTCCATGTATGGACTTAAATTCAAATGCCCTCATATTTTGCACAATTGCGAGTACATTTTATGTCATCTTTGCAGGAATGTAATGTGAAGACTGTACAAAGTGACATTTTTGTCATGATGTTTACATGAATGCCAAAAAAAGTGATCAGGTTGATGTGCTTCTGACCGGATTTAATATTTTTATTTGCGCATATCAAATATTTTTTAACCTTTCCAGATTTAATATGTATCTAATTCAGGTCCTAATTAGGAGACGATGAGCGCATGAAGCATTTACGCAGGTAAAACGCCCCATCCCTCACCCAAAACCGGTCTCTGAATGAGAGTCTGAAACAAAGACTGGCGGGACGAGTGGAAAGAGAACTTCAGGATGTCAGGAAACTCATTTATGACACTTTATTCAACAGGAAGAACAGCTCGTTTCGTGCGTCATACGTCGTTACGCTATTTCTACATCATGCGCAGTACTCTCCAGTTTCAATCCGATCATATAAACCCTCCATATAAACACCTCAATCGGAATAAAAATGCCCAAACCGAATGAAACTGTAATCGGTTTGAGAGGGGTGGGATAAACCTTTCCATGAACCGATCAAATGAAAATTTCCACCATGTAAACGACCTGATCCGATTACTGTGAGTGTAACGTCCTTCTGTGACGTGATATACAGCACGAAGAGTGTGTGCCGCACTCACACCAGGATATAATGTTGACAAGAGAGGAAAGTAAATTTTTCTGAGGTGTTAAACTTTTTATTCCGTAGCAAGTTATGAAGATAATGTTGGAATGATGACACAGACATAGCCTGGCTACACCATCTCATCTCGACAGCGTTTGTCCCAGGCACTTTTTACTGCGCCTGATAGAAGAATTTATTTTTCAGAGGTGATTCTTACACTTTACAACAAATAAATAGCTTTTATAAAACTGTATAAGTCCTGGTGGCCACGGCAACTGGGAACACACAAGCTGCTGGAGAGGACAGCGTTGAGATTTCTCTGTTTCTTGTAAGTTGTATCAAAAAAAAGTTAATCAAATTGGTTAAGTAACATTACCCACAGTCTACTCTAATTACTTTTGTTAATATTTATACCTATGTGATTATAGATTACATGTTACTATTGATCCACAAACGTCACAGTTACTACAGGTCTTGGTGGAATAGATCTGCTGCTTCTATTTGTTAGTGTTGCTGCGGTTATTGCTGCTGCTGTTGTTATTGCTGCTGCTGTTGTTATTGCTGCTGCTGCTATTTCTTCTGCTGCTGTTATTGCTGCTGCTGTTGTTATTGCTGCTGCTGTTATTGCTGCTGCTGTTGTTATTGCTGCTGCTGCTGCTATTTCTTCTGCTGCTGTTATTGCTACTGCTGTTGTTATTGCTACTGCTGTGATTGCTGCTGCTGCTGTAATTGCTACTGCAGTTATTGCTACTGCTGTTGCTGCTGCTGCTGTTATTGCTGCTGCTGTAATTGCTACTGCTGTTGTTATTGCTGCTGCTGCTGTTGTTATTGCTGCTGCTGTTATTGCTGCTGCTGTTGTTATTGCTGCTGCTGCTGCTATCACTGCTGCTGCTGCTGTTATTGCCACTGTTGTTATTGCTACTGCTGTTATTGCTGCTGCTGCTATTGCTGGTGCTGTTATTTCTTCTGCTGCTGTTGTTATTACTACAGCTGTTATTGCTACTGCTGCTGTTATTGCTGCTGCTGCTGTTATTGGTGCTGCTGTTGTTGGTTATTACTGCTGCTGCTGTTATTACTACTATTGCTGTTGGTTATTGCTGCTGCTGTTGTTGGTTATTACTGCTGCTGTTATTACTACTACTGCTGTTGGTTATTTCTGCTGCGGTTGCTGTTGGGGTTATTGCTACTACTTCTGTTGGTCATTGCTGCTGCGGCTATTGATTCTGCTGCTGTTGGTTATTGCTGCTGATGTTATTGCTGCAGCTGTTGGTTATTGCTGCTGCTGCTGGTTATAACTGCTGCTGTTATTGCTACTACTGCTGTTGGTCATTGCTGCTGCTGTTATTGTTGCTGCTGCTGTTATTGCTGCAGCTGTTGGTTATTGCTGCTGTTATTGCTTCTGCTGCTGTTATTGCTGCTGTTGGTTATTGCTGCTTCTGTTATTACTGCTGTTGTTATCGCTACTAATACTGTTGGTTATTGTTGCTGCTGCTGCTGCTGCTATTGTTGCTGTAGCTGTTGGTTATTGCTTCTGCTGCTGGTTATAAATGCTGCTGTTATTGCTACTACTGCTGTTGGTTATTGCTGCTGCTGTTATTGTTGTTGCTGCTGCTGTTATTGCTTCTGCTGATATTATTGCTGCTGCCGTTGGTTATTGCTGCTGCTGTTATTGCCACTGCTGGTTATTGCTGTTGGTTATTGCTACTGCTGCTGATGTTAGTTATTATGGCTGCTGTTATTGCTACTACTGTTGTAATTCTGCTGGTTATTGCTGCTGTTACTGCTGTTATTGCAGTTGATGCTGCTGTTATTGCTGCTGCTGCTGTTACTGCTGTCATTGCTGCAGCTGGTCATTGCTCCTGCTGTTTGTTATTGCTGCGGCTGATGTTATTGCTACTGCTGTTTGTTATCGTTGCAGCTGGTTGTCATTGCTGCTGCTGTTATTGTTGCTGCTATTGCATTTGCTGTTGGTTATTGCTGCTGCTATTGGTTATTGCTACTGTTGTTGCTGTTATTGCTGCTGTTGGTTATTGCTGCTTCTGTTATTACTGCTGCTGTTATTGCTACTACTGCTGTTGGTTATTGTTGCTGCTGCTGGCTATTCATGCTGCTGTTGGTTATTGCTGCTGCTGTTGGTTATTACTGCTTCTGTTATTACTGCTGTTGTTATTTCTACTACTGCTGCTGGTTTTTGCTGCTTCTCTTATTACTGCTGTTGTTATTGTTACTACTGCTGTTGGTTATTGCTGCTTCTCTTATTACTGCTGTTGTTATTGCTACTACTGCTGTTGGTTATTGCTGCTTCCGTTTTTACTGCTGTTGTTATTGCTACTACTGCTGTTGGTTATTGCTGCTGCTGTTGCTTATTGCTGCTGCTATTGCTCCTTGCTGCTGCTGCTGCTGTTGCTCATTGCTGTTGATTATTGCTGTTATTGCTGCTGCGGTTATTGCTGTTATTGTTGCTGCTGTTGCCTATTGCTACTGCTGTTATTGCTGTTAATTAGTGCTGTTATTGCTGCTGCTCTTATTGCTGCTGTTAGGTTTATAAGATTTTCTCATGCATTCCCTGGGAATCGAACCCATGCTCTTGGAATTGTAAGCGCCGTGATCTATTTGAGCAACAGGAATCACACCCATCAATTGTCATACATTGCAACCGCATTTGGTCTCAAATCAATGTGAAGCTCTATAAAATATGAATAGTAATAGTGCACAAAATAAACTTACTGAACTGATATGTAATCCATGGAGTAACTTTTCCCTGATTGTATACATTCACCTAAAGGATTATTAGGAACACCATACTAATACTGTGTTTGACCCCCTTTCACCTTCAGAACTGCCTTAATTCTACGTGGTGTTGATTCAACAAGATGCTGAAAGCATTCTTTAGAAATGTTGGCCCATATTGATAGGATAGCATCTTGCAGTTGATGGAGATTCGTGGGATGCACATCCAGGGCACGAAGCTCCTGTTCCAACACATCCCAAACATGCTCTATTGGGTTGAGATCTGGTGACTGTGGGGGCCATTTTAGTACAGTGAACTCATTATCATGTTCAAGAAACCAATTTGAAATGATTCGAGCTTTGTGACAATCCTGCTTTATCCTGCTGGAAGTAGCCATCAGAGAATGGGTACATGGTGGTCATAAAGGGATGGACGTGGTCAGAAACAATGCTCAGGTAGGCCGTGGCATTTAAACAATGCCCAATTGGCACTAAGGGGCCTAAAGTGTGCCAAGAAAACATCCCCCACACCATTACACCACCACCACCAGCCTGCACAGTGGTAACAAGGCATGATGGATCCATGTTCTCATTCTGTTTACGCCAAATTCTGACTCTACCATCTGAATGTCTCAACAGAAATCGAGACTCATCAGACCAGGCAACATTTTTCCAGTCTTCAACTGTCCAATTTTGGTGAGCTCGTGCAAATTGTAGTCTCTTTTTCCTATTTGTAGTGGAGATGAGTGGTACCCGGTGGGGTCTTCTGCTGTTGTAGCCCATCCGCCTCAAGGTTGTGCGTGTTGTGGCTTCACAAATGCTTTGCTGCATACCTCGGTTGTAATGAGTGGTTATTTCAGTCAAAGTTGCTCTTCTATCAGCTTGAATCAGTCGGCCCATTCTCCTCTGACCTCTAGCATCAACAAGGCATTTTCGCCCACAGGACTGCCGCATACTGGATGTTTTTCCCTTTTCACACCATTCTTTGTAAACCCTAGAAATGGTTGTGCGTGAAAATCCCAGTAACTGAGCAGATTGTGAAATACTCAGCCCGGCCCGTCTGGCACCAACAACCATGCCACGCTCAAAATTGCTTAAATCACCTTTCTTTCCCATTCTGACATTCAGTTTGGAGTTCAGGAGATTGTCTTGGCCAGGACCACACCCAAGATTATCTTGAATCTTGAATCTTGAATCTAAACACATTGAAGCAACTGCCATGTGATTGGTTGATTAGATAAGTGCATTAATGAGAAATTGAACAGGTGTTCCTAATAATCCTTTAGGTGAGTGTATTTGTCTTTCAGGTTTGTCATAGAAAGCATATTCTCATTATTCAGTTTCTGAGAGTAAAATATTTACATTCAATAAAAACACACTGTTCTGTTCCTCCTCTTTCTTACTTTATTAGTCAATTATGTGTACTAGAGCACCAGAAATTGCGTAATAACCATATAAAGTCAGCAGCTGAGCAGGACAGACCACGCAACTTCCTTTAATTCTCAAATGAATGAATGTATATAAAGACTAAAAATCAACTGAAATAAATTATTAGTTGGGTGCCGGACAGAATAAGGACACTAGAGAGAGTGCATGAAATGGTGCACGTTAATGGACGTTGAGATGCAAATTGAAGTAATTTTAGCTTGACACGTAGTTAAAAAATTATGCTTAAAAACTGAGATGCAACAGGAAAAAATGTCTATAGAAAATTAGACTTGACTTAACATGGCACTAGTAGCAGCAGTGCTTTAACAGGGATGAATTTAAAATAAATGTCACTTTTGGCATGACTGACTAGTCTGTTCTTTATCAACATGCAACTCTATGCAACTCTTTTGTCTGTACTGTATGTTAATCAAGTGTCATTAAATCCAACCATTTTAGTGATGCTGCCTAATAAGGAACCTCCCTATGTCACGAGTCAGCTCACTGACTAACCTGTCTGTCACCAACGGAGTTTATAATAAAGCCACTCCAGATTAAATGCAGAGTTTAATCTACAGCCTTATGTTTGTAAACGCAGTCCAGAATCCACTATGTCAGCCTTCGTTTATTCAATTAGCATTATTTATTTTCTCAGAGAAATTCCCCAGTAGCGATCGCTTAGACAAACACACGCCATAATTTCTCCACGCTTGTTTTTCTTAGAAAATAATTAGCACCATAACGCCTTGTTTGTCGAATGTGTTTACACAAGCCTGACGTGTTCTTTCTTTTCTAATACATGCATATATATCTAAATATATTATGCAGACGTGTAACATATATATTTATATATAATAATAATAATAATAAATGCATTTATTTACATATGTGCTTCTCAGTGGGAGGCAGAGCTTAGGAAAAACAGAAGCCGCTCTCCATCTCTCTCTCTGCAAAGCTAAATAAGGCTCTTTATACAGGTACGTCTACTCTATAGTTTGTGCGAGTCTGGCCGGGCGCCTGTTGATGACATCATTAGTGTTGACTGCAGCGCGGATGAGTGATGACCACTGTCTGTACATGTGTGCTTGTGTGTTTTCTGCTTAGTAACAACGCCAGGGCTGTGCGAGTCGATGCGGTAATGAGGCTGCGGTTGCCACGCTGTTTTGAGCGCCTGTCACTTTGGTACGACGCAGATCTCTGTCACCTGCACATGTAGCAGGTACACAGCCAGACGGACCTGCCCGTGTCGGGCCGATGCTGAGCCAACGTTTGGCCCGTGTACAGCCCCCCCGCTGACTCTGGGTTCCCCCTTTCCACAGCGCAGACGCTCAAAAAGACTGGTTAAAGACGGTCAGCACTTTCCATAAATAAAGTACACTTCATGTCCTGTGACTTTCTTCATACCTAGAGGCACAAAACCCAGAAAAACTATTATCTGAATACAGTTAATGTGAAATATAGTTAAAAACACATAACATTTCTAGCCCTCAACATCCAAAATGGACATCTTCTCAACCAGACAGTGACAGTAACTATTTTTTGGTCACAAACTAGTGAATTCCTATTGACTAGTTTATTTAGGGTAAATCTGCAACCGCCGGCTTGCCTTCTTCCCATAGTGCATCCTGGTGCCATGTGTTCCCCAGGTAAGTGACGCACACGCACACGTGCGATCCACGTGATGAAAAAGAAAGCGTGATCCATCAGACCAGGCCACCTTCTTCCATTGCTCTGTGGTCCAGTTCTGATGCTCACGTGCCACTGTTGGTGATTTCGGCGGTGGACCGGGGTCAGCATGGGCTCCCTGACTGATCTGCGGCTATGCCGCCCCATACGCAACAAACTGAGATGCTCTGTGTATTCTGACACCTTTCTATCAGAACCAGCATTAACTTCTTGAGCAATTTGAGCTCCAGTAGCTCGTCTGTTTGATCGGACCACACGGGCCAGCCTTCGCTCCCCACGTGCATCAATGAGCCTTGGCCGCCCATGACCCTGTCGCCGGTTCACCACTGTTCCTTCCTTGGAGCACTTTTGATAGATCCTGACCACTGCAGACCGGGAACACCCCACAAGAGCTGCAGTTTTGGAGATGCTCTGACCCAGTCGTCTAGACATCACAATTTGGCCCTTGTCAAACTCGCTCAAATCCTTACGCTTGCCCATTTTTCCTGCCTCTAACACATCGACTTTGAGGACAAAATGTTCACTAATGTTATGCCTGATCGGTATATATATATAAATAATCAAATGAGATTTATTTGCATTTGTACAGTATTTACCAAGCATTAACGTAATGGATTTTCCAAAAATAATCATTGCCAAATCTTATTAAAGTATAATCCAGGTAGAAAAAAATGCTGTTATGACTTATACAGTTACTCTGATATAAAATGTCTCATAGATGTTGTTTTATTTGTTGTTTATTTCAACTTCAACTGAAGTTCAGTTGCTGTCATTTTCAAAGTATAATCAAATTGGCTGTACAAGTCATTTCAACTTATATTAAACTGACTTAAAAATTGAGTTGAACCTTATATAACTTATACAAAAAGTTGAAATTGCTTAAAATATTTTATATAATATAATGTCTTTGTGGTGTCTGCATGAGAAATCAGAGCATTTTAAAACTATTGTACTGACACATCTGCCACAGAGGTGCACTTCTGAAGTACACTAGAGAGAGAATGAGAGGAGGTAGGAGAAGAGGAGGACAGCGTCTCTGTAAAGGGTTAACTGTAGACAGTAAGTGACTCCAGATGTGCTGTTATTATTAATACACCAGCCTGATGAATAGGAAGGTAAAATTTCAGGCGCCAGCCAGGGAGGCCCCGCACGCTCACCCTGCCACCCAGCCACTGCAAACCCACCTACCTATCGCTCGCTCCCTCGCTCAGACTGACAGACAGATCCACACAGGCACAGACAGAGCCACGGACGCTTCAATCTCAGCTTTAATTACACTAAATGAGTCCTAATGTCTCTCGCAGTCATATTTAAGGCAGGACGGAGCGGTCCGGATTTCAGACAAATTGCATTGTTCCAGCAATTTAAATTTATTGCATCATTTGCTATGCTAACAACAGACATTTAATTAGTTCAGTTAGACACACACACACACAACCTAAGACACAATGCAGCACAGAACAGACTTTTATTGTTTTTATATGAAGCTAATTATGACTTTATACTAACTTAAACCCTAGACTTAAAAAACAACAAAAAGAAAACACGCTTTAATAATAATGATTAATTTTTACTTTCAAGTTCCTCACCAAAGGGAGGCTTTGCCAGATTTGCCAAACATGGCACTAGTGACAGGGATAACATAATATAAAGTACCATGGTATTACCAGGCATTTTTGTACTAAATACCATAATGTTCCTTGTGTTATTTTAGGTCTACAAAGGTCTATGCTGAATATTTTTTACTTTTCATTTTTCATTCATAAATTGCTATAAATTTCACAAATAATTGTAAAGAAAATGTAATATTTTTTTCTTTTACAGTGTATACAGTTTTTATTAAGTTTTAGTTTTCAGTTTTATTTTATTTAGTATTAGTTGTTTTAGTACTTCAACTTAAACTAGACGAAAATGACAAATGTGACCCTGGAGCACAAAACCAGTCATAAGTCGCACAGGTATATTTGTAGCCATAGCCAACAATAGCCAAGTCAAGTCAGCTTTATTTATATAGCGCTTTTTACAGTGCCGATTGTTTCAAAGCAGCTTCACAGTGTTAACAGGAAAATAATGCCACAGAATTTGATTCGGCTGTACAGCCGCTCTGGTGAAACGGTGATGTTATCCAGCTCATTTCAAGTATCATATAGCGTCAATGCGGGCCGATCGGTAATATAGATGAAATTTAGGTGTCCCCAACTGAGCAACAACAATGCATTGTATGGGTCAAAATTATAGATTTTTCTTTTTTGCCAAAAATCATTAGTATATGAAGTAAAGATCGTGTTCCATGAAGATTCCTACTGTAAATGTATCAAAAAAATATTATCAGTTGTAATGTGCATTGCTAACGACTTCATTTGGACAACTTTAAAGGCGATTTTCTCAATATTTTTTTTGCACCCTTAGATTCCAAATTTTCAAATAATTGTATCGCGGCCAAATATTGTCCTATCCTAACAAACCATTCACATCAATGGAAAGCTTATTTATCAACTTTCAGATGGTGTATAAATAAAAAAATTGTCCGGTTTTGTGGTCTAGGTTCACAAATGTTACCTTGCGCAAAAGCTAATGTCTGTTATAGCGCCCCTAGCAGCGATGTTGAGAATGCAATGCATACTTTCAGAAAGGTTTGTGTTTGTGTACTTGCATTAAGTAGGTTTGGTGCTGAATATAAAACAATGAATGAGCTTCAAGCTTTCCGTCTCCTCCGGGGCGTCTCTGAGCTGCACACAGTGTGTGTGTGTTTGGTTTGGGGTCTGGTAATTGAGCAAGACCACAATAACAAAGTAGCGCATGTTTGATAAGGGTCAAGTTCCTAGAAAACAGAGGTTCTCTCTTTCACTCTCTCTCTCTCCCGGTCTGTCTCTCTCTGTAGACACACATTACCATATAAAGAGAAGCAGAAGAGGACAGTTTACTGAGAGCCGCTGTGTGTGTGTGTGTGTGTGTGTGTGTGTGTGTGTGTGTGTGTGTGTGTGTGTGGTGGTCCACAGGAGTGCAGGGGTACCGGGGGACATAATTCAAAAACGCCTCCTCTGAGAAGACAAGAAGTATATAGAATGAAAAATCCTATAGAGATAATTCACAAATTAGATCTCTTGAATATCTCATTCATCTCTTCAAGAGATTATGGAGAATGCTGTGGAAGGTTCAAACTACTCAATTACATCAAAAATATAAAATAAAATAAAAAATAAAATAATTCAACTAGGCAAAGAAGAAAAATCCCAATTTCTTTCTTTTTCTTTTATTTCTCCTGAGGCGAAACATATGAAACAGAATTGATACCTAAAGTGCCCCTATTATGCTTTTTCAGATATTATCTTTCATGCCATGTGTAATAGCTGTTTGTGAATGTAAAACAGGGTTCCTCAAATCCGGTCCTGGAGGGCCACTGCCCTGCAGAGTTTAGTTCCAACCCTAATCAAACGCACCTGAACAAGCTATTCAAGGTCTTCAGAGTTGCTAGAAAATTGCAGGTAGGTGAGTTCGATCATGGTTTGAGCTAAACTCTGCAGGACAGTAGCCCTCCGGGGCTGGATTTGAAGAACCCTGATGTAAAAGATCTGCAAAGTTTCAAAAGATCACAAGTTATTGTCTACCAAAAGAAAGAATTGATTCTGAACTGCTGAAACAAGTCGCATTATGCCAAACTACGGTCTTCATTGGCTGCCCACAAACAACGTCTACTTTGACCCTCAAACACTGCAGTTGTAGCTGAGACTGGAAGAGTTTGATTTGTTGTTCATGTTGATAAGATTCTGTTTTCTGCACTGCAAAGTCAAACCCAATTTGATCCACTCCCAAAGGATGAAGACTCTCACTGGAATTTATACAGAAAAACAGAAGCCATCGTTACTGTTTGTATCACTGTGTATCAAGTGCTGAGGAAGATCCAGAGTCACAGCAGATTGGGCCATCTGACCAATCAGAGCAGAGTAGACCAATCACAACAGACTGGGTTGTCTGACCAATCAGAGCAGAGTAGACCAATCACAACAGACTGGGCCGTCTGACCAATCAGAGCAGAGTAGACCAATCACAACAGACTGGGCCATCTGACCAATCAGAGCAGAGTAGACCAATCACAACAGACTGGGCCATCTGACCAATCAGAGCAGAGTAGACCAATCACAACAGACTGGGCCGTCTGACCAATCAGAGGAGAGTAGACCAATCACAACAGACTGGGTAACTGACCAATGCAGGACGCAATACTACTCTATAGGTACTCAAGATTAACATGAGACGGTGTGTGTTATGTACTCTTTAATCTGAACTGACTTGAGCTGAATAACAATTCTATTGTCCTTTTACAGCAGAGTTTGAATTTGTTTCTACTGATTCGCATATTTGAATCTGTTGTTTTCCTGTTCATCACTGTGAAGCTGCTTTACTGTGCTACAGAAAGAAAGGTGACTTGACAATTTCCTCTGGTAAGAGACTGGCATTACGAGACACTGTACACTGATCTTGACTCATAATTTCACGTTTAACAGGTTATTTCAATTTTTTTCTACTACTAATAAAATATGTTTACAGGCGGTTTAATTCAATTTACAACAATTTATTTAAAATTAAAAATGAAATAAAATGAATGAATTCAAATTTAATCCATAAAATGATCCCATGATGAAACCTCTAAAAGGTTCTACTTATGAAGCGCCTGACAGAACCCTTGAAGATTCCTTTAGTTCTGAGAGTGTAGAAGCAGAAGTGAATGATGGAGAAGAGCGAGTGTGAGGGTGACGTGTGTAAATCCCTCAGGATGGCTGGTGCCTGGCTGGCCATAGGAGAGCTTGATCCCACTGTCAGGAGCGGGACGTCCCTCTCAGGTTGCTTCCTTCCCCCTTAAAACACACACAAACACACAGCGAGTCCTGCGGGAGTTCCCAGCGAGCCTCAGTGTCGCTGTCTGACACACACACACAGCCGCATGGGGCCCAATATCTCCACATGACAACCAGAGGAATGCCCTTCTCTCTCTCTCTCTCTCTCTCTCTCTCTCTCTCTCTTCTCTCTCAGTCCCGTTGTGAGTTTGCAGTTCAGGGATACCAGACAAATTATGCTTAATGGCCGCCGCTGCTGCGCTCGGGGAACGACGGCTTTGGTGCCACTGCCAAAAGCGCTAAACTCAAACCACAGCGAGAACACACACAAGAGGAGATAAACGACAAGAAAAATGCATAAGAATGCAGGAATTCTCATCAGGAGACTTAACGGAGATCTCAGTTACAGTGCCTTTTATTTTCAACTTTCTGCTAAAATGCCATGTGAGAAAGAAAAAAAAGACCCACATGAGTCCAAATTCTCTGCAAGAACTCAATTACCCCAAAAATGATCAAATTAAATAATAAAATAAAATCAAGTGCTCATTGAGGCTGTTCGGTGGTTTGGACTGATCCCTCATCAGGTATCTTTTGAAGCTATATTTTTAGCTTCAGTACCACGGTGAGAACTAGCAAAAGCTGCTTACCACTGTAACAGAAGAAGACATCAGCTTCACTTATTATGCATGTTTTTGTTCCTCCAAAATTTGCATTGCAAGACATGTGAAGAATGCAAATTGCTCACCAATGGCAATTTCTGTGGAGACGAGCAGCAATAATAAACGCATTATACTAGAACAGGTCAATTATATATCATAAACAGCAGAATTCACTTCTTCAGAATAGTCTAGACTGCTTTCATAACAATTGCAAACCGAATGAATCAAACCCCAGACCACTGCTTTCAGTTGGAATTGCTGGTGCGCATATATTATAAAATAACCAGCCTGAAGAACCAAATGTAAAAAAATAATAAAAAGATAAATAAAAAAATATTCTGTAGTTTCAAACTCCTTGAAAAAACTAAACAAAATGCACTTTCTGTGGAAGGTTCAACTACTCAATTACTAAAATAATAAAATAAAATAAAATAAAATAAAATAAAATAAAATAAAATAAAATAAAATAAAATAAAATAAAATAAAATAAAATAAAATAAATGCACTTTCTGTGGAAAATTCAACTACTCAATTACTAAAATAATAAAATAAAATAAAATAAAATAAAATAAAATAAAATAAAATAAATGCACTTTCTGTGGAAGGTTCAACTACTCAATTACTAAAATAATAAAAAAAATAAAAATAAAATAAAATAAAATAAAATAAAATAAATGCACTTTCTGTGGAAGGTTCAACTACTCAATTACTAAAATAATAAAAAATAAAATAAAATAAAATAAAATAAAATAAAATAAAATAAAATAAAATAAAATAAAATAAAATAAAATAAAATAAATGCACTTTCTGTGGAAGGTTCAACTACTCAATTACTAAAATAATAAAATAAAATAAAATAAAATAAAATAAAATAAAATAAATGCACTTTCTGTGGAAGGTTCAACTACTCAATTACTAAAATAATAAAATAAAATAAAATAAAATAAAATAAAAAAAATATAAAATAAAATAAAATAAAATAAAATAAAATAATAAAATAAATGCACTTTCTGTGGAAGGTCCACGCTCTGTGGATTTTATTTTATTTGTATTTCTACTCAATTAATAAAATATAAAATAAATAAATGAAATGTATAATGTATACATACATAAAATTCAAACTACCCAACTGCAGCAAAAAACAAAACAAAAATGTATATATTTATATATATTTATATTTATATTATATATATATATATATATATATATATATATATATATATATATATATATATATATATATATATATATATATATATATATATATATATATATATATATATATATATATATATATATATATATATAAAAAATAAAGCATTACACTACAACAGGTCAATAATATGTCATAAATAATGTTTCACTTCTGCTTTCATAACGATTGCAAACGAATCAAACTCCAGATCAACGCTTTCAATTGGACTTGCAATTGGAAACTCGGACATCAAGTGTGTGCACTAAAACTCTCCAAGGACGTTGAGGTAAAAGTGAACCCTAAAGTCCCTTCAAACTGCACATCATGGTCCCAGCGTCACTCCTGAGCCTAAAAGCAGAGGGATGAGGAGAGGACAGACTGGAGTCATGTGACTGATCCCAAAGGAGATCTCCTCTCACCCTTCCTCTCCTCTCCTGTCAGCCCGGTATGTGCTGCAACCTGAACTCCCTCAGGAATGACGTTTCTGAAATATCCAGCCAACGCTTCGGGATGCTTGGTGCCACAGGATGACCCTGTGTTTGACCTGCTCCTTCTCAGGCCCATTTGGTTTAACAGAAGGATGAGACAGGAAGACAAATGACTCCAGCGCAACCTTGCAAGTTTACCTCCGCCACATCGACACCTCTTATAAACTAGACTCAAGGCCATACGGCCCTGAAGTACAAAACACTCATGCTTAAAATCACCACTAATGCAAAGACAAAATTTAGGGTGCTTTCACATTAGAGCTTTTGTGATGCAATTCCCAGGTCACACACTACTGTTCAAGAAATTCATATGCATTAAGGATACATTAAATTGATCAAAAGAAGACATTTATACTGTTACAAAAGATTTCCGTTTCAAATAAATGTTGTTCGTTTCAACTTTCTATTCATCAAGAACGATTTCTTGAATATATGAATCAGCACAGCTGTTTTCAACATTGATAATAATCGTAAATGGTTTCAAATTATTATGTTTTAAAAATCAAATCCTCATATAATGATTTCTGCAGGATCATGTGACACTGAAGACTGGAGTAATGATGCTGAAAATATAGCTTTGATCACAGGAATACATTACACTTTAACATATATTTTGAATTGTAATAATATTTCACAATCAAATAAATGCATCCTTGGTTCAAAATCATAAAAAATCTTACAGACCCCAATGTTTTAAACGGTAGACTATACTATAATAAAATGCATTCCTTATAATTATAATCATTTCTCATATTTAGATGTCAAACAAAAATGAATACATAATAAACCATATCATACATAGAGCATGTCACCTCGTGCACTTTTATTGTACTTTTAGTGATGCATCATTATAAAAAGCAATCCAGCCTAATTTGCAGAAGTGAATTACTGATTATGTGCAATTTGCTTATTGCTCATTAGCTAATTATTGATTATGTACAATTATAGTAAAATGCATTTCTCATTGCAGCTTTTTTGTTGTTGTTGCAGAAATTACTTGTATTTGTTGCATTTTTTTATGCAATGTATCTGTGGCAGACAAATTCCGGTGGTATTCTGTGTGCAGTAAGCTTTGGATATAGAACCAAAAATGACAGAAACATGAGAGCATACACACTATATTGCCAAATAGTATTGGGACACCTATACTACACTTCTCTGTCTGGCAATCCGATGGACGAGTCTGGGTTTGGCGGTTGCCAGGAGAACGGGACTTGCCTGACTGCATTGTGCCAAGTGTAAAGTTTGGTGGAGGGGCGGATTAAGTTGTGGGGCTGTTTCCCAGGGGTTGGGCTTGGCCCCTTAGTTCCAGTGAAAGGAACTCTTAATGCTTCATCATACCAAGACATTTTGGACAATTTCATGCTCCCAACTTTCTGGGAACAGTCTGGGGATGGCCCCTTCCTGTTCCAACATGACTGCGCACCAGTGCACAAAGTGTCATCCATAAAGACATGGATGAGCGAGTTTGGTGTGGAGGAACTCGACTGGCCTGCACAGAGACCTGACCTCAACCCGATAGAACACCTTTGGGATGAATTAGAGCGGAGACTGCGAGCCAGACCTCACAAATGCGCTTCTAGAAGAATGGTCAAAAATTCCCATAAACACACTCCTAAACCTTGTGGAAAGCCTTCCCAGAAAAGTTGAAGCTGTTATAGCTGAAAAGGGTGGGCCAACTCCATATTAAACCCTACGGATTAAGAATGGGATGTCATTAAAGTTCATGTGCATGTAAAGGCAGGTGTCCCAAAACTTTTGGCAATATAGTGTGTTAATGGCAATGTGTGAAATCCGGCATTGTATAGAATGCCTAGGGAATATTTAGAATGCCTGAAGTTTATAGGCAAAATATGAAATGGTTTATATTTCCTAGGCATTCTATGCAATGCCAAAGGGCCAGCCGGCAGACTATAGAACCACTACTCACTACTCTGCCGGTCTTTGTTCGGCAGTGGCAAACCAGTAGCGAAACATGTGAGCTTCCACTCCCACCACAGAGGCTTGCCCCTATTGTTCCCGGATGTTTGCTGTGTCGCAATGTCAGGACAGGACGAAAGTGTAGTGCCAGGAACCTTGGAGTTGTGATTGATGACCAGTTAAACTTCACTGACCACATCAGTGCAACAGCCCGGTCCTGCAGATTTGCTTTATGCAACATTAGGAAGATTAGACCCTTCCTATCAGAACAGGCCACACAACTCCTGGTACAAGCTCTTGTTCTCTCCAGACTGGACTACTGTAATGCTCTTCTAGCAAGCCTTCCAGCATGCACTATCAAACCCTTGCAACTGATCCAGAATGCAGCGGCGAGAGTGGTCTTTAATGAGCTGAAGAGAGCGCACGTCACGCCTTTCTTCATCTGTTTTCACTGGCTACCTATAGCTGCTCACATCAAATTCAAGGTACTGGTGCTCGCCTACAAGACAACCACTGGCTCTGCACCAACATACCTAAACTCGCTTGTTCAGACTTACACACCCTCCAGAAGCTTGCGTTCTTCAAGTAAACAACGCCTCATGGTGCCATCCCAAAGAGGCACGAAATCACTCTCACGGATTTGTCATTCTGTATAATACCTAAGGAAATGTATAGAATGCCAAGGAAAAAGTATGCAACGTAATTGCAAAAACCAGACATTTCATACTTTGCCTACAAACATCACGCATTCCATAGGCATTCTATACAATACCTGCTTTCTCACACATAGCCGGTAACACACACACACACACACACACACACACACACACACACACACACTCACCTAAAGGATTATTAGGAACACCATACTAATACTGTGTTTGACCCCCTTTCACCTTCAGAACTGCCTTAATTCTACGTGGCACTGATTCAACAAGGTGCTGAAAGCATTCTTTAGAAATGTTGGCCCATACTGATAGGATAGCATCTTGCAGTTGATGGAGATTTGTGGGATGCACATCCAGGGCATAAAGCTCCCGTTCCACCACATCCCAAAGATGCTCTATTGGGTTGAGATCTGGTGACTGTGGGGGCCATTTTAGTACAGTGAACTCATTGTCATGTTCAAGAAACCAATTTGAAATGATTCGAGCTTTGTGACATTATCCTGCTGGAAGTAGCCATCAGAGAATGGGTACATGGTGGTCATAAAGGGATGGACATGGTCAGAAACAATGCTCAGGTAGGCCGTGGCATTTAAAATGATGCCCAATTGGTACTAAGGGGCTTAAAGTGTGCCAAGAAAACATCCCCCACACCATTACACCACCACCACCAGCCTGCACAGTGGTAACACAGGCATGATGGATCCATGTTCTCATTCTGTTTACGCCAAATTCTGACTCTACCATCTGAATGTCTCAACAGAAATCGAGACTCATCAGACCAGGCAACATTTTTCCAGTCTTCAACTGTCCAATTTTGGTGAGCTTGTGCAAATTGTAGCCTCTTTTTCCTATTTGTAGTGGAGATGAGTGGTACCCGGTGGGGTCTTCTGCTGTTGTAGCCCATCCGCCTCAAGGTTGTGCGTGTTGTGGCTTCACAAATGCTTTGCTGCATACCTCGGTTGTAACGAGTGGTTATTTCAGTCAATGTTGCTCTTCTATCAGCTTGAATCAGTCGGCCCATTCTCCTGTGACCTCTAGCATCAACAAATGGCCCCCACAGTCACCAGATCTCAACCCAATAGAGCATCTTTGGGATGTGGTGGAACGGGAGCTTTGTGCTCTGGATGTGCATACCACAAATCTCCATCAACTGCAAGATGCTATCCTATCAATATGGGCCAACATTTCTAAAAAATGCTTTCAGCACCTTGTTGAATCAGTGCCACGTAGAATTAAGGCAGTTCTGAAGATGAAAGGGGGTCAAACACAGTATTAGTATGGTGTTCCTAATAATCCTTTAGGTGAGTGTGTGTATATATATATATATATATATATATATTATAAATTCTTACTCGTATTCTTCATTTGCCGTTACACATATCTAAGCATTCTTAAATCAACATACATTTACTTGAGAAGCAAATTACAAGATATTGAGTCTTGTTTTCTGAAAAATGTATCAAAATAAATAGAATTTATGCATAAAACAAGACAAAATATCTTTCAATTTTGAAGATCATTTTTGCAGTTTTTAGATGGCGCTGTCAGTTTTCTAGCTGAAGTGGCAAACGGCTGCTGCTCATACTCACGATGGAAACTGATGAAAACGTACCTGGATGACACAATGTGAAAAGAGACCAGCTGTGGAGATCCAGTTCTCACATTTCATGCCACATTCTGACTGGACTTTGCATTCTGATCTGTTCTTCACATAAACTAGCTAATGAGCCCCCTCCGTACTGCTCTGTTCTCCCCATGTAGCTTTAAGCTGGCGAGATGCGTTCAGAGACACTGGGCTTCAGATCTAAGATCAAACTGTTGGCTTAATAATGAAAAACAGGGTGACGGGTGTACGTACCCATATGTAGCAGCACTGATCTCAGAACAGAGTGTTTACCCCTAAATAAATATAATCAGATGTTATGTAACAAGCATATGGAAAGAATAGGACACCATCAGTTTCATAGACTCACTGTAATATAAATGATGTCTGACTCTAAAGACTAAAGGTGTCATTACATTATTGCAGGATTTGTTGAGAAGCGGCAATTCTTAAATTGATTCCACCTCAAATCTAGAAGACTTGGAACACAAGTCACATAGACCAGGGGTTTTCAAACCTGTCCCTATAAATCAGATGGGGAAGATAAGTAAATGAGTGAACTATTCCTTTAAAGGGTCCTATTATGTCCCTTTTTACAAGATAAAATACCCCACAGTTCATTTTTATAAATGTTAAAATTGTCACTTTTTGATGGTGAGCAAAACATGCAGTTTTTGTGTCCCTTTAAATGCAAATGAGCTGCTGCTTCTGGACCCCTTTCTAGAAGAGGGTGGAGCTTCAAGAGCTCGTGTTGGCAGCTCCGATTACCTCACGCAGACACGCAGTGAAAATATAGACAGGTGTGTGCCTTTCCAAATCATGTCCAATCAACTGAAATTTACCACAGGTGGACTCCAGTCAAGTTGTAGAAACATCTCAAGGATGATCAGTGGAAACAGGAGCACCTGAGCTCAATTTTGAGTGTCATGGCAAAGGCTGTGAATACTTATGTATATGTGATATTTTTATTTTTTTATTTTTAATATATTTGCAAAGATTTCAAACAAATTTCTTTCACATTATGACATTATGGGGTATTGTTTGTAGAATTTTGAGGAAAATAATGAATTTAATACATTTTGGAATAAGGCTTTAACATAACAAAATGTGGGAAAAGTGAAGCGCTGAACTTTGCTCTGAACTTTGAGCATTGTAACTTTGCAGATGATGTTGTTCATGCTCAAACAGCAATGTTACACACTAAGAAAGAACTTGTTGACAGGAAGTTTTTGCATCAAATGACTGTAGACATTTTTCTGCATGAAACATTTTAAAAGGAAACATTTAGCCAAGAATGTAAATTGTGCCATTATTTATTCACTCTCATGTTTTTCCTAGCCAGGGACTGTCAACAAAGTCCTGCTTACATCACTTATCGGCCAAACAGAAAAATGCCAAATATCAGTCAATATATCGGCCTTGGCAATATTTTGATCGGCCACTAGTTTGGATCACATATCGAGATCTTGCTGTCCTTCATAAACTATGCTGAATGATGTAGCCAAACTATTGTTCTGAAGTGTAAGTGTGCATGAAACTCTCTTTGAGTCATTTGCTAATAAAATGGGCTCTATTTCCACCTCTTCGGTCTCCTTTTCAAATCAGCAGTGTCCTTCATCCTCTGTCCTCACTACAGGCTTTGATTTATAAAGGGCAGACAACAGACTTTATGAGAGATTGAATTTTCCAGTCATAATCCTTCTGTACAATCCACCGACTGTATTCCAGAAATCACACACACATCTGTTTTAGCACTCACCCTGCCAGCTTTGACTGACAGAGCCGTTGGTACCAGGGAAACCCATCAAACTCCATTCTGAAGAAACGTCTCTCTGATCCAGGCGGGGGACTATGAAAATGCTTGTGGTGAGGAGGAGAGACTTCTGCTTAAAATATCACTTCTCTCAAATGGAGGCCTTAAAATCAACCAACAAATCGTGAGTTGCTGAAAATACCCGCGCAGGTCATGGAGCAGAACGCTGCGGCCACCGAATACGCGATGGACGGGACCGCGAGTGGACCACCCAAATGCAGACGGGTCTCTGAGGCGTGAAGAACAGCCGTCACTGAAAGATTCAACAGTAACAGTAACACACACCTTTACCTCACAATGATGAGAAGCAGCAGCCAGAGAGACGGTCCACAAATAACGTCCATCCCAACCCTCAATAAAACCAGTTGATGTCGAGTGATCTGGCAACACTGAACAGCCCTAAATACATCTTATTGGTTTGATGTTAGTTAAAACATCATTATTATTATAAAATTCATTATAATTAAAACTAACATTATTACAGTGTGAGATAGATAGATAGATAGATAGATAGATAGATAGATAGATAGATAGATAGATAGATAGATAGATAGATAGATAGATAGATAGATAGATAAGACAACAGATGGATGGATGGATGGATGGATGGATGGATGGATGGATGGATGGATGGATGGATGGATGGATGGATGGATGGATGGATGGATGGATGGATGGATGGATGGATGGATGGATGGATGATGGATGATAGATACGAATGAACGATAGATAGATAGATAGATATAGATAGATAGATAGATAGATAGATAGATAGATAGATAGATAGATAGATAGATAGATAGATAGATAGATAGATAGATAGATAGATAGATAGATAGATAGAATAGATAGATAGATAGATAGATAGATATAGATGGATATTGAAAGACAATGGATGGATGGATAGATGGATATAAATGAATGAACAGACAGAGACATTTGAAAGACAACAAATAGATGGATGGATGGATATAAACAAATGAACAACAGACAGACGGACGGATGGACGGACAGATAGATATAAATGAATGAACAGACAGAGACATTTGAAAGACAACAAATAGATGGATGGATGGATATAAACAAATGAACAACAGACAGACGGACGGATGGACGGACAGATAGATAGATGGATGGATGGATAGATGCAAACTTGACCCAAGCTACCTCAGTGAGGAGACATTAAACCTCAGGTCACTGTAAGTTGCCTCCATCATCACTAATAAAAACATTTTAGCTGACATGCCAACCAGCGCTGCCACCGTCTCTGAGCTCGTCCCAAAGCAAACACCCACAGACACGCGCTCTGCCCTCCGAAAACACCCGCAGACAGCCACACACACAGCATATGCATATTCAATAAACACACACACACAGACTATGAACGTCCTATAAACTCCCCTTCTGTCATACACACACTATACGGCCGTTTTATAAACACACTGAATATTCTCAAAGCCATAAAGCCACACAGACGGCTGGAGGTCTGGACTCGACCGCAAGCGTGGACACAGACGGTCAGCCGAGACGATTTGATATCTGCCCCTTCCATAAACCCTCACACGACCACAGACCCAACCTGCCCTTCACAGACACAAACCGAAGCACTAAATAAACACACAGGAGTCAAAGGCCTGGACGCTAAGCCTTCAGAGAGCCAGAGAAAGATATCCAGGACGCCAGCATCAGTTAACGTTACCAGTCTTCATCCTGAGTCTCAATCAACTGTAAACATGGACTGTTCACAAGTCAGTTTGTCTCTTGAAGTGATGACAAAAAGTGACATTTTCTCCTGGTTTAATGTCATAAAAGGCCTCAGATGATGCTCTTTCTTACCTCAGATGATTTCATGGAGATCTCAGTTATTCAACTATCACTGTAGGCTAAATTAAATTAAATACTGATTATATAATAATAATAATAAAATAATAAATAAAACATTGACTACTGATTGAGTTTTTGGTATCAAAAGTATCCATTCACTCGAAGCCATTGAGATATCATCTAAAGCCCTATTCGGACGGTAATTGTTTCTCATGTGGACGTCCGTAAAAATAAAGTTGCATGCCACCTCAGGGATAAAACTCGTGCGTTCGGATGGGGATTTATTCCCGGTGGAGGAGCGAGTTTTGTGATCCTGCGCACCTGGGAATGCGCTGCTCACGTGCTCAATAACATGATTGTGCTGTAAATAAAATGTCATATTCTTGGTATAATAAGAATACATGCATATTTCATTTAATAATAGGAAAATGATATCCTAATTATTATTTAATCATTTAAATCTGTTTTAAAGTAGGAAGATGTATAGACGCGCATTATAGTTGAAATGGTTTTCTGTCTTATTTTCTCTCAAAATAAAGGATGGCATTTTATTCCACATGGAAATGAGCAGAAATAAGTGAGTACAGCCTCTTACTCACATGAGGTGATCATAATGCTGCGGTTACTTTAACAGATATAACTGCTGCCCATTTCAAATGGTTACGTGCTTTTCTTCTTTTTATTTTTTGAGCGGTGATGAAATACATTGCTCTTGTAAACTAAGTAATAGAAGGCTAGATCTTTAAAATGCATCCAAATGACAGCGAAGCGCAACCGTACGGTGCCCTGCAGGGGTCAAAAAGGATAGAAACAGTGCATTTTGAAGTGATATATTCTTGAAAACTCAGATTCGGACAGCAATTAAAATCTGTCAGAAAACAGTAGGTAAATCAGCCGGGGATTTTTACACGGGTGGTGGGAGAAATACAATGACCGCACGGCAATAAAATCTAGCCCCTGTCAATGATAAAGATACCTGACGACCCCACAAGAAACAATTACCGTCCGAATAGGGCTAAAGACAGTGTTTCTCAACTGGTGGGTCCTTCTGAGTGGGTCGTGGAGTGTCAGAGAAAACGTGTGGTCCCGATTCAGTATCTGTGGTCAGATGATATGTTGTCAGGTTATATGTCAGTGTCATTATTCCAATGTTATTTTCGTAGCTTGTTAGAAAAAGTCTCTCACCTCAGAAAACCAAACTTTCCTGTCCTGTCAGCTGTTATACTGTGCTCATAGCACGCACTCTTCAGTTGCACACGCGGCTGTATATCACTTCATATATAAAGCACAAGAGAAACTACGAGCATGCAGTGTTACATTGTCAATTAGTAAGTCATGAAATAAAAGTAGTTCCTAAAAATGTGGGTCACGACTTAATAACCATGGGAAAATGTGGGTCCCATGGCCAAACCAGTTGAGAACCCCTGATCTAAGAGACTGTTTGCTTTTTATTTCCTATAGTGCGCAAATAGATTCCATCGCAATATTTAAGTTTGTAAACATTACGCAATCTACTCGCTGAAGCTCTGCAAATTTATGGGTTCCAGTTTCACAATCTGGGTCTTCTCAGGAAAGCTAGGAAATCTCTCTTTCTCTGTCTTTTGCTCGAGGCCAAGGCTACCAGTCATTCATCCTGTCTGTCCCTTAAATATGTCGTGTGGCGTATTAGTGGCAGAGACAATGGACTCAATCAGTCTGAATTCCACGGAGCGCTGCTGTTTTCCAAAGGAAACAAATTTATCTGAACGCACGGCACATGTCACATATCAGAGCTGCTTCACTCACAGGCCTTTCCAATCTGCATCTGCTGCCAGACCCTTTCAGCGCTCGTTATATGATGAAAACCATGAAGGCAAGAGATTTCTTTACTTCTTTATGCCTTTTCTCTCCAATAAAAATCCCTGTTTGTAATACTATGATACAAAACAGTTGCTTTATGCTTTGAAGTCAACATGAAATCAAAACTGACCCCATTTACTTTCTTAATACACATTCCAACTGTTCAAAAACACTGTGCTAACAACTGCCAAGATATATATTGTAATATGATATTGTGTATGTTCTCTTTTGGTTTAGTTTGATTGTGTTTTGGTTCCGTTTTCCCTGTTCTGGTTTGCCTGTGTTCCCTAGTTGTGCCGAGTTCCGACTGCACGTTTTTCAAACCGGTCGGATCACTGCTCTTTTCACACTGCATGACTATCTGGGCCAGCATTCAGTCACTGCTGTGTTCACACTGAATGATGGATCAGCGACAGGGGGTTTCACACTGCATGACTGTACAAGAGGAAGAATCGGCGACAACTCTCTCTCTCCGGTGCGCAAGCTACGTTTCCCAACAAAAACACACTTGCAATGTGACAAGTAAACAACGCAAGTTCACGCGTGCGTCAGACCGGTTCTCGCGCGAGACGTGGAATTATTAAAAATGATAAACTGCAGAAAGTTTGTGCTCCAAATTGTCTGTGCGCTGATTTGCAGGGAGAAAAGGAAAAAAGATTATGGCGGAGGAAATGGTTGGGGAAACATAGGGAGCAAGGATTGTGTTCTGCAAAGACAGTTGGAGGTAAATAAATAATTTTACAATGTGTGGCTGCTGCAGCTGGACCTGCAAAAGTTTGCGCTTTTGGTTCTGATATAATTGTAAATATCTATTAAAATACTGATATTCTGGTCTATAACTCCTCCCTGAACCTCCCGCTGCCCTGTATCTTGCTCTCTCTCATTGGCTGTAGGTCATCACCGATGTAATTTTCAGTCAGAACTCATTTCACACAGCAGGATTTTGAATTGCTGACAGGTCCAGATATACATCATGCCAAATATCTCACGGCATCGGCGACTGTCTTTGATCATTCACACTGTGTGATTGTCACGATTTGCCTATGATTTCGGGCATTTGTCTGTGATTTCGATAAACCTGTCGGTGAGTCAAAATTTGGGCTAAAATCGGGCAGTGTGAACTCGGCATAAGTTTTCTTGGTTGTTCATTAGTTCTACACACCTGTTCCATTTTATCTTAATTACTCTCCCTGTGTATTTTATGCTGCCTTCACGTGCTATCGGAAATTTCCTACTTCCCACTTCAGAAGTCATGATTACGAGCTTGTTGGATTCAAGTGCTTTATTATCGGAATGAACAGGAATCGTGGAGGACAGCAGGTTTATTCTTGCCTATTTATTGGGAAAATCTTATTAAAACCAAAATTATATGTAGTGTCACATGTACTGACAACCATTAACATTTACAGTGCTATCCAGATAGTTGGCTTTCTGCCGATTCTGTATAATTTTGGTCAAATGCAGGCTGTTTTCGCTGTGTATAAAACATACAATACGCTTCAAAGTATTACTCATATGTAAATATGTACTACATTAACGACAAGACAAGACGATTTAGCTGTTTTAGGGGAGAAAACTAATAAACCATACCGGTCACAGCAGTAGTTCTATGTTTAAAGTTTATGGCACGCCCATCTCGGGAATTTGGGTATAAAAATGATTTCCGAACTTCCCAGTGGTAAACACGACGTCAGAGGTATCATGTGCACCGACATCATGTGCATATTTTAAGTATTTTAAGTTTCCTCAGTTAATTTGTCTGGTATCATAATTTATATTATATTAAATTATAAAACATAAACAATTCATAAATGTCACAGCAATAATAACACATAATAATATATTCGAAAAAATAAGTGTTTATGTCCTACACTATTCAAAAAAGAAGGTCCCAACCTTTCTAACCAAAATTAGTTTTACAATCAGTCATAGAAGAATCCACAATATTCTATAAAGAAAGAGTCGAGAGGATAACAAAAATAATCTATAATAAGGTGCTTCAAAGAATCCAGAAACCAAAACACTGATTTAAAGAATCTATGATGAAACATCAAGAATCTGTTTAATCCGCAAAGTAACCTAACAACCACCTAGCATCACCTTAGCAACCAGCCAGAACACCCTTGCATCCACCCACATCACTTTTGCAGTGAGTTTTACATAGACAAGCATCACATTTTCATCACTAAATCATAACTGAAGTTCCACCGGTAACTCTACACCACACTAGAATGGATGTCTATATGATGATGATGATGATGATGGTGGTGGTGATGATGATGATGATAACACTCTCAGACTGAGCGTGCTCAGTGCGTCCTGGCTGTCTCCCTGAACAATAACGCATTTGTGCTCTGAACCACCTACCCTGGCTCATTTTCCCTTCTTACTCACTGAGCCTAAAACAAATTGTGAAACCACATGTTCAAATATACAATACATATACCCTGACTAAATATTGATGAATCCGTTTCTATCACACACGTGTGTGTGTGTGTGTGTGTGTGTGTGTGTGTGTGTGTGTGTGTGTGTGTGTGTGTGTGTGTGTGTGTGTGTGTGTGAAGGAACAGAAGAAGTGAGCCAGTGGTTTCTAGAGCCGGACTCAAAACCCCTGGTGTTGCACGTCCCGCGAAATGAGAAATGGGATTTTCCACTTTGATTTATGCCCGTTCACACTGACCTACACGATCCTGAATAGACGGGCGTCTTCACATTTGAGTAATTACGAGATCAAACCGGCCCTTTTCCCCCAGTTGTTTTGTGTGAAAATGACATTGAAGAATACGCTGCAGTATTTTGTCGTGTTACGATTTTAATAAACGACCTTCGGGAGCCAAGAAACCGCCAGGCTCCAGTAAGACTAATATTGCCGTGTAAATGACCCAGAGAAATCACAGACAACCCCTGTTGAAAAGACACCAGAGATAACAGCAGCTGGTATATAACACAAAAACCCAGGCTCACACTCCTAAAAATAATAATAATAATAATAATAATAGGCCCATTTCTCCCCTCTCAGGAGAATCAAGATAAATCTGCAGAGAGCGACGCATTCTGGAGGGTGGTTTCTTCAGAAGGACGGCATTTCACTCCAAATATTTGGAGTATCTACTGTTGCTGTGTGTGTGTGTGTGTGTGTGTGTGTGTGTGTGTGTGTGTGTGTGTGTGTGTGTGTGTGTGTGTGTGTGTGTGTGTGTGTGTGTGTGTGTGTGTGGTGAAAGAAGTGTAATGATGGTGTGTGAGATGGTTTAAGCTCAACCACAACTGTCCTAATACGACTGCTGTCCACTCAATCTCTCTCACAGTGTTTCTTCGTGCATTAAAAGTCAGGTAACTCAATGCATGAAATTGCAATGAAACTATTTAGTTTCCTGTGTTGGCAAACTTGTAATTTTCTAGGCCAACTGGAGAATGAAACAGAGATTTCACATTTATTGCATGAGCAAATTGAAACCGTATATAGCAAGATACGTATACAGACACTACCGTTCAAAAGTTTGGGGTCAGTAAGAAAGAAATGAAAATTTTTACCCAGCAAGGATGCATTAAATTGATCAAATGTGACAGTAAAGACATTTATAATGTTACAAAAGATTTCTATGTCAAATAAATGCTTACATTTTCTAGAGCCCGACCGAATTATCGGTCTGCCGATTTGATCTGTCGATACGAGCCTGTCACCGATATATCAGCATCAGCGTATATTGGGGTGTGATGAGACACTTATCTCACGAGACGAGACACGAGATTGGGTTCACGAGAACGAGATGAGATTTTTACACAGTATTTTTAAGAAATCCTCAATGATGCATGACTAGAAAAATAGTCTGCAGGTGCATTTTGAAATGTTTTAACTCATCATCTTGTAATGAATGTCATTTCAGTTCTACTTTCTGAGAATGAATTATCATATGCATTGAAAGACAACAATACTCAAGCACTGTATAAGGTTTTGCCACAAACTCAACTGGCGTCTCTCCTGTATGACTGTCTCTTCAGACCTTACTGTACAAGATTTATGAGCTTCTACAACTGTTAACTGAACTCCTTTCCATAAATTAATCATAGATATTAAGTGCAAACAATAAGTGCAACCATAATCAATGTACTCTCAATATTAAAAGTGCAAATAGAGACAGAATTTTTCTTCAAGCATGATACTGAGCTAAGAGATGGTTAACTATAGAGCCCGACCGATAAAGGATTTAAGGCCGATACTGATACAAATATTTGGTGATTTAAAAATCCGATATTCCGATATATCGGCCGATATTAAACAAGGCAAAGGTCACTCCTGATGTTTGTGTGTGTGCGTGTGTGTGTGTGTGTGTGAAATTGTTAGTCCCTATTGCCTTATGAGCTACCTTACAATTACAATGTCAACTTGCTTATCCCTTTACATGCTCTCTTAATTCTATCCATCAAGCTACAACAAACCATTTTCAATCATCATTTGCTGCCTACCTTCTAAAATCTACTCCTCAGTGATGCAGTAAATCCATTATGTGACTCGTTAATGCTGCGTCTGAACAAAGTCACCAACACACTTTCGCTCACTCCTCACATGCCTAACTTACGATTTACAATGTAGGGACTGGAACTACAAATATACTATAAATACAGTAATCATTACTTTATTTAGGCAGAATAAGTTTGTTGTGATTTCCAAGTGCATTAATGTTAGCAGTCTTCCACTGATAGCCATGGCATTAGCTAGCTTTGTGGTTAGCTAAAGTCTATGATAAGCCATAATTTAGAAATGGACAACGGCATACTGCAAAAAACATACTTTTTCAAAATAGCGGGCAGGGGAGAGATGATATGCTGTCAAACTGTCACGCAGGAAATGCATCTTATTCAGTCACACTGTTCGAGTTAAACTGACAGTCAACTATACTGTAACAACCTAACGTAAATACTAGCTAATTCCGTTTCACTCTTGGCTTACATGTAACAGCAAAACTGGACTTGGCAGTCACAAATTTTGTCATGCTTATTTGAGTCAAGAGAACTGAAGGGGATGTTCTATTAATTGTTATTCAAGCAATGAAGGAAGTCTCATGACAGTTGCCAACTCACCACGCACTTCACGGATGATCTCAGTTGTGAATGTTCGCGGCCCGCATCATGACTGGCTGGATCAGCTGGTGTTGTCAAACTGCACGTTGTAGAGTGCCCTCTGGTGGACAGACTATGAAACGCCAACACTCATAATGTGGTTGAGCGGTGTTTCGTCCGTTTTTATTTGTTTTTTTTAAATATTCATTTATCGGCCATCATAAATGCCGGTACCGATAGTTTGGAAAATGCCTATTAGCGGCCGATATATCGGTTGGGCTCTAGTTAACTACACAGCCCAGCCTCTTCCTATTGGGAGATATTCGTATGCCTCAGGGAGTCACTTTCAAATAGCGGTAACTTATTGACATTGCATTTGAATGCGCGCTCGGGTTTACTTTCACTTTCAATTTCACGATCACACGTCCTCTGTGAATGGGGCGCGGTGGGGCTGAACGCGCATTTCACAAGACATTTGTCTGACGCTTCTGTTGCGCAACGAATCCTCCGCCATGGTCCTGTCGGTCTTCTCGTCATGTGATCAGTGGCAGTGGCCATAAAAAGCAAAACGACAGTGGAGGCGTAATGTAAACGTTGCCATGGCATATTCTATCCTAACATCACCCTCACATTCCATCATGACAATGACGTGAGACAGCTTTTCACCTCGACGAGAAATCTCGTCGCATTTTAATCTCGAGATCTCGTCACACCCCTAGCGTATATGCCGCAGATATGCCACCGATATGAACGTGCATCCACATCTTGTCTTGTCAAGTATCATCGTAAACATAGTCGGTTACATCTTAAGTGAATGTAAACACGCCAGCATTCTTGGTCATTTTCACAGATTTCATGGCCCACTGAATATCTTGTATGAACATCTTAACATACAATATATCAAAAGAAAGAACAGACCCTCTGCTTTATTTTAGCTTCATGCATTTTTTTTTTAATCAAAACTTGAATGTGAGTAAGTTTCATGAAAAAAAAGGAACATTTTGAGCAAAAAGCTGAGAAAATCAAGTTTTTACAGATGGGATTCAGAACGATGATCAGAACACAGATGGAGTAGATAGAGTCCATCAAAACTAGAGGTTGACTGATTTTACAGATACCGATAACAATGTTGGACCGCGCTTGCCGATAACCAATCAATTGACCGATAGTTTTAAAAATGGATACTGGATAAATAATAAAAAATAAAAAAAACATAGAAACATGTACATTTTATAGGTAACAGACTAGAAGTCCCATTTGTTAAAAAGGATGTATTAGCTCATTTAGCTAGCTTACATGAACTAAATGCATTATGCAATATACACTCACCTAAAGGATTATTAGGAACACCTGTTCAATTTCTCATTAATGCAATTATCTAATCAACCAATCACATGGCAGTTGCTTCAATGCATTTAAGGGTGTGGTCCTGGTCAAGACAATCTCCTGAACTCCAAACTGAATGTCAGAATGGGAAAGAAAGGTGATTTAAGCAATTTTGAGCGTGGCATGGTTGTTGGTGCCAGACAGGCCGGTCTGAGTATTTCACAATCTGCTCAGTTACTGGGATTTTCACACACAACCATTTCTAGGGTTTACAAAGAATGGTGTGAAAAGGGAAAAACGTCCAGTATGCGGCAGTCCTGTGGGCGAAAATGCCTTGTTGATGCTAGAGGTCAGAGGAGAATGGGCCGACTAATTCAAGCTGATAGAAGAGCAACTTTGACTGAAATAACCACTCGCTACAACCGAGGTATGCAGCAAAGCATTTGTGAAGCCACAACACGCACAACCTTGAGGCGGATGGGCTACAACAGCAGAAGACCCCACCGGGTACCACTCATCTCCACTACAAATAGGAAAAAGAGACTACAATTTGCACGAGCTCACCAAAATTGGACAGTTGAAGACTGGAAAAATGTTGCCTGGTCTGATGAGTCTCGATTTCTGTTGAGCCATTCAGATGGTAGAGTCAGAATTTGGCGTAAACAGAATGAGAACATGGATCCATCATGCCTTGTTACCACTGTGCAGGCTGGTGGTGGTGGTGTAATGGTGTGGGGGATGTTTTCTTGGCACACTTTAGGCCCCTTAGTGCCAATTGGGCATTGTTTAAATGCCACGGCCTACCTGAGCATTGTTTCTGACCATGTCCATCCCTTTATGACCACCATGTACCCATTCTCTGATGGCTACTTCCAG
The DNA here is from genome assembly GCA_018749465.1 of Paracanthobrama guichenoti. Taxonomy (NCBI): domain Eukaryota; kingdom Metazoa; phylum Chordata; class Actinopteri; order Cypriniformes; family Gobionidae; genus Paracanthobrama; species Paracanthobrama guichenoti. The sequence goes on from CM031945.1 coordinate 35,974,279, forward strand.
CAGGATAATGCACCATGTCACAAAGCTTGAATCATTTCAAATTGGTTTCGTGAACATGACAATGAGTTCACTGTACTAAAATGGCCCCCACAGTCACCAGATCTCAACCCAATAGAGCATCTTTGGGATGTGGTGGAACAGGAGCTTCGTGCCCTGGATGTGCATCCCACAAATCTCCATCAACTGCAAGATGCTATCCTATCAATATGGGCCAACATTTCTAAAGAATGCTTTCAGCACCTTGTTGAATCAACACCACGTAGAATTAAGGCAGTTCTGAAGGCGAAAGGGGGTCAAACACAGTATTAGTATGGAGTTCCTAATAATCCTTTAGGTGAGTGTACATTTTACAGCATGTATTAATATTTGAGCAATACAATTGTACCTTGATCATTCATGTTACTTCACAGTGCATTAACTAAGGTTAACAGATCAAAATAAAAAATCAATTTAAAAATGTATACCATACCTCTACAGCATTTAACCTTAATGTTACAAATGGAATATTATTGTAAAGTGTTACCATTTCATATAAATCCAAACAGCCATGCTTTTTTTAGAACACTTGACGATTATCTAATAAAAATAACAAAATATTCTTCTATAGACCCTTCTCAATGCTCTCCTACTGTGTAATGACAGCGCACCCTTCTCAGCTGGTCCGGCAACGGACGCAATAATATGCACCCCTAATGCACAGTCCTAAAGCTCGCCCTGGAGTCAACATTTAATTCAGTAACATTAGGCCGTTTTGATTTATATGCTGTTTAATGTTGATGAGCGCGTTATTTTACTTATGCATCTGCTTATATGCAATTGCTCGTTTCTGCTTCTTCTTCACCTGTGTTTTAATCAGGAGATGCGTAATAGCGCCCCCTAACGTATAACATTAAAAACATGGAAAGCCAGAAAATCTTGTCAATGGCAGGGAAGCGTTTTCTCATAAAACACGAGATAATAAAAGAGAAAAAAAAAAAAACACTCTCTGCTCTTGACTGAATAACTTTAATAAGGGTTCATCTATATTTATACAGTGAAGATTATGAAGTGATATTTCACATTTGATTACTGTTTCTGTAGCCTACCTGAAAATCTAGTTTAGACCTATGAAAAGAACCTGAAAAGAACAATTTTTGAGTTGCATTTTTGTTCAGTTGTATTTATATATAATGTATGTATATTATGTATACTGCCTATTATATATACAGTACCATTCAAAAGTTTGGACATCAATGGAAAAGTGTGTCCAACTCTTTTTACTCCCTAATATCGGTATTGGCATCGGCACCCAAAAACCCATATTGGCCGGGCTCTAGAATTTTCTATTCATCAAAGCCTGAAAACAAAAGTGTATCAGTTTCCTCAAAAATATGAACTGTTTTCAACACTGATAATAATCATAAATGTTTCTGGAGCATCAAATCCTCATATCAGAATGATTTATGAAGGATCATGTGACTGGAGTAATGATGCTGAAAATTCAGCTTTAACATCACAGGAATACATTACATTTGAACATTATTCATGTTTCAATATTAACATTTTATATACATTTAAATTGTAATACTATTTCACAATATTACTGTTTTTACTTATTTTGGTCAAATAAATGCAGCCTTGGTGAGCAGAAGAGACTTGTTTCAAAAACAAAACAGTAAAAAAATCTTACAGAATGTTAACTTTTGAACTGTAGATTATAAACATATTGTAAATGTCAGAATACTTTTGGATTAGTGACCTTTTAAATGTCTTAATGCCAGCTGTTATAACTTGAAACCACCATAATTGTGACCAGTAACTCTTTAATAAATAAAATAACCTTTATAAATAACCTTTTCCTGGCTAAACGCTATATTTGAGTTGGAAATATTTGAGTTTACTAAAAAAAGTAATTTGTCCCTTTTTTTAAAAGTGATGTTTACATTGCATTTTTCTCAAGTGTTTATCTCTTTGTGTGTGTGCGTGTGTGTGTGCGCGTGTGTGTGTGCGCACGCGTGTGTGTGTGCGCGCGCGTGTGTGTGTGTGCTCGCGTGTGTGTGTGCGTGTGTGCGCGTGTGTGAGATATACTGGCAGTCCTGTTTAATGACCACAATTAAACCAATTACAAACACAAACACACTGTTCCAAGAAAACCCACAATTCCCATCGAAACACCTCTTGGGAATCTGTGCTAATTTTAAATGTAAAGATAAAAAATAGAAAGTGAGACACTGGAAAATGATGGCAGTGATAGTTCTTACAAACAAAAACAGGATGAAAAGGTTTTTTTCACAATTCAGAGTGAACTAAAAAACATTAGACATAATCTAACAGTTCATCAGACCTGCAGATGACAATAAACATTCGACTGACACAGGTAGAAAGTTGCTATTCACTGTCTATATAGTTTTTCTTTCTTTTTTTTATACCATGTATTTCAGGCATCAGCATTCAGGAAATATGTGACATTGATCTCTGATAACATCAAACAATTAACCTAGTACTTTTGCAAAGTGATCAATCATTAAATAATATTTACCAAAATTCTTTTCATTCCTCAGTGTGGACAGAAGGCTTCAGATGTTTGTTTGCTCATTTAATTAGCACGCTTTGGGCCTTGATTGGCCGTCTATACGTCTTAGTTGAGCTACAAAACGACTATTGTGAAAATCTCCGTGCAGACGCTGTTTATTTGTCTGCAGATCAGTGTGTGTAAATGATCTGAGCTGGAGTGTGATGATCTGAGATGAGTTTATAACGGATCTGAAGCCGGAACCAGACCTTCTCTAAGACGCTTAATAAATAAAGGCTTAAGCTGGTCCTGAGAGGCCGGTCCTCAGGGTTTATGGGTGTAATCGCGAACCAGTTGGTGGCTGGTCACGGTGCGTCAAGGTCCGGCGCTGGGGTTTACTAGCTGCCGGACGGTTTATTGAATTCCAGTTCAATTCACAGACAGCTTTACTGTTGGCTCCAACCGGAGCACACTCAATAACAAACAGCCACGTAGAGCTGTTTACAGTCTGAGCTCTTACTGCCCACCCTCATGCAACACAAACCCCCATTCTCACTCTCTCAGACGTCCTGCAGCAGCAAACCTGCAGATTCAATGCATTACACTCTTAGAATAAAAGGTTCCATGGGGTTCTATATGGAACCCTAGGGTTCTTGACTCAATTTTAAAGAACACTTCATGCCAAAAAGGTAGGAGAAATGTCTTAAATGATTAAATACTTAAAAGGGTTATTTAATCTTAAATATGTTTATGAGTAAATGATCCCATGATGGGAACCCCTAAAAGATTCTATGATGCACCTGACAGAACCCTTTAACCCTCTGGTACTGTTCACGTGTCGGCCAAAAATTACCTTTCTTTTTTTTTTTTTATTAAATGACTACTATATTTTTATTCAATAATGTTTTTTATTTTATATTTTAGGGGATTGTATGGTCCTAAATTATGATGTAGTAGTTATAATCCATTTAGTCACATTTTTGAGTATAGACCTCATAAATCTTGAATGCTGGAGCACAGACTTAAAGGGACAGTTCACCCAAAAATGTAAATCTTGTCATCATTTATTCACCCTCAGGTTGTTCCAAACCTGTGTGAGTTTCTTTCTTCTGTTGAACACAAAAGAAGATATTTTGAAGAATGTTGGGAAACTGAACAGTTTTGGGGCAGTCTTGGTGCCCCAATGTGGCCTGGTTACAAACTTTCTTCATAAGCTTCCTCTGTGTTCTGCAGAACAAAGAAATGTATACAGGTTTGGAACAACTTGAGGGTGAATAAATGATGACAGAAGTTTCATTTTTGGGTGATTTATACCTTTAAGTTTGGTCTCTTTAGAGTCGACACCTGGCAGATTAATATATGTTTTCCAAAACCAATTACTCTAAAATTGTTAGAAAATCAAAAGTTATGATTCTAAACAAGCTGTGATCCAAATTTGAGGTTAAAAAAAACTGAGCTTTGTTCGCAGTACCAAACGCTTTCACTAGATGAAATTTGTCTCCCATTCATTTCCAATGCGCTCATTTTTGACCGTGAACAATTACAAGTGTGACAATTTAACCTTTTCAAAAATCCTTTTTTTGTGTTCACATAGCAAGTGCCAAAACCTTTACTAAGTTCCCTACCATTCCGATGAAAGTAAAAAATAAATAAAAATAAAACGTAACAGCACCAGAGGGTTAAGGTTCTATATAGAACCTCTGAGAAGCTCTAGATAATGCTGACTAAATCAGAAAATAATTTGATTCATCACCTTTTTTTAAACATGCAAATGTGCATTAACAGCAATGCACTTGGAAGTCTATGGGGCAAGAAGTTTCAGGGTTTAAAAGGCAAACGTCAATATTGTGTTTTATGCTGCTTCTGTCCAAATAATAGTTGTATTATTTGAGTTGTAAAATTGTTTTAATAGAAAAATATATATTGTCTATTAAATTGTATATTAAAACTGTATTTAAGTATTGACATAAATACAGTTTTCTGCCTGAAACCAGGCCAAAAAGACAAGCACAACCAACCACTATGGCATGACTAGATTCTAAAAACAGTTTGAAATAATATATTCATACCAGCACACACCCAAAATGAACATTCTCACTCTTAGATGAAAAGGTTCTATATAGAACCTTAAAGGGTTCTTTTCAGACACTTCATAAAATCTTATAGGGCTTATGGATTTAGTTTTCATTAACTTTTTTAATTCATTTTGAATTTTAATTTAATTTTATGGATTAACATGACAGTATTAATCAATAATTTAAGACATTTCTCCCTATATAGAACATTTTTGGCATAAAGGGTTCTTCAAAGGGGACATATTATATAAATCTCTGGTGTCCCCAGAATGTGTCTGGTGAAGTTTCAGCACAAAATACCCCCCAGATCATTTATTATAGCCTGTCACATTTGCCCCTATTTGGGTGAGCAAAAACACCCCGTTTTTGTGTGTCCCTTTAAATGCAAATGAGCTGCTGCTTTCCGCCCCCCTTCCAGAAGAGGGCGGATCCTTTACACGAGCTTCGGATACTCCGTCAACAACAAAACAGGCGAATCTCACTCAGCCAAAATGTCAGAAATAACCAGTTGTGGAGTGCAGCCTTACATGTTTGAACCGGAGTCGGACACAGATGAGAGACTCGGGAACTTTTAGACTGCACCTGGACGTTTCTGAATAGTTATGGATACATTTATGTAACGTTAGTTGTTGTGGAGTTACGTTGATTCAACTCATCGACTAGCATGTACTGCCATGTTAATCTATAAATTGTTGTATGGGTGCTGGGGACGTAACACGTCCGTCACCCGACTATACAATGCATAATAAATGTACGTTTATGAACTGCGCAGACGGTGAGCGTTTTCGGGATAAACCTAACGACACAGCTCTAGTCTCTGAATACAGTCAGAGATTATGGTAACGTTAGTCATATTAGCATTCTAGAAAGCTCGTTCAGAAAGGAACTGTGCTAACATTCACAAAATATAAAGTGCCTCCTTACATGTTCTGGATATGAAGTTAGAGCATGAAGTGTTGGCATTGACTCATCCTTTGGTCACTTTTTTCACGAATCCACAGCGTTGTCAGTACAGACCCTCAGTGAAGCAGTCATGCGTAAAATGATTTGCGCATATATATATATAAGATTTTACCCACATTCTTTGGCACATTTCCTTCTAAACTTAAATTCATCTACGGTGTCCTCAGTGGCTCTCTATGGAGACTCGTATGTCCGTTGGTCCATCAACAGAACATTTGTACTGTTTTTGGCGCAGACATTGTAATACTGTAGCGCTGATACAGAAATAGTGTCTCTGTGCTTCTCACTCATAATACAAAATGGCGCCGCTGTGTTTGGTCGCCGTTCAGGTCGCTCCGCGAAGACTGTGCTTTTATTTACTATTTTACTTTCTTTTACTCTCAGTTTTTACAAACTTATCATCTGCATTGATCTACTACGACAGCAAAACTCTTTTGGACATTGGTTACCTCTACACTGGACTGTTTCAGGACACTTTCGCCGATCCTCTGTGGCCATCTGAGATTCTTCGGAACGCCGAGTTGAACAATGGCCAGAGCCAGCGGCGTAGAACAAAGAAACACCGTGGGAAACGCGGCTGGTATCCGTAACAGACTGAGGAAAGGGCATTCAGACCTCCTCTCCCGAGCATTCTTCTAGCAAATGTTCAATCCTTGGATAATAAGATGGACGATCTTAGAGCCAGGATAAGTTTTCAACGGGACATGAGAGACTGTAATATCTATTGTTTGTCTGAAACATGGCTCACGCCCGCGGTCCCGGACACAGCTGTGACGCCGTCGGAGAACTTCTCTGTTTTTCGGATGGACAGAACAGCCGAGGCCGGTAAATCCAAAGGCGGTGGAGTGTGTTTCATGATCAACAAGAAATGGTGCGATCCCAGGAACATCACCATTCTCTCGCGGTCCTGCTCACCTCATCTGGAACATTTAACAATCATCTGCCGCCCATTCTATCTGCCTAGGAGTTTTCTGCGGTTGTCGCGACCGCCGCTTACATCCCACCGCAGGCAGACACAGCGCTGGCTTTATCTGGCCTTCATGATGTTGCCAGCGGCGTCATAAACCAACATCCCGACGCTGCATTCATTGTCGCGGGGCGATTTTAACAAAGCAAACCTAAAGAAAGTCCTGCCAAACTTTCACCAGCACGCCTCCTGCCCCACACGAGGAGCAAACACACTGGATCACTGCTACTCTCCGTTTAAGAACGCCTATAAAGCGCGGTCACTTCCAGCGTTTGGCAAATCGGATCATGCCGCCATTTTCCTCACTCCCGAATACAAACAAAAGCTCCTCCAGGAACCCCGGTGAGGCGGGAAGTTAAGCGTTGGTCACCCCATTCAGAGACCGCGCTACAGGCAGCTCTGGGCGATGTGGATTGGGACATGTTCGGCGAGTTCAGCTGACGTGGCGAGTTCACAGACGTGGCGCTTTGCTTCATCAACACGCTTACAGAGCAAGCCACGCAAACAATAACAATAACGTCCTTCTCAAATCAGAAACCGTGGGTGGACAATTCAATCCAGCTGCAGTGAACGACGCGCACTGCTGCTTACAACGCCGGTCTCCATTCAGGGAATATGAATGAATACAGATCGTCCTGCTATGCTCTCAGACGAGCAGTTAAAGCCGCAAAACTCCGTTATAAAGACCGAGTGGAGTCTCATTTCCAACTCAACGACTCGCGGCGCATGTGGCAAGGTCTGAGGTCCATCTGCTCCTTTGGATCTAAATCCTCTGCAGAGGTGAACGCTGATCCGTTGCTCGTGAACGAGTTAAACTCTTTCTATGCTCGCTTTGACTGTAACGCGCGGCAACGCGACTCCGCCAAGTGGCGCGTTAGAGGAAATTACTCAGAGCAGCAACAATCACGTGATCTCTGTCTCGGAGGATGAAGTTCGGAGAGCACTCAAGCGTGTGGACGTCAGGAAAGCTGCTGGGCCGATGGTATTTCAGGTCGTGTTCTGCGGTCCTGTGCTGATCAGCTCACCGGGTTGTTTACATCTATCTTTAATGAGTCCTCGCTACATCTGTGGTCCCCACCTCCTTCAAAAATCCACCATCATCCCTGTCCCTAAGAACAGTAAACCCTCTTGCCTAAATGACTATCGTCCAGTGGCTCTCACGTCTATAGTCATGAAGGTCTTTGAGAGACTCATTAAAAACACCATTTGCGCCTTCATTCCTGACACTTTGGACCCTCTTCAGTTTGCCTATCGTCCCAATAGATCGACTGAAGATGCCATCTCTCATGTCCTCCACTCCTCCCTCACTCACATCGACAGCAAAAGTGGGAACTACGTAAGACTGCTATTTATTGACTATAGCTCAGCCTTTAACACCATAGTTCCCACCAAGCTAACCTCCAAACTCCTGGATCTCGGCCTGAATCCTTCTCTCTGCCACTGGATTGAGGACTTCCTCACTGGCAGGCCTCAGGTGGTGAGAATAGGCCAGTCCACCTCCACCTCCATCACCCTGAGTGTGGGAGCTCCACAGGGCTGTGTCCTGAGCCCCTGCTCTACTCTCTCTACACGCATGACTGTTTGTCCACACACAGCTCCACCTCTATCGTCAAATTTGCTGATGATACTGTTGTCCTGGGCCTCATTTCCAACAACAATGAGGCGGCATACTTGGACGAGGTGGAGCATCTAACATCATGGTGCCAGGACAACTGTCTCTCTCTGAATGTTGGCAAGACCAAAGAAATTATTGTGGACTTCAGGAAGAGACAGCAACGGACATACTCCCCTCTCATGATCAGCGGGTCACCAGTAGAGAGAGTGAGCAGCTTCAAGTACCTGGGAGTAAACATCTCCGAGGACCTGACCTGGACTGCTCACATTCAGACACAGGTGAAAAAAGCCAGGCAAAGACTGTACCACCTGCGCCAGCTGAGGAAATTCAGGGTTTCACCAGCTATCCTGAAAACTTTCTATTTAGGGCGATAGAAAGTGTTTTAACTCAGTGCATCACAGCGTGGTATGGGAACAGCACCAGTCATGACCGCAAAGCCCTGCAAAGAGTAGTGCGCTTATCCGGCGTATCTCAGGGTCAGCTCTCCCGTCTCTGCAGGACGTCTACACCAAACGCTGCAAAGGTAGAGCTACCAAGATCATCAAGGACTCTAATCACCCTGCAAACCCTCATTTCACGCTGCTGCCATCTGGTAAGCGCTTCCAGCCTGATGGCCAAAACTGAGAGACTCAGGAGGAGCTTCTTCCCCAGGCCATCAGACTCCTGAACTCAGTCACTTAACATCACGTGACTTCACTTCAGGATAAACATCGATACACTGACATTGCACTGCACTTTCTGTTCTCGTTGTTACTGTGTAACAACCTGTCATAAACCTGTTTGCACATTATACTCTTTATACATTTGTTAACCACATATTTATAAGTCTACAGTTTACTCACTGCAAAGTCTACTTCAATTATTTTATTCCACTTTATCCTTATTTGTTACCTTTTTTTCTCTTGACTTGATTATTTATAATTCTACAGATATAGATATATATATATATATATATATATATATATATATATATATATATATTTTTTTTATATCCTATTTCTATTATAATTTCTTCCTTGTGTTTTTAACTGTGAATTTGCACTGTCCATGGAGCGGACCTGTTTACATTTCACTGCCGGTTGTATATTCTGTATATAACTGTGTATGTGACAAATAAAACTCTTGAATCTTGAATCTTGAATCTCAGGGGTGTGTTTGTGCTAAAAGGGCCAATCATCAGCAGTCATGGGCGGGGTTTCCCTACTCTTACGTAGGAGTAGGGGCAAATATGAAAGCGTGTTATGAGAGATCGAAAATTATTGATAGGGATTATAAAAATAAAAAAAAGTACTGGGTGGATTTTTACTATTATAGGCTGGTTGTTTGCACACATACTGTGGACACATCTGTGTTCAAACACCTTATAAAAGTGAATTTTGCACAATATGTCCCCTTTAAAATTGAGTCAAGAACCGATAGAGTCCATTTGAAACCTGTATGGGTTGTCTTTCTTCTCACAAAAGAAGATATTTAGATTCTTTCCCTCATTCAATGAAAGTCAAATAGGGTCCAAAGTTTGACTGCGCATTGTTGTAACGTGAAATAGACGGCACATTTGTTATATGTTGAATTGTGTGGGGTTTTTTTAAAGACGCAGATGCAGTGTCCGTAGAAATTTTGCGTGCTCAAAGTCCAGTGTGCCCGTGGCTTTAAACCAAAACCGAATGAATGCAAACGTACATGTTCTGAGAAATATTTGAGTTCGAATTGAGATCTCTGCCTTTTGCCTGCACACTTTTGAAACTCTATAGAGACACATGAGAGTTATTTTTCTCAGGAGAAACATCTGAGAAGCATGAGGCTTAAAGGCCTCCATTTAATCTCATTATAGTGCTCTTGGAGAAACGCTTGAGACATGAATGAGATCTGAGTGATTTCCCGGTGGGAAGTGTGTGTTACAGTAGCAGACGGCTGCGGCCTGAGCTCTGTAAGTAAAAACAGTCGTCTCGTGTTTTCTCCGGCCACAGGAGTAATGATATAATGGAGGTATGGGGTCCCTGCGGGCTCCGTCCTGCAGCGTTTAAAGGACGAGCAGCAGCGACAGAGACGTTCTTCTGTAATCACTTGAAATAGCTGCAATCAGATGGCGTGCCAGCTCGTATATTTTCTGCATTATGTATTTACAGAGGAGACACCGGAGAAAATGACTCTAGTGGCACATCTCAAATGACAGCCTTAGAAAGAGAAAACACATATATTCAAATACAGATGCTGAGAGAGACTCTAATGCCCCCTTCTGGAAGAAGGAGACTCTACTTTCTCAGTAATTCTACTTCCTCTGCCTCCTTTTAGGTACCTCAGTTCAAATTCAGGAACTGAATTAGAAATCAAAGCATTCTCATTTCAATTTTGAATGGTGATGATGTCCAACTTATTATAAATGCGACCTTAACTCTGTAAAGCCTGACATACGAAAAATCAAACGTTTTGAAATGGAACAGTTTATTGAAAAAATGTTGAGCATCATATTGTAGTGAGAATATGGAGCTCGAGGAAGAAACATCTCAATTTTATTCAAAGGCCCAAACTGAGCAAAAATATAAAATTGGTGCAGTTGTAGACGTTCATATTGCCAAAAAGTACAATGAAATTCTGATGCATGTAATGTAAATCAATGCGATCTTAATAACATTACTGTACATAAAATGCATTTAACCCCTTAACTTTCAACTTTTCAACTTTGATTGTATATGAATGCATCACAAAAACCCTGTGCTATATGGGCACTGCCATTAATAGAGGATAAAGCGAAAGTTGTTTTACACTCCGTGATAAAGGCCTATTACATACCTAATGTATATATTTTGCGGGAAACATAAATCAGTTCATTTATCCAGATTGCAACCACTTCATGTGAAATGTAAACGCACTGTGTCCTGACTGACTGATGAGCCGGTCTGCTTGATCGGACACGGTGATCACATGTTAATGCCAACTGTAAACGCAGCCGGAATAAGTTACCTCTAGAGTAGCTTATTTCTGATAACAAGCAAAATAAATAAGTAAATGACATTAGACGCTGCTCTCGTATGCAGTCAGACTGGATATTTATGAAGCATTCAAGGCTTTTTGGTGAGTAGAACACACTGTTTTTGCGGTGGTGTCATATGTTCTCTGCATGATCATTAATATTTATATCATGTTATCCAAGAATAGTACGTCAAAAAATGTGTGTCTACCGAGTAGTGCGCCATTCTAGCCACTAGCCAGACCAATAAACAAACAATAGACCGGAAGTTAACTTCGGGCCAGGCGCGTAACCGTGGCAATGCGCGTACGTCCAATGAAACCACTAAAGCACTTAAAAATATGAAAGTATGAAAAAGTTATGGAAATTTTTATTTACTGTAAATCAAATGTACTGTACTAAACATTTTTTATTTTATATAAAATATATATTTTACAAAATAATTCTTACTCTAAAATTACTATAAAATCAAAGCCATATATTTAACCAAGTTAATATCAGAAAAATTTATTTTGTTTACCAAAAACAGCCATCGGGTGTCACCCACATTCCATTGACTTGTTTTGATGTTTGACATTTCTGTCCAGATATCATTTCTATCACGAAATAGTCCAAAAATATGGAACCTTGAGACTCCGACCTTTCTGACGATATGCATTTTGTCAAGATTAGAAAAGGTTTTGATTATGAAGTAGTTAAACCTGAGACCGGCCACTAGGGGAAGAGACGCTAAAGGAATGTAAAAGTAATGTAAAACACAATGTCCAATTTCATAACGGTTTTAACAGGATGAATTTTGAGTTTGTAAGCGTTCTAAATGATGATGATTACTAAAATATGTGATATGAACAAAAGCAATAAAAAAGAGCACCTAGCATTCTGCTAGCGGTGACAGTTAACAGGTTAAATAACATTTTTCACTCTATGTAATGGCTTCTTTTCCTCTTTAGCCATTTCCGTGAGGGAAAGTATCTTTGACGCTACGAACCAGTTTAAGCTTGACTTAAACATAAGACAAAACCATGATTCCTATGTAAACAGTGTAGTAAAATGTAGGTAAAAAGTGTAGGTCTCCCTTCCCCTCCCATTGCCACATCACTTCCTGTTTAAGATGGCTACCTACAGGAAATCCCCAAAAATGGATGCAATTCATCTCTTTACCACAGGAGAAGTACAAAAATATAGTAACATAGAGCAATGACACTGAGTAACAACATTAATAGCCTTATGGCTCCTACACTCTATAATCTTAGTGAGATGATATTTAAATGAGTAGTTTTATGGT
>CM031945.1:35994142-36054142 GCA_018749465.1 Paracanthobrama guichenoti
AACACAAAAATTACCCATCCCAAACACTGGATTGTTACATCTGACCCAGGATCTGAGTAACACAAAAACTACCCAAACACTGGATTGTTACGTCTGACCCAGGATCTGAGTAACACAAAAACTACCCAAACACTGGGTTGTGACGTCTCACCCAGGATCTGAGTAACACAAAATCTACCCAAACACTGGGTTGTTACGTCTGACCCAGGATCTGAGTAACACAAAAACTACCCAAACACTGGGTTGTGACGTCTGACCCAGGATCTGAGTAACACAAAAACTACCCAAACACTGGGTTGTTACGTCTGACCCAGAATCTGACCCAGGATCTGAGTAACACAAAAACTACCCAAACACTGGGTTGTGACGTCTGACCCAGGATCTGGGTAACACAAAAATTACCCATCCCAAACACTGGATTGTTACATCTGACCCAGGATCTGAGTAACACAAAAACTATCCAAACACTGGATTGTTACGTCTGACCCAGGATCTGAGTAACACAAAAACTACCCAAACACTGGGTTGTGACGTCTCACCCAGGATCTGAGTAACACAAAATCTACCCAAACACTGGGTTGTTACGTCTGACCCAGGATCTGAGTAACACAAAAACTACCCAAACACTGAGTTGTGACATCTGACCCAGGATCTGGGTTACACAAAAACTACACAAACACTGGGTTGTTACATCTGACCCAGGATCTGAGTAACACAAAAACTACCCAAACACTGGGTTGTTACGTCTGACCCAGGATCTGAGTAACACAAAAACTACCCAAACACTGGGTTGTGACGTCTGACCCAGGATCTGAGTAACACAAAAACTACCCAAACACTGGGTTGTTACGTCTGACCCAGGATCTGAGTAACACAAAAACTACCCAAACACTGGGTTGTTACGTCTGACCCAGGATCTGAGTAACACAAAAACTACCCAAACACTGGGTTGTTACGTCTGACCCAGGATCTGACCCAGGATGTGGGTAACACAAAAACTACCCAAACACTGGGTTGTTACGTCTGACCCAGGATCTGAGTAACACAAAAACTACCCAAACACTGGGTTGTTACATCTGACCCAGGATCTGAGTAACACAAAAACTACCCAAACACTGGATTGTTACGTCTGACCCAGGATCTGCTCTTTTTGGATTTTCTGCTCTTGTTGCTCTTTTTGGATTTTTATTTGATATAATTCTCTGTTGTTTAAACTGCTAATTATAACCTACTCATCTTTATATATTGTCTAACACTGCCTACCACATTAAATCTGACATCACTAGCTTTTAATCTAAATCACTATCACACGTTAGCTTTTCGCTAGCCTGTTAGCTTGCTATCTCTGCACCCGGGTTTCCTGTTTTCTCAGTTCACTAAACAACTGTGGTGAGTTGGATTAGTAAATAGACTCCATCAAACAACTTTGGTAAGTTGGATTAATCAACAAATACGGTAAGCCATGTCTTCTTCTCCAGTCATTGTCACCTGCACCGCATGTTTCATGTTTAGTGTATCTGTCTCCGTTGGCGAACAGGGCTTCACATGTGATAAATGTAAGGAGATAGTCAGGCTGACGGAGAAGATTTCAGAATTAGAGACACGCATCCAGACTTTATTTGAGAGTAGTGAGAATGTAACAGCTTTAGACACTGCTCTGGATGCGACTAGCTTAGTGAACGTTGTACATTGTTCGGTTCCGGCTGTAGAGCCCGTGCAGCAGGGCACTTGGGTGACGGTCAGACGGCATAGTCGCGGATCAAAAAACCACTCTTCCGTTCCGATTGGAACATCAAACAGGTTCTCCCCACTCAGTGACGCACCCACTGAGAATCCTGTTAAAAGTGCCCTAGTTATTGGTGATTCTATTACACGGAACGTGAAAATAGAGACACCAGCCACTATAGTCACATGTTTACCGGGAGCCAGAGCACCTGACATCAAAGCAAATTTAAAAGTGCTGGCTAAAGCTAATCGTAAATTCGGCACTAACGATGTTCGACTTCGCCAGTCGGAGATCACCAAAATTAACATTAAAGAGGTGTGTGAACTTGCAAGTACGATGGCAGATGCAGTTTTTTGTTCTGGTCCGCTCCTGTTAAAAGGAGTGATGAGATACTTAGCAGACTATCATCACTCAATGGCTGGTTGTCTAAGTGGTGTCCGCAAAATAACATAGGGTTCATAGACAATTGGAAAAGCTTTTGGGGCAGACCTGACCTGTTGAAGAGGGACGGCATCCATCCTTCTTGGAGTGGTGCTGCTCTTCTCTCTAGTAATTTGGCATATAGTCTTAAAGCTAAACCTTGACTAACTGGGGCCCAGGTCAGGAAGCAGACGGACTGGCTTACCCGACCGTCTGCTAGATGTCTCCCGTTACAGAAGTCAGATAAATCCCAACACATAGAGACTCTTTCACCTAGATATTATCACATAGAGACTGTCTGTTCCCCGAATTAGTAAATACAAAAAAACATCAAGACCATTCAACAGTAAAAACTTAATTGATGTCAAACGAATAAACAACAGATATAATACAGATGATCAAATGATAAAGCTCGGGTTGCTGAATATTCGATCCCTTTCCCCAAAAGCACTTATTGTTAATGATATAATTACAGATAATAATCTAGATTTGCTGTGTTTGACAGAAACCTGGCTAAAACCTGACGACTACATTACTTTAAATGAGTCCACCCCAAGATTATTGTTATAAACACGAGCAGCGTCTGAAAGGTAAAGGGGAGGGGTTGCTGTAATTTATAATAATATCTTCAGTATTACTCAGAAGTCTAGTTTCAAATATAATTCTTTTGAAGTTTTGGTGCTTTATGTAGCATTATGTAGTGTAATTGATAAATCCCGTTTGACATTTGTGTTGGTTACTGTATACAGGCCACCAGGGCACAATACAGACTTTATCAAAGAATTTGCTGACTTTCTATCCGAGTTAGTACTGGCTGCAGATAAAGTACTAATTGTTGGTGATTTTAATATCCATGTAGATAATGAAAAAGACGCATTGGGATTAGCATTTAGAGACATTCTAAACTCTATTGGAGTAAGGCAACATGTGTCAGGACCCACTCATCGCCTTAATCATACGTTAGACCTAATATTGTCACATGGAATAAATGTTGATACCGTTGAAATTCTGCAGCAGAGCGACGACATCTCAGATCATTACCTAGTATCATGTATACTTAATTTAGCTAAGGCTGCAAAGCCGTCCCTCGCTTCAAATATGGCAGAACTATCACTGCCGCCACTAAAAATGGCTTTTAAATAATCTTCCTCATCAGTTTCATCTCCTCAGCATCCCAGATAGCCTAGAGGAACTCGATTTTGCAACAGAAACTATTGACTCTCTTTTTCCAGCACTTTAGACACAGTTGCTCCCCGGCGCTTAAAGAAGATTAAAGAAAATAGTCCAACGCCGTGGTACAACGAGCACACCCGGGCCCTTAAAACAGCAGCCAGAAAAATGGAGCGCAGCTGGAAGAAAACAAAATTAGAGATTTTTCGTAATTCATGGAAAGAGAGCATGATCGCATACAGAAAGGCCGTAAAAACTGCTAGATCTGCTTATTTCTCGACTCTCTTAGAAGAAAACAAACACAACCCTAGGTATTTATTTGATACAGTGGCTAAGTTAACCAAAAATAAAGCTTATACTTCTGATGGTTGTAAACAGCACAGCAGTAATGACTTTATGAACTTCTTTACGTGTAAGATCGATAATATTAGGAAGAAAATTATAACCATGCAGCCGTCTACTATAGTGTCACATGAGACAGAGCATTGTTGTGTCACTGAGAAAAAATACATTCATTCACTGCTATAGGAGAGGAAGAATTGGCTAAACTCGTTAAATCATCTAAATCAACAACATGTATGCTCGACCCTATACCGACTAGGCTATTAAAAGAGATGCTACCAGAGGTCATAGATCCTCTTCTTAATATCATTAACTCATCTTTGTTATTAGGATATGTACCAAAACGTTTAAGTTGGCTATTATCAAACCACTTATTAAAAAAACCTCAACTTGATCCTACAGAATTAGTCAATTATAGGCCGATCTCAAATCTACCCTTCCTGTCAAAAATACTGGAAAAGGCAGTGTCTTCACAATTATGTTCCTTTTTAGAAAGAAATGGTATCTGTGAGGATTTCCAGTCAGGATTTAGACCGTATCATAGTACTGAGACTGCTCTCATCAGAGTTACAAATGATTTACTCTTATCATCCGATCGTGGTTGTATTTCTCTATTAGTGTTACTCGATCTTAGCGCTGCATTCGACACTATCGACCACAACATTCTTTTGAATAGACTCGAAAATTATGTTGGCATTAGTGGAACTGCATTGGCATGGCTTAAATCATACTTATCTGACCGTTATCAGTTTGTAGCAGTAAATGAAGAGATGTCACACCGATCACAAGTTCAGTATGGAGTACCGCAGGGCTCGGTGCTAGGACCGTTGCTCTTCACCCTGTACATGCTACCACTGGGAGATATCATTAGGAAGCATGGCATTAGTTTTCACTGTTATGCTGACGATACTCAGCTCTATATTTCTTCACGCCCTGATGAAACTTACCAATTCACAAGATTAACGGAATGCATAGCTGATATAAAACATTGGATGTCTAGTAATTTCCTGCAACTTAATTCAGAAAAACAGAATTTTTAATTATTGGACAAAAAAAACTCTGCAAGTAGTAACCTAGAATACTGTCTAATACTCGATGGCTGCTCTGTCAAGTCCTCGTCGTCAGTTAGGAACCTGGGTGTGCTCTTTGATACCAATCTTTCATTTGAAAGCCACGTTTCTAACATCTGTAAAACTGCATTCTACCATCTTAAAAATATATCTAAATTACGGCACATCCTTTCGATGCAAAATGCTGAACAGTTAATTCATGCGTTCATGACCTCAAGGCTAGATTACTGTAATGCTTTACTGGGTGGTTGCCCTGCTCACTTAATAAACAAACTCCAGCTGGTCCAAAACGCAGCAGCTCGAGCTCTTACTAGATCAAGGAAGTATGACCATATTAGCCCGGTTCTGTCAACACTTCATTGGCTCCCTATTAAACATCGAATAAATTTTAAAATCTTGCTTATTACTTACAAAGCACTAAATGGTTTAGCTCCCCAGTATTTGAGCGAACTCTTAACGCATTATACTCCATCACGTCTATTGCGGTCTCAAAACTCTGGCCAGTTGATAATACCTAGAATATCAAAATCAACTGCAGGCGGTCGATCCTTTTCCTATTTAGCGCCTAAACTTTGGAACAGTCTTCCTAGCTTTGTTCGGGAAGCAGACACACTCTGTCAGTTTAAATCTAGACTAAAAACGCATCTCTTTACTATGGCTTACACATAAAACATTATCAATTTCTATTACTCAAATCAGTAAATGATTGTCAGGCTGCATTAACTAGGTCAGCTGGAACCGGGAACACTTCCCATATCACCTGATGTACTCGTTACATCATAAGAAGAATGGCATCTACGCTAATGTTAGTCTCTCTGTTTATACCGAGGTTTACTGCAGTCAGCCAGATCCAGGCCGTATCCAGATCAGATGGTGGACCAGCGCCTGGACATGACCAACGCATCCCTGAAGTGTCTGCAGAGAACATGTCAAATAAACTCCCCGTAAATGCTGCATCGACACGACATCCTCATTAAACCCGTCTTCGCGTGATTTACTCAATCTCTCGAATAATCTAACAAATATCTATTTGCCTAATATGAATTAAGACCTGCTATGTTGCCAGAATTATAATCATACACTGTTTGTTCGTCGGCCAGAGGAGAACTGGCACCCGACTGAGCCTGGTTTCTCCCAAGGTTTTTTCTCCATTCTGACCCTGAAGGAGTTTTGGTTCCTTGCCACCGTCGCCTCTGGCTTTTGGCTTGCTCAGTTGGGGACACCTAAATTTCTTCTATATTACCGATCTGCCCGCATTGATGCTATATGATACTTGAAATTAGCTGGATAACATCACCGTTTCACCAGAACGGCTGTACAAATTCTGTTGCATTATTTTACTTTTAACAATGTGAAGCTGCTTTGAAACAATTGGACTTGTTAAAAGCGCTATATAAATAAAGGTGATTTGATTTGATTTGAGTAACACAAAAACTACCCAAACACTGGGTTGTGACGTCTGACCCAGGATCTGAGTAACACAAAAACTACCCAAACACTGGGTTGTTACGTCTGACCCAGGATCTGAGTAACACAAAAACTACCCAAACACTGGGTTGTTACGTCTGACCCAGGATCTGAGTAACACAAAAATTACCCAAACACTGGGTTGTTACGTCTGACCCAGGATCTGACCCAGGATCTGAGTAACACAAAAACTACCCAAACACTGGGTTGTGACGTCTGACCCAGGATCTGGGTAACACAAAAATTACCCGTCCCAAACATTGGATTGTTACGTCTGACCCAGGATCTGAGTAACACAAAAACTACCCAAACACTGGATTGTTACGTCTGACCCAGGATCTGAGTAACTCAAAAACTACCCAAACACTGGATTGTTACGTCTGACCCAGGATCTGAGTAACACAAAAACTACCCAAACACTGGGTTGTGACGTCTGACCCAGGATCTGGGTAACACAAAAACTACCCAAACACTGGATTGTTACGTCTGACCCAGGATCTGAGTAACACAAAAACTACCCAAACACTGGGTTGTGACGTCTGACCCAGGATCTGAGTAACACAAAAACTACCCAAACACTGGGTTGTTACGTCTGACCCAGGATCTGAGTAACACAAAAACTACCCAAACACTGGGTTGTTACGTCTGACCCAGGATCTGAGTAACACAAAAACTACCCAAACACTGGGTTGTTACGTCTGACCCAGGATCTGACCCAGGATCTGAGTAACACAAAAACTACCCAAACACTGGGTTGTGACGTCTGACCCAGGATCTGGGTAACACAAAAATTACCCGTCCCAAACATTGGATTGTTACGTCTGACCCAGGATCTGAGTAACACAAAAACTACCCAAACACTGGATTGTTACGTCTGACCCAGGATCTGAGTAACACAAAAACTACCCAAACGCTGGGTTGTGATGAAAACTAGGGACTTGTTTTTTTAATAACAAAAAAGTTATATTTTGGTCAAATGTAAAGGCCTTTTCACACCAAAATTGAAATAATACGGCTAGGAAATGCAAATTCCCACCTGTACAGTAGAGGGCGCCGCTCAAACAAACCTTTCTGGACTGCAGAAGAAGAGTATGCAGGAGAAGAAAGTTTAACACTTCACCCCTAGGCTGAATCCGAAATCGCCCCTATACCCTTAAATAGGGCATTATTTGAGGGAGCACTCATTTGTAGTTGTAAGACTGTGAAAAATAGCAATAAAGGAAATTAGCATCTAAACTCACTCATGAATTTAGCATCCACATCCGAGACGACGTCACGCTGAGTGAATCATCTAAGAATGACTTTAATTTACAGTAGTGGTGTCCGAAACCATAGTGGACGTTATTGAGTGCACTCATTCAGTCCCACATTGCACCGCAATAATGAGTGTACATCCCTTCTAGTCTTTACCGCCTCAGAAGTGATGCCCACGGACCGTTGGCTGAATGTCTGATGCATTTGGCACACTTTTCTGGAAACACTTCAGGATTTCTGAAGTCGTCATCTGATTGGTTGAATTCTACAGGATGTCCGTGAGACGTGTGTGTTGCGTTCTTTAACAGTCCCCCTGGAAACAAATGCCATGATGCCAAAATCCCTCGTGGAAGACGAACACTGTTGGGTTTACAACTGTGACAATGAGCGCTTACCAGGATCAACTAAACGCTGCATTTTCAAAAGTATGTGAAGTTCACGGCTAATCTTGCACATTCTTGAATGAATAATTTATAATTTATAATCTGTTATTGCAGGGACATCGACTTTACATTTTCACACCCCTATATATGAAGCAGAACAAAACAAACTGTGATTGGTTGCGTTACATGTCAGTCAAACGTCCCCTTGGGCGGTCCTCGACCAATGAAAGCTGCGATAGAGTCCTTCTGCCGTCAGTCTGAAGCTCTGCTTACCCGACACTACTTCATCCCTAAAAACAAAACAATCTAAAGTCATTTTTGCTTATGGTTTAACTGAATCATCAAAGGTCAGCAGCAAGCACTTCAGTCAATAAAGTGAGATTAAAAGCATAAAAATATGTTTTATTTAACATATTTAATTATTGGAGGTTTGCGTAGTATTCTGATTTTGCATTTCATTGATTTATGCATTTTGAGGAATACTGAATCTGTGTTTGTGGGGAGATTAGTAAATGCTCACATTAAGTCTAGACCTACAATAACCACACACGCATGATTTCTCTCAACATGCACTGCAAAAAATGCTTTTCTTTCTTAGTATTTTTGTCTTGTTTCTAGTCCAAACATCTAAAAATTCTTAAAACAAGAAGCATTTACTAGACAAGCAAAAGTTATTGTCTTGTTTTTGTCTTGTTTTGCTTGTTACCCCATTGGCAGATTATTTTGGTTATTTTAAGTAAAAACTCACTTAATTTTGAGTTATTTTCTGCTTGTCTAGTAAATGCTTCTTGTTTTAAGAATTTTTAGATGTTTGGACTAGAAACAAGACAAAAATACTAAGAAAGAAAAGCATTTTTTGCAGTGTGGTGACAAGGGAGCCATCAGTCAGTAAATGGCCTTGCATTACAAGACTTGCGTTACTTATTTGAAAAGGTAACAGATATTTTGTTGTAAATTTTAAAGTAATGCATTACTTTACTAGTTACTTGAAAAAAGTAATCTGATTATGTAACTTGAGTTACTTGTAATGCATTACCCCCAACACTGTAGATTTATATCAGGGGGTAATATCATAATATCAGCTGTGGTTTGGGTAGTTTAGTCACTCGCTGAATTCAGAGCTGCACACTAGTATACTACTCTTACTGTATTTAGCATACATTCCTATGGCAGAAATAGTACGAGTATATGCGGTTCCGCGTTTGCAGCTACTGATAATCCAGGCTGTAATTACACTATTGACCAGCAGGGAGAGACACAGCTCCTACATTTCATTTAGCCTAGTTGCCATGGACCCCCAAATAAGATCATCCCTGTGTGAGGGACCCCCATCCTAAAATGTATAAGGAATGCCTTTTATAGACACCCAATTTATACACAGGAAAATTAATATTATAAATCTAAAATTAGTTTGTTACATTATTATATACACTGCTAAAAAAATTAAAGGAATAGCAATATTGCAAAAAAGGAATAGCAAAAATCTCAATATTGATGCAGAGAATAGCATCAAGTCAGTTAAACTCCAGGGGTATTGATCTGGTCAGTTAAGTAGCAGAGGGGGTTGTTAATCAGTTTCAGCTGCTGAAATGTTAATGAAATTAACAACAGGTGCACTAGATGGGCAACAGTGAGACAACCCCCAACAACAG
Source organism: Paracanthobrama guichenoti (assembly GCA_018749465.1). Taxonomy (NCBI): domain Eukaryota; kingdom Metazoa; phylum Chordata; class Actinopteri; order Cypriniformes; family Gobionidae; genus Paracanthobrama; species Paracanthobrama guichenoti. The sequence continues at coordinate 36,003,627 of CM031945.1, forward strand.
GGATGGTTTTACAGGTGGAGGCCACTGACATTTTTTCCCCCTACTCATCTTTTCTGACTGTTTTTCACTAGTTTTGCATTTGGCTAGGGTCAGTGTCACTACTGGTAGCATGAGGCAATACCTGGACCCTACAGAGGTTACACAGGCAGTCCAACTCCTCCAGGGTGGCACATCAGTATGTGGCATTGCAAAAAGGGTTCCTGTGTCTCCCAGCACAGTCTCAAGACCATGGAGGAGATCCCAGAAGACAGGCAGTTCCTCTAGGAGAGCTGGACAGGGCCGTAGAAGATCCTTAACCCATCAGCAGGACCGTAACAGCTCCTTTGTACAAAGAGGAACAGGATGAGCACTCCCAGAGCACTACAAAATGACCTCCAGCAGGCCACTGGTGTGAATTTCTGACCAAACAATCAGAAACAGACTTAATGAGGGTGGCCTGAGGGCCCGACGTCCTCTAGTGAGCCCTGTGCTCACTGCTCAGCACCGTTGAGCTCGATTGGCATTTGCCATTGAACACCAGAATTGGCAGGTCCGCCACTGGCAGCCTGTGCTTTTCACAGATGAGAGCAGGTTCACACTGCACATGTGACAGACGTGAAAGGGTCTGGAGAAGACATGGAGAACGTTATGCTGCCTGTAATATCGTTCAGCATGACTGGTTTGGTGGTGGGTCAGTGATGGTCTGGGGAGGCATATCCATGGAGGGACCCACAGATCTCTACAGGCTAGACAATGGCACCCTGACTGCCATTAGCTATCGGGATGAAATCCTAGGACCCATTGTCAGACCCTATACTGGTGCAGTGGGTCCTGGGTTCCTCCTGGTGCACGTCAATGCCCGGCCTCATGTGATGAGAGTATGCAGGCAGTTCCTGGAGGATGAAGGAATGGATACCATTGAATGGCCACCACGCTCGTCTGACCTAAATCCAATAAAACACCTCTGGGACATTATGTTTCGGTCCATCCAACGTTGTCAGGTTGCACCTCAGACTGTCCAGGAGCTGCCTTGGTCCAGATCTGGGAGGAAATACCTCAGGACGCCATCCGTCGTCTCATTAGGAGCATGCCCCGACGCTGTCAGGCATGCATACAAGCATGTGGGGGCCATACAAACTACTGAGTACCATTTTGAGCAGCTGCATGAAATTTCAGCAAAATGGACTAGCCTGCTGCATCATTTTTTCACTTTGATTTTTGGGGTGTCTTTGGGGTGTCAGTCCTCTGTAGGATGATAATTTTCATTTCCATCAAACAATGTGGCGTCCTTTCGTTCATAACACATTACCCAGTCCATATTAGTATAGCTATCCAGCATGATATTGATATGATCTCAGATCTTCAGTGTATGTTTGTTCTACTGACTGTAGTAATGTATTGTTATATGTATTTATTTTTGGTTTATTTATCTATTTTTATTTATTACATGAATCAATTTTTATTTTATTTATTTTAATTGTCTTTAGGTTATTTCTACATTAATGTGTAGCTTAAATGTGAAATTATTACAATATAAAAATATATGAACAACTTTAATGTTAGGGAAATTAATCTCTGATCATTTTTTTATCAATTGACAGGCCTATATATGCTAAAAATAAAAATGTTTAAAATATTAATTTGACATCATTACTGCTTCATTGTGCTTTCTAAAAAAATGACAGGAAAAATCACAATTATTTTATTCTATTGATAACCATAGTTTTATGGTTCATGTAATATTTTATACATTATAACTTTTTTATTTTTTATTTATGCATGAAATATATAGCTGCCTTCATGGTAAGGGGGTGGATCATTATATTTGGAGGTCTGTGGCTCTCAATAAAACTTAAAGATAGAGCTCCATCTCAGATATGAATTATCTGAACAACATTCACTTCTTCTCTGTCACAGCCCCACTTCCTCTTCACAGTTGTGTTGCATTATGCAGATTTATACACATAACTAATATTATAAATCTAAAATGAGTTTGTTACATTATTGTATATTTTGTTCTACTCACTGTAGTAATGTATTGTTATATGTATTTATTTTTGGTTTACTTTAATTTTAATCTAATTATTATTATTATTATTTTTAGTTTTTCCACAGACCCCTTGTCAGCATTCATTTTTGGACTCAAATCCATGATCATGCTATATTAGAGTCATTTTCCATTTCCACTCGAACACAAATACAAATTCAACAACATTGAAAGGCAAAACACCAGTTTTATTGCAATTATATTTTGCAACAATTAACAGGTTGAGGCAGAATGCACAGATGATTTTATTTCCACTTGCAGAACTGTGAGTGAAAGAGGTAGATGCCAAAAAACAACAGATCCAGAGGAAAACAACACGTGAAATGAACCTCAAACGGAGACAAGCCAAAGGGAATGTCCTTAATAACTTTCCTATGAATAATCTCTATTTCCTAATGGATACCAAACTCACGACTGTAAACACCAGCTGATAGTATTGCTGCTTTCATTTTTCTTCCCATAAATGTTACTGTGCTCAGCATTAACATGTAAACAGCAGTATTATGACATTTTCAGTGCAAATACTCATAAATATATTTTCAGCTCTGTATAGTAATTGTCAATGTGATTTATGCAGGTTTCTGTTTAAAAGTATCTGTGACGTATCAGAAATATACATTCAAATGTAATTAAATGTCCCAATATACAGACCATAAATTCTGACCATTAAAAAAAACTAAATTTCTGTCAAACAGCAGAGGGCGCCGCATTACTACAATCCATCACGCCCGCTCTGCAGAGGATCATGGGAAGGAGCTGAACACCTGAACATGCAAACCTTTCTTGTAATATTTAAGTGCATGATTGTATACAGATCACATACAGTAACCCTTGTGCTTATTTGGACACTTAAATCCAGTGCGTTACTGTTCAAAAGTTTGTGGTCAGTAAGATTTTTTTTAATGTTTGTGAAAGAAGTACAGTAAAATTAGTAATATTGTGAAATATTATTACAGTATGAAATCAGTGTTTTCTATGTGAATATATGTTAAAATATAATTTATTCCTGTGATCAAAGCTGTATTTTCAGCATCATTACTCCAGTCTTCAGTGTCACATGATTCTTCAGAATAGCTGCTCATTATCAATTATTATTGCTGCTCAATTATTCATAATGCTTTAGTTCAAACCTAACAAACTTCTTTTTGCCAAATATCTTTCGTTACAGTAATAGCCTCCTGATTTTCTAGCACAATATTCACACACTTTAGTGCGTCTTAAGTGTCCAAATACATTTTAAAGGGTTGTTGTATAAAATCTAACAGCGTCTGTTTTTCAGGAAGGCTTATTTTGTGCATTTAAAATGCAACAAAGAGGTTAATTAATGTTTTCATACAGTCACGAATTACATAAAGGTGTTATGTTGAATCTATATGTTATAACTGAAATTAGCCCTAATTTCCAGAACAGATTATCTGTATAATTAAGATGAAGGAATAATTAGGATGAACTCTACCCACAATCCCTTTCACCAAGAATGCCCGCCTGACGTGAACCAGAACCAAAGAGATGGCAGGAGAGAAAGAGAGGACGGTGGCACATGCATCACTTGCTGTTGGTGCAGTAGTTTGAGTAGTTACTGCAGGCCTTCTTCATGTCGGTGAGAAAGGCAGGGACGCCCGTCTGAGGTGGAAACACATTCATCAACACCCTTACATGAATACATACACATTATATGAATGAATCTACAGCCGGCTCACCTTTGCTGCCCAGTTCACCAGCCACGTCGGTATCATTCCTCCGGGATTATCAAAGTAGTTCATAAACACTGGAATATGATTCAAACAAACACAGTTACAGGTGAGCAGGAGCCTCTCATTCTGTGTCCTACAGTGTGTGTGAGTGAGCGAGTGAGTGAGTGAGTATGTGGGTGTTTGTCTGTATACCTTTGATAATGCCGGAGCGTGCGTGCGTGTGCATGTGAATGAGTGAGTGAGTGAGTGTGTGTGAGAGTGAGTGAATGTGTGTGTGAGAGTGAGTGAGTGAGTGAGAGTGAGTGTGTGTGTGTGTGAGAGAGTGTGTGAGAGTGAGTGAGTGAGTGTGAATGAGTGAGTGAGTGAGTGAGTGTGTGAGTGAGTATGAGGAGTGAGTGTGTGTGTGTGTGTGTGTGTGAGAGAGTGAGTGTGTGTGTGTGTGTGTGTGTGTGCGGTGAGGTGTGTGTGTGTGAGTGAGTGAGTGAGTGTGTGTGAGTGAGTGAGTGTGTGAGTGAGTGAGTGGTGGTGAGTGAGTGTGTGTGAGTGAGTGTGTGAGAGTGAGTGAGTGAGTGAGTGTGAATGAATGAGTGAGAGTGAGTGTGTGTGAGTGTGTGTGAGAGTGAGTGAGTGTGAGTGTGAATGAGTGAGTGAGTGAGTGAGAGTGTGTGTGTGTGAGTGTGTGAGTGAGTGAGTGAGTGTGAATGAGTGAGTGAGTGTGTGAGTGAGTATGAGGTGAGAGTGAGTGTGTGTGTGTGTGTGTGTGTGTGTGTGTGTGAGTGAGTGAGTGTGTGTGTGTGTGAGAGTGTGTGAGAGTGTGTGAGTATGAGGTGAGAGTGAGTGAGTGAGTGTGAATGAGTGAGTGAGTAAGTGAGTGAGTGTGTGTGTGTGTGTGTGTGTGTGTGAGTGAGTGAGAGTGAGTGAGTGAGTGAGTGTGTGTGAGTGAGTGAGTGAGTGAGTGAGTGTGTGTGTGTGTGTGAGTGAGTGAGTGAGTGTGTGTGTGTGTGTGTGTGAGTGAGTGAGTGTGTGTGTGTGTGTGTGAGAGACAGTGAGTGAGTGAGTGTGAATGAGTGAGTGAGTGTGTGTGAATGAGTGAGTGAGTGAGTGTGTGTGAATGAGTGAGTGAGTGAATGTGTGTGAATGAGTGAGTGAGTGGTGAGTGAGTGTGTGTGAGAGTGAGTGAGTGAGTGAGTGTGTTAGAGTGAGTGAGTGAGTGTGTGTGTGAGTGTGTGTGAGTGTGAGTGAGTGTGTGTGAGTGTGTGTGTGAGAGTGAGTGGTGAGTGTGTGTGTGTGTGTGTGTGTGAGAGAGTGAGTGAGTGTGTGTGAGTGTGTGGTGAGAGTGTGTGTGTGTGTGTGAGAGTGAGTGAGTGAGTGAGTGTGTGTGTGAGAGTGAGTGAGTGTGTGTGTGAGTGTGTGAGTGTGTGTGTGTGAGAGTGAGTGAGTGTGTGTGTGAGAGTGAGTGAGTGTGTGAGTGAGTGAGTGTGTGTGTGAGTGAGTGAGTGAGTGAGTGAGTGAGTGAGTGAGTGAGTGAGTGAGTGAGTGAGTGAGTATATGTGTGTTTGTCTATATACCTTTGGTACCGCCTGAGCCGTCGCTCTCCATGGCCAGACTCTGTTTGTAATCTTTGACCCGGATCACGCCTCTCTTCTCTGGACACTGAGACACGGACGAGCTCTTGGCTAAAACCACCCTAATCTTCCGTCCTCCCACGTCCAGATCCCGTCGCTCCCGCACGTAAACATACTGAGGAGGGTTAAGGGCTCAGGGAAATAGAAATGCAGATTTATTTGAATTAAATATAATAAATGAAGAAATAACATTTCTGACACTGGTCAGCATTTACATGAATCTGTGTTTTCCGGCACACACACTATTTTATCCAAGCATGAAGTGTCTGTAGGATACATCCCTGTTGGACAGAGGTAATGGATATTTCACCTCCCAGTATATGGCTTTCTGCCCACTGTAGTCTTTCTCGTGCAGCTCTGAGGATGACACACACACACACACACACACACACACACACACACACACACACACACACACACACACACACACACACACAGACAGTCAGTTCACTTACACACTTTACAGCAAGTTCTCATTGTTGATGCTAACATTAGTTAACTACATAGAAACTAGTTAACTAATAGTTCAGCTCCAACCCTAATCAAACACACATGAACCAGCTCATCAAGGTATTACTAGGCAGGGCTGTGTTCAAAATCGCCCCCCCCCCTATAATTAGGGCACTATTTGAGGGAGCACTCATTTGTAGTGGTGTCTGAAACCATAGTGGGCATTATCGAGTGCACTCATTCAATCCCACAATGCACCGTGATAACGAGTGTACAACCTATGTACACTCAACGGCTAGAGAATACCCATAAATCACTGTGAGAGTCGCACGCTGAATGAATTCCCGCGTCTGACCAGAAGATGTGCCTGCAGCCATATAATTAAATTCTAAATAATTACACTGAACAAAATCCTGTATATTCCTGCCAATATCCAGCAACTTCGCACAGCCATTGAAGAGGAGTGGACCAACATTCCACAAGCCACAATCAACAACCTGATCAACTCTATGCGAAGCAGATATGTTGCACCGCGTGAGGCAAATGGTGGTCACACCAGATACTGACTGGTTTTCGGACCCCCCAATACAGTAAAATGGCACATTTGAGAGTGGCCTTTTATTGTGGCCAGCCTAAGGAACACCTGTGCAATAATAATGCTGTCTAATCAGCATCTTGATATGCCACACCTGTGAGGTGGATGGATTATCTCGGCAAAGGAGAAGTGCTCACTAACACAGATTTAGACAAATTTGTGAACAATATTTGAGAGAAATCTGCCTTTTGTGTACATAGAAAAAGTCTTAGATCTTTGAGTTCAGCTCATGAAAAATGGAGGTAAAAACAAAAGTGTATAATTTTGTTCAGTGTATTAAACAGCAAGCAGAAACTATGCAAAAGTGGCAGCCCTTCCGGCGCACTCAGTGTCCGAATTCACTCACTTGTTTTCATTCACTCCTTCAAGTGGACTATAATAGTGGAGTAATGTAGGGGATAGTGAATCAGGGTATAGGGGGCTAAACTTTGCATGAGTCTGAGACTACTGGCTGATGTACAGTGTGTATTAATCTTAGTTAATGTCAATGTCAAGATGAATCAGTTAATATTAGTAAATGCACAGGAAACTAAGAACAACTGCTCCATTTGTAATGATGTAAAAAAATAATGCATTAACTAATCTTAACAAATGAAACCCAGTGTTATCTAAACCACACACATTCACACACCGAGAGTACCATTAAGATACAGCTCAAGAGCAAATCAATATGAGAGGAATATGATTCCAGACGACGACGGATGAGAAGAGTGAAAAATGAGTTACGAGACACATGCACACAATCACAGCGATGGGTGAGATGAACAAACTCCATTTCACATCAAGGTTAATGGCATACATCATGATATAGTTCATTGTGTGAGAAATGTAATTAAATAACAGCCTGATTTGGATTAAGAAATTACAAATTAGAGCTACACTTAAACTAATCCTAAATGCAACACTATTAAATGTCATTTTAAAGACACTGTATGCTTTCAATTTTGTGGCAATAGTTCGGGAGGATCGTTTTCAGTTCCAGTGTGACTCAAAGTGTGACACAAAGAACTAGAACCAGACCTGAACCTCTCCTGAACTCTGGATCTGCATCCCATCATGCAATAAATCTTATGGGAGCAAATGCATGTCCAACATCGCACATCTAAACCTTCCCAGAAGACTGGAAGCGATCGGGGAAAGTTTGAATTGAAATGCTGGGAGTCCCAAACTCAATTCTGATTGGACTACACACATCTAAAGCATTTATCCAATTAGTAATCAAGATATAATTGAGCAGAACTATGAGCAGCAGAGGTATTATAAAATTAAAACTAAAACCATTAAGAAATGATGCTACTTGAAATAAAATGAACTTGGTAACACTTTACAATAAGGCATATTAACATTAGTCAATGCAACAGTTAAAGGTGCACTATGTAACTTTTCCGTCCGCTAGAGGTCGCCTCTTCAAAACAAAGGCGTAGTCTGATGACGTCAAGTTTGAGTGCAGAATCTTGGGACATGTGGTCTTCACCTCACAGCCGGTGGGAAAGCATCGGGCTAGGACTCGGGCAGAAATCATGTTCATGGATGTGATTATTAACGTTACTGTAGTGTGAAGCAGAGCAGGACTGAGTGTTGTGGAGCTGAGCAAGGCCGCTGGAGCGATTGTTAATAAGATGAACGCAACACACGCCTCGCGAGCAGCGGGACTTTTATTATGCCACAGTCGCCGGCACCATTTCTGCTTTTCCGGTCATGAGTATGAGGTAACAGCTCTGTTCATCATATTAGACACATCTGAGTGTGTTGAGAATGATGTTATGACGTTACTCTGTGCGTTCGCTCGGCGGCTGCTGTGACACTTGTTGCACACTGCAGTGAGAGTAAAGCGCTTCTGCAGAATAACACCAGAAACCGAGGGTAACGCAGATATGACGCCATTGACAGGCGACACACGTCCCGGTTCATTGGTTAAAATAGCAATTTTCTCACGATTTACAAATAGTTGGAAACATTTGGGATATTGTAAGTACTCAACTGAACAAAATATATAACACTGACCTAGTGGGTTTTGGATATTTTACTGAAAATATGTTACATAGTGCACCTTTAACATGAACAACCAATGAGAAATATATTATTTTAGTATAGTTTGTTAATTAATAAAAAAAATCCATGTTCATGTTAGCTGACAGTGAATTAACTAGTGTTAGGGCCTATGATTTCCACAATGCTGAAAAACGCAGATATCAGTCATAAAAACGGAATTTACTGTATAACACGGAATTTGTCACATTTTTTGATTAATTAATAAAAAGCAGGTCAGTACATTTAAATCACATCGCGATATAGACTAACAGTCTGTGAATATTAAACCATAAAAGACTATTTAAATATGATCTTCACAACAACCCATCAAAATAAAAGTTCGGTTTAACTTGAAGAAATTGTGACAAATATATTACTGTTGTACAGTAGACTCTAAATGTAATAACACTAATAATAATAATAATTATTATTATTATTATTATTATTATTAAAGAAATAAATCACAATTTTCCCTTTTAATTTTAACAGTAAAGCTCTGTTGTGCAGCACTGTTTAATTTCATGATTAAAATATAAATTAAATTAAAGTTGTATGCCTTCATTTAATTTGCCAAACATGAAAAAAGTAGTTTATATTAATTAAATAAATTAGACAAGCTTTTATTATTAAAATGTAATTAAATTAATTAAAATGCAATCCATAAAACTTGAAGAAAACACAGAATTTGGTATAAAAAAATATATATATATATAAAAAAATAAAAATAAAAATAAAAAATAATAATAATAATAATAAAACATATTTTATAGTTTTTTGGAAACTATGAAAATGGAAAAAATGGAATTTGGAAAAATAAAAGAATTTTGGCAAAAATAAACCGTGCATCAGTATGCATTCGTAAATGTCGAGATTAACTGCTGTAGAAGTGTTGTTCATTGTTAGTTCACATGCTAACCTTATTGTAAAGTGCTGCGATAAACATTAACTGAAATTAAATATATAAAAAAACTTCAACTCATTTCAGCTGGTTGCCAAGGCAACATTTGTCATTTTCATTTAGCTTAACTTGATGCACTAAATTAACCACAACTTGAGAAAAAACAACAACCAAATAAATAATTTAAAAAATAATAATAAAAATGACAAAAATACAACTAAATGACTAAAACTTTCAAATTAAAATAAATATATAAAAATGTAAAAATAAAAAACCCCACTGTTGACGAACACCGCCCAGCAGGCGTGTTTGTTCCAGGTCTGAACGGGTCACACGGGTGTATCAAGCGTTACACAGATGATGTATTCAGCGAACAAGGGTGGAGGCTTGAGATTGTAAATCACGAGTGATTCTTGACTGATTTAACACAAACCACATTTCACTGCTCTGGTGGTCCGACACAATATTCATACTAGTGTTTGAAATCACACAGCGCAGAGACGTGAGATTACACATGTCGAGACTGAACAAAGACATGATGTTCAGAAGAAAGAACAAAACAAGTCCTGCAGTTTGACAAACATTTATTTGGAGGAAAACGCAATGCAGCGTGAAATAATGAGAACTGTAAACGCCGTTGTGCAATCAAGATCCAGTTTGTGCTGTTGTGTGTATTAGGGTGTGATTTCTCCAGTTATGCCACAGGAAAAGCACACAGGCCAGGGGACACTAGAGGACATACATCAGGACTAAAGCACAAACGCTGTCAGATGCATGAAGCTCTTCATGAAAGATCAGCTCAAGCACATGCATACGGGGTCCGTCTGGAGCCAGAGATGTGTTTCCAATAAAACGGCACTCCACCCTCATGAACACACGCATGCACACCCACACACAGCTATTCACAGTCTGTTTGTGTTTGCGGGAAATACACCACCCTGCCATGTCATGTCTTAAAACATGAGGAAAACTAAATGGCTTCAAAATATAGTTTCATTAAATATATGGTTTCTTGTCAAATGCACACTTGTGCAACTACAAAAGGAGCCCTGAATAAGAAAACAAAGTAATAATGCATTATGAAATTCGCCGGAAATATACAGCAGATCTTTTGGACAGCAAAAACAAATTTCAAAGAAAATGGTTATAACTACATTATGAGTGGTCATAAGTATAAGTGGTTATAACTACATTATGAGTGGCCATAACTACAAATGGTCATAGCTACATTATGACTGGTCATAACTACAAATGGTCATAGTTACATTATGAGCGGTCATAACTACATTATGAGTGGTCATAACTACAAATGGTCATAGCTACATTATGACTGGTCATAGCTACATTATGACTGGTTATAGCTACAAATGGTCATAGCTACATTATGACTAGTCATAGCTACATTATGACTGGTTATAGCTACAAATGGTCATGGCTACATTATGACTGGTTATAGCTACAAATGGTCATAGCTACATTATGAGCGGTCATAACTACATTATGAGTGGTCATAACTACAAATGGTCATAGCTACAAATGGTCATAGCTACATTACGACTGGTCATAGCTACAAATGGTCATAGCTACATTATGACTAGTCATAGCTACATTATGACTGGTCATAGCTATAAATGGTCATAGCTACATTATGACTGGTTATAGCTACAAATGGTCATAGCTACATTATGACTGGTCATAACTACAAATGGCCATCGCTACATTATGACTGGTTATAGCTACAAATGGTCATAGCTACATTATGACTGGTCATAGCTACAATATGACTGGTCATAGCGACAAATGGTCATAGCTACATTATGAGCGGTCATAACTACATTATGAGTGGTCATAACTACAAATGGTCATAGCTACATTACGACTGGTCATAGCTACAAATGGTCATAGCTACATTATGACTAGTCATAGCTACATTATGACTAGTCATAGCTACATTATGACTGGTCATAGCTATAAATGGTCATAGCTACATTATGACTGGTTATAGCTACAAATGGTCATAGCTACATTATGACTGGTCATAACTACAAATGGCCATCGCTACATTATGACTGGTTATAGCTACAAATGGTCATAGCTACATTATGACTGGTCATAGCTACAAATGGTCATAGCTACATTATGAGCGGTCATAACTACCATTATGAGGGGTCATAACTACAAATGGTCATAGCTACATTATGACTGGTCATAGCTACATTATGACTGGTTATAGCTACAAATGGTCATAGCTACATTATGACTAGTCATAGCTACATTATGACTGGTCATAGCTACAAATGGTCATAGCTACATTATGACTGGTCATAGCTACAAATGGTCATAGCTACATTATGACTAGTCATTGCTACATTATGACTGGTCATAGCTACAAATGGTCATAGCTACAAATGGTCATAGCTACATTATGACTGGTTATAGCTACAAATGGTCATAGCTACATTATGACTGGTCATAACTACAAATGGCCATCGCTACATTATGACTGGTTATAGCTACAAATGGTCATAGCTACATTATGACTGGTCATAGCTACAAATGGTCATAGCTACATTATGACTGGTCATAGCGACAAATGGTCATAGCTACATTATGACTGGTCATAACTACAAATGGTCATAGCTACATTATGACTGGTCATAGCTACAAATGGTCATAGCTACATTATGAGCGGTCATAACTACCATTATGAGGGGTCATAACTACAAATGGTCATAGCTACATTATGACTAGTCATAGCTACATTATGACTGGTCATAGCTACATTATGACTGGTCATAGCTACATTATGACTGGTCATAGCTACAATGACTGGTTATAGCTACAAATGGTCATAGCTACATTATGACTAGTCATAGCTACATTATGACTAGTCATAGCTACATTATGACTGGTCATAGCTACAAATGGTCATAGCTACATTATGACTGGTCATAGCTACAAATGGTCATAGCTACATTATGACTGGTTATAGCTACAAATGGTCATAGCTACATTATGAGCGGTCATAACTACATTATGAGTGGTCATAACTACAAATGGTCATAGCTACATTATGACTGGTCATAACTACATTATGACTGGTCATAGCTACATTATGACTGGTTATAGCTACAAATGGTCATAGCTACATTATGACTGGTCATAACTACATTATGACTGGTCATAACTACAAATGGTCATAGCTACATTATGACTGGTCATAACTACAAATGGTCATAGCTACATTATGACTGGTCATAGCTACATTATGACTGGTTATAACTACATTATGACTGGTTATAACTACAAATGGTCATAGCTACATTATGACTGGTCATAGCTACAAATGGTCATAGCTACAATATGACTGGTCATAGCTACAAATGGTCATAGCTACATTATGACTGGCCATAGCTACATTATGAAGTATCAACTACAAAGATTCATAACTACATTATTATCATTATTATACAATATTATTAACTTTATAATTAGACTTCAATGGCACGCTACATGCTAAAATGCCAAACCCCCTCATGGAAGAAGGAAGCCATTGTGTTTACAACTGAAACAACTAAACGCTGGAGTATGTGAAGTTCATTGCATAGATTCTTTAAAAAACGTCCATGAGTTTTACATGCCGGTCTGTTAATGTAGGGACATTGACGTTACATTGTCACGCCCCTAAACATGACACGGAACAAAACTAACAGTGATTGGCTGCTTCACATGTCAGTCAGACGGCCTCTGGGCGGTCCTTGGCCAATGAAAACCACTATGGAGTCCAGACCTTCTGCTGTCAGTCTGAAGCTACGCAAGACTAGTACTGTATAAACCACATCACTACCAAACAACACAGCACGTTCTACACACATGACAATGACAGAATAAACACTGGGTCAGTCTACTGGGACACTAAATGTGCATGACGTACCAGTCCAGTTCTCTGCGTATCTGAACGGATCTGACTGCCATCAAGAGGAGAAACTTCAGAGTGTGGAAAAACATTAGAAAAAAAGTCAAATGAAACAAGCTATATGATGCATTTCAAGTGAGCAAGTTTATTGGAGCTCCACAAGAGACACAGTAATATTATCAAGTCGATCGACATTATCAAACTTGAACTGGATAATGAAATCTATTGTCTTCTATAGAGCTGCTTTAAAGCGGACTCAAATTAAGTTTCATAACTGACGCATTTTGCAACATCGATAGTTATTGAACTCAAATGAATCAACATTGAACTGACTTGAGCTGAATAACAACACTATTCTTTTGTCTAAAATGCCATTTAGTTTGAGTCATGCATTTGTTGAGTCACCTGAATTGTTTTTAGTTTTAGTTGACTAAAATCTAATGAGTTTAGTTCAACTGTAATGCATTAACTGAGCATTTAAGCATTACATAACCTGCCGTCGGGAATGAAATTAAATACAGTTTATTGTGTAACCAAAAACGCATATACAGGTGCTGGTCATACACACAGACTGGTATATTTCAAATGTTATTTCTGTTCATTTTGATGATTATAACTGACAACTAAGGAAAATCCCAAATTCAGGATCTCAGAAAATTATAATATTGTGAAAGGTTGAATATTGAAAACACCTGGTGCCGCACTCTAATCAGCTGATGAACTCAAAACACCTGCAGAGGCCTTTAAATGGGCTCTCAGTCTAGTTCTGTAGGCTACACAATCATGGGGAAGACTGCTGACCTGACAGCTGTCCAAAAGACGACCACTGACACCTTGAACAAGGAGGGCAAGACACAAAAGGTCATTGCAAAAGCTCTGTGTCCAAGCACATTAATAGAGAGGCCAAGGGAAGGAAAAGATGTGGTAGAAAAAAAGTGTACAAGCAATAGGGATAACCGCACCCTGGAGAGGATTGTGAAACTAAACCCATTCAAAAATGTGAGGGAGATTCACAAAGAGTGGACTGCAGCTGGAGTCAGTGCTTCAAGAACCACTACACACAGACGTATGCAAGACATGGGTTTCAGCTGTCGCATTCCTTGAGTCAAGCCACTCTTGAACAACAGACAGCGGCAGAAGCGTCTCGCCTGGGCTAAAGATAAAGGACTGGACTGCTGCTGAGTGCTCCAAAGTTATGTTCTCTGATGAAAGTAAATCAGGGTCCCAGAGTCTGGAGGAAGAGAGGAGAGGCACACAATCCACGTTGCTTGAGGTCCAGTGTAAAGTTTCCACAGTCAGTGATGGTTTGGGGTGCCATGTCATCTGCTGGTGTTGGTCCACTGTGTTTTCTGAGGTCCAAGGTCAACACAGCCGTATGCCAGGAAGTTTTAGAGCACTTCATGCTTCTTGCTGCTGACCAACTTTATGGAGATGCAGATTTCATTTCCCAACAGGACTTGGCACCTGCACACAGTGCCAAAGCAACCAGTACCTGGTTTAAGGACCATGGTATCCCTGTTCTTAACTGGCCAGCAAACTCGCCTGACCTTAACCCCATAGAAAATCTATGGGCTATTGTGAAGAGGAAGATGTGATATGCCAGACCCAACAATGCAGAAGAGCTGAAGGCCACTATCAGAGCAACCTGGGCTCTCATAACACCTGAGCAGTGCCACAGACTGATGGACTCCATGCCACGCCGCATTGCTGCAGTAATTCAGGCTAAAGGAGCCCCAGCTAAGTATTGAGTGCTGTACATGCTCATACTTTTCATGCTCATACTTCTCAGTTGGCCAAGATTTCTAAAAATCCTTTCTTTGTGTTGGTCTTCAGTAATATTCTAATTTTCTGAGATACTGAATTTGGGATTTTCCTTAGTTGTCAGTTATAATCATCAAAATTAAAAGAAATAAACATTTGAAATATATCAGTCTGTGTGTAATGAATGAATATAATAGACAAGTTTCACTTTTTGAATGGAATTAGTGAAATAAAATCAACTTTTTTGATTCTAATTATATGACCAGCACCTATATAATGCGTGACTTTTATAAACAAGCTCGAAATACACCGGGACTCTTATTTTGAAATGCCTTACTATTGCAGTTGCTTATTCAAATTCAGATGAGGGAGATAAAATATGCATTTACAATCGTCTAAAACATATTACTATATAAACATGGTAAAGTAAACATTGTCATTATTCCTCAGCATTAGTTCATAAACATTACCGGTCATAAATGTGCGTAATTCATTGGTCGAGCCGTGGTCACGTGAGCCTGAAGAAGCGCAACAGCGCCGTGTTTTCCCGCGGTTAGATCCGCACGCTACAACTCAAATGTGTTACACAGGACATCAGTTCTGACTGGATCTCTTCCCTAATCGGCCCTCCCTAACATTTTCCTCTCGTTTTTATCCGTTGATGAAAATGACAGTAGATTTTCATCATAGTTTTTGTCATCCAAAACTGTTTTTTTATTTAGTTTATCTCGTTTTCGTCAGTGAAAAAAGGTCGTCAACGAAATTAACACTGGTTCGATAAATGTTCGATTTAATGTTGGAGATCCAGTGAGAAGCGCTTGGATTCAGCGAAGAACACAAATGCCTCAATTATGATTTAAACAGTTTAAAGCCGGATTAAATGGCACTGACAGTGCTTTTCAACCTACAAATCACCATTTACTGTAGTAACACTAACTGTACCATGGTATTGTGGCAGAAATGTGTGATATTTTTATTATATTATTAATGTAGACATGTATTAAAGGAGAAATCTGGCCATATTAAAGTATATCTATTATCGATACTGAATGATATGAAAAATGTTTTTTGGCCATATTACCCAGCCCTATGTATATGTGTATATGTATGAATAAAGCAGACATGATCTGACTAACATAAATGTTTTTTTTTTTAGTTATTCTGTGTCAGAAATGGGTGTATCACTTATAATCTCTTCAGTGATGATTCACGAGCGTAGGAATCTGTCTAAACCTGCCTTTCAAGTAATACTGAGAGTCAAACGCTGAAGGGTGATGTTTATGAAACAATGGTTTTCATGAAGATGTCTGATTGTGACATGTGATGTCCCGCTCAGGATTACCTTTGGCGTAGGAGTCCCACTGTCTCCTGTAGTTGAGATCCATGTAAACATCTGCGCAGAGATCTGGAGAGCAGCTGGGCAGAGAACCGAACACTTTGTACTCGTACAAACCTGTTTCCTGTTGGACACGACATTAAAAGACACATGCATCACGAGCACATGCCACATCACAGCCAGAGCCTGTAATCCTGAACAAGCATCGTGATATATGACCGATTCATGTGATGTTATACATGCACTAGATGGGAAACTGATCCCAGTGCAGGATCTCTTGAATGCATCCGTCATGGTTGCTTTTGCTTGTATGTTTTACTTGTATAAAACATCTGGATCTTTTATGGGTGAGCTTGGCCAAATAATGGTATAGAACTTTTAACTCAATGCAATGAGTGACTTTCTAATACATATTAAAGTGTTAAAGTTCACCCAAAAATGAAAATTACCCCATGATTTACTCGCCCTCAAGTCATCCTAGGTGTATATGACATTTTTCTTTCAGACGAATAAAATCCCAAGCTTTATAATGGCAGTGATTGTTGTTCTGTTTATGAAGTCCATAAAAGTGCATCTATCCATCATATAACTGCTCCACACGGCTCCGGGGGTTAATAAAGGCCTTCTGAAGCGAAGTGGTGTGTTTGTGGCAGTCAGCGGTGCGCGAGTCGACTTGCGCTGAAAGAGTAACCCCAGACACTACGTTTTGTTTTGCTCTATCAATTCGGAATGCGTCACTTTTTTAGCGCAAGCCGACTCATGTAACGCTGACCGTTGGAAGCTAGTTAATTTAGTCTATAAAGTTTTAAATATGAATATTTTTCTTACACAAACGTGTCACTTTGCTTCAGAAGACCTTTACACTCTAAAAAAAAAAAAAAAAAAACTGGGTTTAAAACAACCCAAGTTGGGTTGAAAAATGGACAAACCCAGTGATTGTGTTGTTTTAACCCAGAAGTTGGGTTAAATGTTTGCTTAAAACAACCCAACAATCGCTGAGTGTGTCCATTTTCAACCCAACTTGGGTTGTTTTTAACCCAGCATTTTTTAGAGTGTATCAACCCCCGGAGCCGTGTGGAGCAGTTATATGATGCATAGATGCACTTTTATGGACTTCATAAACAGAACAACAATCACTGCCATTATAAAGCTTGGATTAGCATTATATATCTCTGATTGCGTCTGAAAGAAGAATGTCATATACACCTAGGATGACTTCAGGGTGATTAAATCACGGGGTAACTTTCATTTTTTGGTGAACTATCCCTTTATAAGTATTATATGACAGGTTGGAAATGTCACTAGATTCACCCATTCATTTATGTATTTTGTTTTATATTATAGCATATACTCATTTAAATAGTCACTTTTTCAACTCCAGCAAGAATATTTTTAACAGCAAATTTCTGAGTATAGACAGATACATATCCGGGGCAAGTTGTCACAATGCGAACCTGCAATCATCTGAGAAGCATAATTAATCAAATATTATTTTATTTTTTTAATATATATATATATATACGTGTGACAACTTGCCCCGGTCTCCTATTGTTATGCGTTTTATTTCATAGGACTGGTGCTTTTATAGTGAGTTATGTAATATATGATTATGTTACCAGTAGATTACATTTTCAAGTACAGTGAGCATGTTGAAAAGCATATTTGTATTGCTGCACCTAAAATAATAATCAAACTCAACCATAGCATTATATTAAACATATTAAATAGCCTACGTGCATATGAGTTATAGCTATACTGTAAATCATAAGCATAGCATTGTTTTGATTGTGCGCATCGTGTCACTTACTTATCATCATATATTCACCTTGTTATAAAGTCTGTATATTTTGACGTTCATGGTCTCGGTGAAGAACTCCCACCCGCCGTCGAGCTGCGGCTCGTCCAGTTCGGTCCATGCCTGCTGGAACTCCTCATCACTAAAGAGCAGAGCCATGATGTTCCGGTTTCCACCGCGCGAGTCAGGAGTCATGTGAACAAGATCGCCGACGTCAGAGCGCAGCTGATCGCGCGCCACGTGCTCATGCGTGTCTGTACACGGGCAGGTCAGAGCCCACAGTGAGTCAATGTATAGAAAAATAATGTCTTTAAAATAGAGTTATAAATACACTACAAAGGCTTCTGGAGTCGTTTTGTGAGAAATATATATATAGTGTGTGTCTGTATTATATCGATCAGGCATAACATTATGACCTGGTGAAGTGAATAACACTGATGATCTCTTCATCACGGCTCCTGTTAGTGGGTGGGATATATTAGGCAGCAAGTGAACATTTTGTCCTCAAAGTTGATGTGTTAGAAGCAGGAAAAATGGGCAAGCGTAAGGATTTGAGCGAGTTTGACAAGGGCCAAATTGTGATGGCTAGACGACTGGGTCAGAGCATCTCCAAAACTGCAGCTCTTGTGGGGTGTTCCCGGTCTGCAGTGGTCAGGATCTATCAAAAGTGCTCCAAGGAAGGAACAGTGGTGAACCGGCAACAGGGTCATGGGCGGCCAAGGCTCATTGATGCACGTGGGGAGTGAAGGCTGGCCCGTGAGGTCCAATCAAACAGATGAGCTACTGGAGCTCAAATTCCTCAAAAAGTTAATGCTGGTTCTGATAGAAAGGTGTCAGAATACACAGAGCATCTCAGTTTGTTGTGTATGGGGCGGCATAGCCGCAGACCAGTCAGGGAGCCCATGCTGACCCCTGTCCACCGCCGAAAGCACCAACAGTGGCACGTGAGCATCAGAACTGGACCACGGAGCAATGGAAGAAGGTGGCCTGGTCTGATGAATCACGTTCTCTTTTTCATCACGTGTACGTGTGTCTCCCTACCCGGGGAACACATGGCACCAGGATGCACTATGGGAAGAAGGCAAGCCGGCGGAGGCAGTGTGATGCTTTGGGAAATGTTCTGCTGGGAAACCTTTACTTTGACACACACACACACACACAAACATATATCAAATTATTATTATTATTATTATTATTAATATATCCAGTCAGCTGTCCATTATCTCAAAAAGAAACCCCGGCTGGTCAGGTGGACAGGAGACATTTGTCTGAGAGCAGTAGTGTATGAGCGTCGGTTGGAAACCCAATGCTGTAACTTTTGTTACCAGATGATACTCTAAACCTACAGCCTGTTACAAGACCAGCTCAAATATTTATAATCCACCAGATTCATAATAGGCCCATTGTGTGTCATAATAGTTGTGAAAATGTAATAAGATAAAGGGTTAGATCTAACTGATCAGAAGAAACCTCTAATGAAACATCAAAAAACATGTCAACACAAGAACACTATTCAACAAAAGCGGTTACAACTAAAGAACCGCTGAAGAAGAATCTTTATGTTTAAGAGTGTCTGTATGAAATCTGTTCATCAAAGAATGGTCTGGTGAGAATTGTATTGCATTTCCTTCAATCACTTTATGTTGCACAACTGGAGCCGAATGACCAAACCCTCAGTGCTCTTAAGTTGCTGTCAGTCAGAGAGATCCGAGCGACGTCCGTCACCACGTGCTGCATTTGAGGAAAGATTTCCTCCGGGAAGGAAGACTGCAGACAACACCCTGTATCGCATTACAAGAAAAAGACGCATAAAAACACATTGGATGCTTGAGTAACAGATGCATGAGTTTAAAAGCAGAAGCCAGAGCTCATTCATATCACAAATGCATTCAAATACACATTCACTCAAATGTATGTCCACAAATAATACACACTCGCAGGGGTTGAGTGGGGTTCGACTGGAAACTTCAGAAAACTGCTGTAGCTGTCACGTCACATACAAAGATGTAAATAAATGCATGTGTACCCTCTACATTTCCATATTGACAGTGTACACTTTTAAATGCTATTCATTTTCATTTATTTATTTTTAAATAATAAATGTATAGCTTAAATCCACTGAAAGTTGCATGGCTAAAAGTGTCCTCAAAATGAAAAATATAAATGTAAATGCTATTAGCATTCATATCTAAACCATGAAAATGTTGGTTATTAGGCCACTTATTGCAAAAGTGTGAAATACGTGTTGTAAGATAATAAACATAACCAGAACTAGATACACACAGTGTATTTAAAGTTACTTTTAAAAGTAATGCATTACGATATTGCGTTACACCCTAAAAAAAAAGTAACTAATAGTGTTACTTGGTTACTTTTTAAGGGAAGTAATGTGTTACGTTACTTTTGTGTTACTTTTTCTCATCTGGACTGGGCTTGCTTGCTTGTTTTTTATAATAACAATATGCATCTAAGAAGAAAGTTCAGCGATTAAAAAGAAAATAAAAAATGAAACAAATGTGACTCAAGTCATTTTTTGCTGAAGGTCAGCAAATTGGTTAATAAAGTGAAATCAAATACATAAAGTATATTTGTGTAATTTAACATTTAATTATTGCAAGTTTGTGTAATATTCTGAGTTTGCATTTCACTGTTTTTATTCATTTTGAAGAATACTGAATCTGATTTTGTGCAAGTGAGATGAGTTACAGATATTTTCTTGTACATTTAAAAGTAATGTGTTACTTTACTAGTTACTTGAAAAAAGTAATCTGATTACATAACTCGCTTGTAATGCGTTACTCACAGCACTGAACACACATATCATCAAGCAACTACTGAAAGAGGAATCTGTGTGCTAGACAGGCAAATACACACAACGTACTGTTCTGAAACAGTTTTTCGAGAAGCATTAATGCAGAATATTTTAAGTGGTCCTATTATGCTTTTACATTTTCAGCATTCTTCAGTGTGTAATGTTGCTGTTTAAACATGAAAAAGGTCTGCAAAGTTACAAAGCACAAGGGTTTAAGTCCACTTTTTTATGTCCTTTCCTCGCTAATAATTTCCCTCCATCTCGATGAATTGGATGTACTTCATTGCTTACGTTGCACTAGTGCACTGGCGGAACCCTTGCAATGGGTTTAAATGGAACGCCATAAGCCTTTTATCACTTGTGGGTAAATTAAGTGCGAGTTGCTGTTGTGACATCACAATTGTGTTGCATTGTGGTCTATGGATCTGCCTGAAGTGGTCAAAATCGAGGGGTCGAGGGTCAGTACAAAAATAACTCCTCGTCCACTTGAAGTTGAACGCACTTCAAAATGGTGCATGTCTAAAAGTGAAGTTAAACGTAGCCCAAGACGCTTCAGAGGGAGTTATTCTCTCCCTATTAGTGTGCACTGTTTCTGAACTCCCTGAAACGCCTCCATTGTAGTTTTGAGTTTTCTTCCGGGAACTAACACATCACAATATTCCTCATTTAAACAATTCCCACCAAAGGCATATGCAAAATATAGGGACGGGCCTGGTTGAGTTAGTTAGTAGTGTGTTGAAACCATAGACTATAAAAGAATATGGACATAGTGTCCATGACGTCCCCGTAGGTTTTTGAAGAGCATTTTTGAAGCCTAAATTGGGGGGAGCCGGCCGTCGCCATCTTGGCAGCGGTTCACCACGTGTCACTCCCGGATAACCGGAAATGGGCAAAGAGGCGGGACATGGGTGGAGCTGAGGTGATGGTTGCTGAAACCACGCCCGTTAGCTCGACCATAGTGGCAATCCACCTGTCACTTAAGAGGCCACGCCCTTAATTTTGCAGTTCTTTAAGGCTTAATTTACAGATGAGTTATAAAACAAAAATTCACCCCCTCACAGTTGTCATGAAGGGCAACGTATAGACCAAAACCACTTTTTGAACCAGGCTGTAAACGTTTTTTTTTCAGCTGTAAAATTGGGCATTTTAACATGGGGGAGATACAGCGGCTTAAGTCACTTCCGTGTTGGCTTCAACTGTGGGAGGTTGCCGATTGGTTGAAACTCGTGGTTATAAGGGGCATGACATTTCCGAAACAAGCTCGAAATGGTTGACCAATCACAGCACACTCAGCCAGCAGACCAATCAGAGCACATTGTGCTTTTCAGAAGGAGGGGCTTCAGAGAGGCAGGAAGTAAACAGAGCGTTACTGACAGACTGGGAAGAGACGAGCTGCAACAATGGCGAATATGTGTTTTGGAATATTTTTGTTCCAAAAACAAAATCAAAACTTTGTAAAAGGGCATAATATGGCCTCTTTAATGTTGCCATGTTATACTATACCATGAGCATTACCTTTGTTTGATATTTACGTATTTTTAAAGCTTTGACCAGGATTAAATATACCCAAACACACAGCCAAAGTGATATAGTTCTTCTCAATGAACGTGACATTCACTGCAAACCATCAGCACATATTATTCAGACAGATGACATGGTTTACAGCTTACGCCCCTCCCCGTGTGTTCAGACTGAAGCAGCATTAGTTCACATGGAGGAGGAGGAACTCAGACGCACATCTAGTGAATGAGACCTGCACACACAGTCAGTCTCTCACACGCTTCAGGAGGAGATCTTTAGAAGCAGCCTGTCTGGAGTATAACGGGACTTTAACGCCTTTGGTTTACTGAACAGGATCTTCGGAGGGCAGGATGGAAAACACGTGTGAGGTGAATGACTTGACCCAGTCTGTCTCAGATTACCTTCATGCATGCACCAAACTCCTTATTTCACATTCAGATTCATGATTCAAATGAGTAACGGTAACATATAATTTTCGTGAGAGTGTTGCATGTGACATTAATAAATGTTTCTGCTGCCTTCATGCATGCATTTTCTGATGAACAGCTAGTGTAATGCTGTCTGTTTCTCAAAAACACAACAGTTTTCATGTAATTGCAATGATTGAACATAAAGATGATCTGTTATTGTAAGTGACCAAAACAAAAGGTTTTAACATACATTAACATAATAGCATTTTAATTCACTATAAATATAAAGCAATAAATATACCGTATATGCCATATTTAGAGCACAAATTCACTTAACACCCTCAAAAACATACAATTCATATTTTATGACTATATCTATTTTTATGACAACTTATAAACAAGATTTCAGCAAATATCTTGATATCACACAGATCTGTATGAAAATAATATTACCTTGGTTTTGTATGGGCTATAAAATTATAAGCAAATGCAGTTTTCAGATTCTGTGAATGAGTCTGCCACTCTATTCGGATATGTTTTATTGTATTGTGTTTTTGCAATAAAGAAACAACATTACTGCCCTCGATAACAGACACTTTTCTGAAAGAAAGGGCATACTCAGTTTAGGGTAAAGACTAAAGCGCAACAATATCTGTCCGTTTATACTGATTGTAAAGATCTACTGTAAATGGAAAACTGTTGAGGTGAATCCGAACTCCACATGAGGGTTGAAATCCAGGCTAAACTTTGCAGCTGTAATGCGTAACGGTCAGAGAGAAGTGTCACGGGCGTTTGGCAGTTCTGCTGACCCTCCTAAGAAAAAGCCCCTTGAGAAATGACTGTTAATTTATATGGCGCTCGTGTTTCATGGGCCGGTTTGTAATGTCATATGGTGAGCTCTCCAGGGAATGTGGCAGCTCTCTTTGCGTCATTCAGACGGCGGTCAGCCTGCGTCTGCGGTCAGAAAGTGGATCTGAAGGGCTCTTCCCATTTGAAAACCAAAACAACTCTACAGACCTGCCCTGCGCTCGTATGTGTTTACTCGCTCAGCCATCACTATTGCTATTGCTCAAACATCGGGTAAGAGCTTTGTTTAGATCATTAAGTATTGCACTTCAGTGCGTAACTCGTTCTGATCCTATAAACAAACAGACACCATTAGCAACCAACCAACAAAAAACATTCAAAACACCCTAGCAACTACCTAGAACACCACAGCGATTGCAAAGCAATGGCAACCACCCAGAACACTCTAGAAACCATACATAGTAGGGGTGTAACGGTACATCTATTCATTGCATACAGTCGGACGAAGAATACAGTCGGTCACAGGCGATCCACACTCCAATCCAGAAGAGGGCATGAGCGGTAATGCAACGCTGTTTGCAAACCAACACAACAGGTAAAAGAGCAGAAAAAGAAGAGACGATCTATGCACCAACCCAAAACAAGAGTTCAGATGACACACAAGAGCTTTCTAGTGGCCTATACGCTGAGTTTCCATTCATTTTTGAGACGCGCTCCAGAAACTTCATGGGAAAGGAAACTGGGACGGCAGAAAGCACATCCTGTTTGTTTTCTGTATTTTACAAAAGCACAATGTTTTGTTTTTATTGTAAGTGTTAGGGATGGGTAGCCTGGATGCCAGCCGAACTTAGCCCCGCCCACAACATTTGAGGTCGGGAAGTTCGGTCTGGACTTGATTTGACTGTTTGAACCAGAGCTGTTTGGACCAAATCAAATTGTCAGGGCGGGCTTTATACGATGATGGACAGATGATAATAAGTAACGCAAGCATTCAAGTCACTAAAGAGCGCTTGGCTTGAATTGGTTCTAATCCTAGATGGAGAACTTGTTGGTATATGCATTCACCTTTATTTCTCTCAAAAATGATGATCGTGTTGGTAAGTACTCCGTGTATCCTTAAATTAGTTTTACAACACCGGCAAAGATCGTTTACACCACTGATCTCTAATAATATCGTATTGGTATCGGTGATACTGGCCTTGAAAGTATCGGTATCGTATCAAAAACAAAATAAGTGGTAACGCCCATTCCTAAGTGTACACAAAGTGTCTTACTCTTATCTGTATGACCATAAATGACGGAGTATGTTAATGAAAAACTAGTCATTTTTCTTCACTATTCTATTTATTTTGTACTTTTGTAACACAAGAAATGTTTTTCAGTTTTGTAGCTGATAGTGATCAAATACATTTCGTTTTTTTTATCAGCCCTACAAAAAATGAGCTATGCAAGAGTTCTGTTTACTGCTTAGTGCTTAATACACTAAAGGAGCCTCTTCTGTACCATCTAGGGGACTAAAAGCCGCTAGGTACCATCTACTGTCTGTTCAAAATAAATTAAATGAAATCATAGCATTGGGGATTTGTTGCCTTTTCCTGTTGTACAGAACTTGTATCGAACCCTGACCCCAAAACCGAGGTACATACAGAACCGTGACTTCTATGTACCGTTACACCCCTACTACAGCAATGCACTTTAAACCACTCAGAACACCTTAAGGAATACTTCATCACTGGAAAGAGGAATGTGTATTTAACCGAAACTAAAATGAGCATGGCCACACTGTCATTCATTCATGGCCGCACAGTCATTCATGTTTTCAGTTCATGCCTATAGAAGCTTAACTTTCATAGGAATTCATTGAAAATACTTGCGTTGCTCTGACCGCTCCGTTATGAAGCCCGAGCAGCCGTGCGCATTTACATTCTGTGAGTGAGATCCCACCCCCTATGGGCGGGTTGAAAACATGCGGAACTAGCTCCTACTGCTGGCTGTAGTCTTTATCCTCTGGCCAAAAAAGCCTCCTATGACGCAAAATGATATTTATCGGAAGCACGATCGTTCGAATATACTACCGGGTTTCTACTAATACAAAGCTTAATGCTAATCGCTGAAGTAACCCTTTAACAACGGCCTAGCAACCACTCAGATCAGATCACCATAGCAAACTGCATAGCAACTCCCTAGCAACCAACCAAAGTGCCCTAGGAACTAGAATGTGACCTATGTGGTGTAGTTTGTTTATAGTATACATTTCAAAATTCATACAAGTTGTGTTTAATTTGCGAAGATTATTATGATTAGCAAAACGTGTCAGAATCATAAACTTTTGTTTGTCACAGTTTATTTTCTGCAATGTTCCAAAGGCCAATGGAAAAATCCTGTTGAGGGATGCAAACTGACGGTTTGGCCTCCAAAAATACTGCAGTGCTCTATTGGTTTTTAAAACCCATCTTCTCATGGCTGTATATAAAGCACTGTAATTAAACTTGCCTTGCTTTTCCCACAGGTGTGGAAACGGTGAGGAGACGCAGTAAACTGGAACAATTGAGTGTAGCGACGGCTCAGACTGTGGCTGATGCCTCGAAACACGCTGACCCTTGACCCTGCGATGCCCACCGAGCTTGTGAAAGATACCATGACTATCCCCGGTGCTCCTGAGCGAATCCTGGCAGAGAAAACCAACAACAACGAGCCACCGGTGGTGGCGGTCGTCACCATTCCTCTGGTCAACGAGGTGCAGTTAACGGCGGCCACCGGCGGAGCCGAGCTGTCCTGCTACCGTTGCACAGTGCCGTTCGGCGTGGTGGTTCTGATCGCCGGGATCGTGGTGACCGCCGTCGCGTACAGCTTCAACTCTCACGGCTCCACCATATCGTACTTCGGACTGGTGCTGCTCTCGGCCGGGCTGGTGCTGCTCGCGCTGAGCGCCGTCTGCTGGAAGGTGCGGATGGAGAGAAAGAAAGAAAGAAGAAGAGAGAGTCAGACAGCCCTGATGGCCCATCAGAGGAGTATCTTCGCCTGATTCGACACAAGCACAGACTCCAGAACCTTCACAATGAATGAGTCAAAGCATCGTTCCACTCACATTTGGGACAACGTCCAGATGTTTTGCCCCAGTTCAGACCAACTCTCTGAGAAAACCGAATGACGGGATTTTCACAAATGGGTCTCAGAATGAGCGTTCAGAGAATTTAACAGACTTCCAGCTGCATGCGTCCAGATGTCGAGACACAGCTGCACAGCAAAAAAAAAACAAAAAACCAAAAAACGATTTTCTTAGTATTTTTGTCTTGTTTTCCATTACAAATACCTTAGATTAAGGTGCATTTACTTGAGAAGCAAAATTACTCGAGATATTAAAGGGATCGTTCACCTAAAAATGAGTGAGATCTGCCTGGTTACAAACATTCTTCCAAATATGACAGAATTTAAATTTTTGTGTGAACTATCACTTTAAGTCTTGCTTTTTGAAAAATGTATCAAAATGAAGTGAGTTTATGCTTAAAACAAGAAAAAATTTCAGTGGGGTCAGAATAATAATCCTGTTTTCCTTTGAAACTTTACTTAAGTTTATTTTTCTAACGCCATTGACAGATATTTGTTCTTGTTTTAAGCATAAACTCTTTTTAAACCCTCAGAACTTTCCACTCCCATCGGCGCTTTTATGGGATTGCGCTCTCACGCTAATTTGCCCTGTTTAGTAAATCAGGCCTCTTATATCTTAAAGAGGGCCTATTATGTTTTTAACTTTCATTAGTGTGTAATGTTGCTCTTTGATCATGAAAAAGGTCTGCAAATTTACTAAGCACAAAGTCACTCCAAAGAGAGTTATTCTCTACATCAGTGCGCTCTGTTTTGAGTCTTGAGTTTTCTTCCGGGAACGAACACGTCACATTATTCCTCATTTAAATAATTAATACGCAAAATAAAGGGGCGGGGCCTGGCTGAGTTAGCTTGCAGTGTGTTGAAACCTCCAGTTATGGTAAGGGGCTGGACATTTCCCAAACATGCTCGAAGTCGTTGACCAATCACAACACACTGTTCCACCCGACCAATCAGAGCACATTGTGCTTTTCAGAAGGAGGGGCTTCAAAGAGACAGGAACTAAGTTGAAGTTGAAGTTGAAGTTTATTTGTCATTACACATGTACAAGTACAGTATAACGAAATGAAGTTTGGAGCAAGCCTCCGGGCCGCAGCCGATTATTCAGGCGCCGCCCTACAAGAGCGTTACTAGTCGCGTTTCCATTACCCTTCTAATTGTGCAAATTGAAAATACGCCCATTGGAAACATGTCAATTTTGTTAATGGTTAATGGAAAAGCCATCATTTTGCAATAGTTTTTTATTGACATTTAGAAAATATCGCGAAATGGAAACCAGGATACTGACAGACTGGGAAGAGAGGAGCTGCAACTAATATGTGAAAAATAATGAGTTTGTGGAACATTCAAGCATGAAAACCTGTTCTAGTAGAGCCAGAATAGGGGAATAATAGGCCATTTTGCTTTTCAAGTAAATGTATCTTGATTTAAGAACTGTTTAGATATTTGTACTGGAAAACAAAACAAAAATACTAAGTAAAAAAAAGATTTTTTTGCAGTGTGGGACAATGGTTACACTCGTTTTAACGACCTCACAGCTTCTGATGGACCGCAGCACTAGCCAACCCTTAAAGTGGTTCGTAAGCGCTTTCTTTCTTTTTGTTTTCTCCTCTGTCCCTTTTGCCTGTCAGGCAGGACCGTTCGGTTATCTGGGACGTGAGCCAAGGCGAACGCATCAAAATTAAGACCAGTAACCGCTGTGCAAACCCAGAGACAGGAAGTGCCGTATTAATCCACGGCTGCTTCCTGTCCGGTCGGATTAATGGAAAGACGCACTTTGAGACATAAAAGGAAATGGAGGAAAACGAGGAAATGAACAACAATTATTTTTTCTTCATTGAGAGCTTCTTTCTGACACCCAGCTACTTTATATGCGTACGGTACTTATTTCACTAGTATTATGATATATACACAACAATGGGCTGGAAAACCAGATGCTATTATTTTCTTTTATTGAATTTATTTTGTTTATATTCTTATACTTCAGACTACGAGGACAGACATATGACATGCTCTGACTTGAGCTGTATGTGAAGTAACTTAAAAAGACAGATAACCGCATTTAAGATGACAGTATTACGCTACTTTTTTTTTGTGTATTTGAGCACTTTTGATCATTTTAACAAAATGAAAAATCGTGAATTATTGATTTCAGGTGCTTATGTTTGGTGGGAGAATGAAAAGAATGTGTCTTAATTCAGTTTCAGATTATTTTATGATTGTAATTGTCCACTGTGTCTTTGGAAATGTTATATCTGTAAGCTGTTGACAGAATTATTTTTAATAAACTCCTGTGCAAACAGAATATTTTATCTTGTGGTATAATTTCAAAAATCATCTAAATATACAATTCTGCCATCTAATACTGGTCATTCATTTGTAAACTGTAAACCTCATAGCAACTGTTGCATTAAAGTTGAATGTGTCAGTTATACGTTTAACAGACTGCTGAACTATCCATTTTAAAAGCTGAATTATAAAACATGACTTTAAACTCTGGCTGAGTCGTTTCATGTTTGCGGCTCTTTTAGAGCAGACTGGCTTTAATCATTTCCCCAGTCACTCATGCTGTTTGTTTGAAGTCTCAGTTAAATTGCGCTTTGGGTCGGGTCTTTCTCGTGTGACTAAAACTTTCAATAATGAATGGAAGGAAATGTTTCTTTCTTTTACAATGTGTTCTGTGGAGCTCCATGACTGCACTGCGCATTGTGTGCTTGAATGATCCAGACTTCACTACACATGTAGGCAGATTTATTTATTTTTACTGACTCAAGATTGAGTCAGATTGTGTGGTTCAAATCACTTTAGAAACAATAAAGCAACGCCCTGACAACTACCCTGAAAGCCCTAGCAACTGCATAGCAACACTCTCACAACCAGTCAAATCACTTTAGAAACAGTGAACATAGCAACACCCTGACAACTACTCTGAACACCCTAGCAACCGCATAGCAACGCTTTCACAACCAGTCAAATCACTTTAGAAACAGTGAACATAACAACCTGGCAACTATTCACAATCCCATAGCAACCACATAGCAAAACTCTCACAACCATTAAATCACTTTAGAAACAGTACAGCAATGTCCTGGCAACTACCTTGAACCCCATAGCAACTGTATAGCAATGCTCTCACAACCACTCAAATCACTTTAGAAACAGTGAATATAGCAACATCCTGACAACTACCCCGAACCCCCTAGCAACTACATAGTAATGCTCTCACAACCACTCAAATCACTGTAGAAACAGCATAGCAATGACCTGGCAACTACCCTGAACACCCTAGCAACCCCATAGCAACACTCTCACAACCACTCAAATCACTTTAGAAACAGTGAACATAGCAACACCCTGACAACTACCCTGAACCCCCTAGCAACCGCATAACAACACTCTTAAAACTTTAGAAAGAGTGTTTCTATTCATGAATGAAATAAACCTCCTGCAGTGGCTCCGCTCTTTAAACACGAGAATGAGAAGCTGGGAATTCTTTTGCTTCACCCATAAAAGATGCTGAAACACTAAAAAGTTATCTGTCATCCTGTAGTATTGTGTTTCTAAAAGAGCAAAGCTTCGCTCCTGCTGTTCGGAGCTTCAATTTAACACACGGCAACCAAGAAAAACAGCCTGAACTGAGACTGAAACGGGAGGCATTTTAGAAAGCTATAGATCTGAACATAGCAACACCCTGACAACTACCCTGAACCCCCTAGCAACCGCATAACAACACTCTTAGAACCACTTAAAATCACTTTAGAAACAGTAAAGCAACGCCCTGGCAACTACCCTGAACACCCTAGCAACCACATAGCAATACTCTAACCACTCGGAACACCATAGCAAATGGCAAGCAAAATGTAAAATAAAAAAAATACTTGCACATGTAGTTCACTAAATACATATAAAACACACAGATTTTGTATTTCTGCTTTTATCTGGAAACAGAAATGTTCTATTTGTGTAAAAGCACAAAACAACAATCCATTAAAGCAGTACAGCTGTAGTAGTCCCCTGAGTCGACCAGCGCTGTATTAATCCTCTATAGGTGATGGGTTGTGGCCTTGAACTGCTCGCTTCTACATGGCGGTTTAAAATAGCCAGACTTAGAGATGTATTTATAGGCAGCATTTGCGTTGCTATGCGTTTCCCTGACACCAGACACTACAACTCAATGGTTTGCTTGCGTCAGAGCAGCATCCACGACACACTTCGTCAGATTCGATAGCCAGCGTCCCTCACGACCGGGTGAACACACAGCGCAGAGACGGACAGAAGAGATGGGCTGACACCTGACACATACAGTAGATCAGATGTTTGACGCCAAGGACGAAGTCTTCTTCTCTTCACGACTGCACTGCCTTTGGAGAAATAAAAATAGACACAAGTGTGTTATTTTATACTATTATATTATTTATTCAAATTTTGAAGTAGCTTTTATTTTAATAATTTTAGTTTTTATTCTAACAAGTTAAGTTTTAGTAATTTTGTCAAAGCTTTTGTCATTAGTTTTTAAAATTTCTATTTAAATTTAATTATACATGGGGTTTTTTTTGTGTGTGTATTTTAGTATTTAGTCATTTAAGTTTTCAATTTAACGCTCAAAAATAATTCACTACCCTTAATTTCATTGAATTGAATTATTAAATTTAGTTGAATTTAGTTCAATTTCACAATTTATCACAGTTTTATTTAGTTCATTTAATTATTTTCCAGTTTATTTAGGTCAACACAATTTAGTTGGTTTAGGTCAAATTAATTTACACTAGAATGTTTAACTAAACATTATTACATTTGTAAATACCGAGCCCTACTCACAACCACTTAACCACCCCAAACATCCTAACATCCACTTAATGACCCTGAACATCCTAGCAGCCACTTAACCACCCAGAACATCCTAGCAACAACTTAACCACCCAGAACACCCTAGCAACCACTTAACCACCCCGAGCATTCCAACAACCACTTAACAACCCCGGACACCCTAGCAACTACTTAACCACCCAGAACACCCTAGCAACTACTTAACCACCCAGAACACCCCAGCAACCACTTAACTACCCAGAACACCCTAGCAACCAATTAACCACCCTAAACACAAGCAACCACTTAACCAACCCAAAAACCCTAGCAACCACTTAAACACCCAGAATACACTAGCAACCACTTAAAAACTAGCCAGAACATTTTAACAACTGCTTAACAACCACCCAGAGCACCCTAGCAGCCACTTAACAACTCAGAACACCCTAGCAACCACTTATCAACCAGCCAGAACACTCTAGCAACTGCTTAACCACCATGGACACCCTAGCAACTTCTTAACAACCACCTAACCACACAAAACACCCTAGCAACTACTAAACCACCAGCCAGAACATTATAGCAACCACTTAACAAATCACCCAAACACCCTAGCAACTGCTTAACAACCACCCAGAACATTATAGCAACCACTTAATAACCAGCCATAACACCCTAGCGACTGCTTAAGAACCAGCCATAACGCTAGGAACACCCTAGCAACCACTTAACCACTCCGAACACCCTAGCAACCACATAACAACGAGCCATAACTCTCTAGCAACTGCCTAACAACCACCCAGAACCTTCTACCAACCACTTAACAACCACCCAGAACACCCTAGCAACCACTTAACAACCACCCAGAAAACCCTAACAACTACTTAACCACCCAAACAACCTAGCAAACACTTAGCCACCACCCAGAACACCCTAGCAACCACTTAACCACCCAGAACGCCCTAGCAACCAATTAACCACCCTAAACACCCTAGCAACCAATTAACCACCCTAAACACAAGCAACCACTTAACCAACCCAAAAACCCTAGCAACCACTTAAACACCCAGAACACACTAGCAACCACTTAAAAACTAGCCAGAACATTTTAACAACTGCTTAACAACCACCCAGAGCACCCTAGCAACCACTTATCAACCAGCCAGAACACTCTAGCAACTGCTTAACCACCATGGACACCCTAGCAACTTCTTAACAACCACCTAACCACACAAAACACCCTAGCAACTACTAAACCACCAGCCAGAACATTATAGCAACCACTTAACAAATCACCCAAACACCCTAGCAACTGCTTAACAACCACCCAGAACATTATAGCAACCACTTAATAACCAGCCATAACACCCTAGCGACTGCTTAAGAACCAGCCATAACGCTAGGAACACCCTAGCAACCACTTAACCACTCCGAACACCCTAGCAACCACATAACAACGAGCCATAACTCTCTAGCAACTGCCTAACAACCACCCAGAACCTTCTACCAACCACTTAACAACCACCCAGAACACCCTAGCAACCACTTAACAACCACCCAGAAAACCCTAACAACTACTTAACCACCCAAACAACCTAGCAAACACTTAGCCCCCACCCAGAACACCCTAGCAACCACTTAACCACCCAGAACGCCCTAGCAACCAATTAACCACCCTAAACACCCTAGCAACCAATTAACCACCCTAAACACAAGCAACCACTTAACCAACCCAAAAACCCTAGCAACCACTTAAACACCAAGAACACACTAGCAACCACTTAAAAACTAGCCAGAACATTTTAACAACTGCTTAACAACCACCCAGAGCACCCTAGCAACCACTTATCAACCAGCCAGAACACTCTAGCAACTGCTTAACCACCATGGACACCCTAGCAACTTCTTAACAACCACCTAACCACACAAAACACCCTAGCAACTACTAAACCACCAGCCAGAACATTATAGCAACCACTTAACAAATCACCCAAACACCCTAGCAACTGCTTAACAACCACCCAGAACATTATAGCAACCACTTAATAACCAGCCATAAACCCTAGCGACTGCTTAAGAACCAGCCATAACGCTAGGAACACCCTAGCAACCACTTAACCACTCCGAACACCCTAGCAACCACATAACAACGAGCCATAACTCTCTAGCAACTGCCTAACAACCACCCAGAACCTTCTACCAACCACTTAACAACCAACCAGAACACCCTAGCAACCACTTAACAACCAACCAGAACACCCTAGCAACCACTGAACCAAAAAAAAAAAAACTCAGAACTGGCAACCTTGTCCGACTGAACTATTCAAGCTGATTATTTGTGAATTAAAGAATATTATATTTGTGAAGATTTATTTAAGCTTCATTCATCACGTTGTGTAGCCAAACCCTCAAGGCATTTAATAAACAAAAGGCGGAGGGAAACATGTGGTTTAACTCTAGCATCTCTCTATCTTTGGGTTTCATTTGATTAAACGGACTCATGCAACTCAGAGGAGCACCAGGGGGTTCCTGAACACAAGCCAAGATCTCTGTATGTTGAAATATCACTGCTGTGGCCCCGGGGACAGAGAAAGAGCTGAGGTCTCACAGTGAGGGGTGGCTCAGTGTTTGTGCCTCAGCTCTCTCTGCATGACATAATTTCCTCCAGCCGTTTCTTCACCTGACTGAGAAATCAGAAGATCGAACAAGCTCATCCTGCCCTGCTAGCAAACGATAAACAGCAGCAATTTACTAGGGAACAAAATAACCCAGGACTACATTAACACAGGGTTAAATGCCCATTATTGTGCCAACAATTGTCATTTAATTAACTTTAGGAGCAACGTCTGAGACATAACTGATATATTTCTTAAGTTGATGAATGAGAAACAAAAGAGCAACCTCTGAGCAATGACCACAACAGTGCAAAGAACCCATTGTTTTCCTCCTCTGAGCTCCATCAGCTTATATACGTCTCTGCTTTGGGCTCTTGTCTGACCTTTGACATCATTTAAAACAAGAGCAGGGTGATCTAGAGGAAATGGTTTCTGTGTTAATGCAGTGGGAAAGACCTTTAGAAAGAGTGTTTCTATTCATGAATTAAATAAACCTCCTGCAGCGGCTCCGCTCTTTAAACACGAGAATGAGAAGCTGGGAATTCTTTTGCTTCACCCATAAAAGATGCTGAAACACTAAAAAGTTATCTGTCATCCTGTGGTATTGTGTTTCTAAAAGAGCAAAGCATCGCTCCTGCTGTTCGGAGCTTCAATTTAACACACGGCAACCAAGAAAAACAGCCTGAACTGAGACTGAAACGGGAGGCATTTTAGAAAGCTATAGATCTGCTTAAGTGTCTCGGAGAGAGACAGCACGGCCAATTAACGCTCTGAAAACTCTGACATGGCTGCAGGGATGGAAGATCTCAGCGTGGGATCACTGCACATCCCGTGCCAGACAGTTCCTGGCAGTGACATGACTTTGAACCGGCATGCATTCAGGATGAAGACTGAATGAAACGCATCTGATCTCAGTAAAACCTAAAGTTACTGTCATCCATTTCACTTTATTCACGTTGACAGGGTGACTCCCTAGGTCTCTTCCTTTCTTTGATTGTGAATAAAAGCCAAAGAACAGGAAGGAAGGAATAAGAGAATGTGAGGTTTTCATTATAGCCTTCAAAATAAACTCAAGGCCTTTGACTTTGCACCGTTCTGAACTCTCTGAAACGAAATTACGGTGTTGCAACAGTGATCTTCATTTCAAAAGAAAGAGCTGGCAGACCTTCTTGTCTCTGGTTAAAAGTTGAGAAATCGACTGAAACACAAGGGAAAGAAATAGGGCCAAAAGATCTCGATTGTATTGCCATCAGACTAAATGCATCCTGCTTCTCAGATGCTTCTCCTGGGAAAATGTCCCCAAACTCAGATGCATCCTGTCAAAACAGTCTCAAACTGCTCAGATTTGCCAAGAAACCAAGTCAAACTGAACTGCTCTATGCATACATTTTATGCAATATCTATACTTTTACTGCAACAACATTGAAACTTAAATGAAATGTAACATAGAAAGGAGGTGTGTTTGCTCTAAACTTTAAATTTGCATGATAAAAAAAATTGTGTGTTTGCACTAAAATACAAAAAAAATCAGCACAATCCTTCAGTGAATTTCATGCCATATTCCACAGTGAATACACAGTGATTTTTCAGCTTGCATCAAGAAACATTTCTTTGAAAGCACAGTTCAGCATTGACTAAACTAGGCTCATTATAGATGTGTTTTGTTCATAAAGACCAGCGCTATTTGCCTGGTCAAACATGCACTACCATTCCAAAGTTTAGGACTGGTAAGATATTTTTGAAAGAAGTCTCTTATGGTCAGAGACTGCAGTCATTTGATTAGAAAAGTGCAGTAAAAAAGTACAGTAAAAACAGTAATATTGTGAAATATTAAAATTTTACAAAATTCAGTGTCTTCAGTGTCACATGATCCTTCAAAAATCATTTTAATATGCTGATTTGATGCTCAAGAAACATTTCTGATTATCATTAATGTTGAAAACAGTCGTGCCGCTTCATATATTTGTGGAAACAATTCTTCAATGGATTCTTTGATGAATTAGACAGCAGCAATTATTTAAAATAGAAATCTTTTATAGCACCATCCGAGGACCTCACTAAACCATCCAATCGGTGGAAGCAACAAAGTCAAGTGTCTGCAAAGGGCAGGGACTTAATTAATGCGAGCTTATGATCCGCGCTTAGTGGGAATTCTTCAATGATGAGCAATCCACAGCCCCGATCACGTGCTAGGTTCAGTGGGTTACCCACACCTCTCGGCGCAGTGTAGACACATGGTGATCCGCCCACTGTGGCACGTGTACAGCCCGGAGCATCTCACGTGGCTGAACGCCACTTGTCCCTCTAAGAAGTTGGACGCCGACCACACGGGGCTATGTAACTATTTAGCACGCTGGATTCTCGTTCGTTATTGGAATGAACCAGACAAATCTCTCCACCAAATAAGAACGCCCATGCATCACCACCCACAATCAAGTTGATCTGTTCATGTTGAGACAAATTAAGCTGCAGACTCCACTCCTGGTGGTGCCCTTACATCAATTCCTATAAGTTTGCAACCCCCTGGAACCCAAAGACTAGTGGTTTCCTGAACACTGCCTGGCGGGTCATGTGAATAACGGTTCTGTGATGGACTGAACTAAGGTTTTGAACCATTTGAAACACAGACCTTCAGAGCATCAAACCAGGGGGGGATATTTTGCTGCTGGCAGCCCAGAGGAGTGCACCTCAGCTGGCCTGACTGCAGGAATTGATGGCTGGCTGAAAAACAAAGTGCAGGCTTAGGTAAGACTTCAACCCCCTCTGACCCACTCAGGCATCCCAGGGAGGGTGCACCGTCCCGGGCACAATGCAGTGGAGCGATTCATTCTCAGAAAAAGTGTCAAGCTTGGCCCAAACCTCTCTGACCTACCCTGTCCAGCCCAGAGAGGGTGCCTCTGTCCTAGGCACAGCACAGAGGACAACGGCGGCAGGAGTGGAGGCTGTCCTTGCGTAATTTCTGTGAACGCAGACCGATCTGGGTCAGGCAGACCAAGGGAACTCCAGGTTTGCTCCAGGTGGCAAATTGAGGTGGTAAATTACTTCACTCAACATAACTAAAATTTAATTCTACAACACAAATTGCACACATTCATACCTCAAACATGAATTTTGACTCTATTGTTTGAAATGTAAGTTGCTAATCAAGAAGCACTACTATAGTACTTCAACGAATTGGACAACCATTGTAGTCTTATAGCAACTTTCAGTATTACACATTTATGTGTAATTACACATTATATGCATAATTCCTTTAGTGAATTTAAGTCCCTAAACATCACATATAAAGTTTTTATATTTTCCCTGTGTGTGTGTATGTGTATGGAGACGGATAAGCATTATAGAGTCATTGTGTGCTGGGCAGGGAGGTGGTAAAGCTTTTATGAAACAATGGCTTTTTGTTTTTGAATGATTTCCATCAATGCCTCTGCATTGAGCAGCACTATTCCCACGAGGCAAAACAATCGTCTGATTGGAGCAGCGCATGAGTGATGATAACCACAGACTGTTGTCCTCCGTGACGCAAAACTCTGGCTTGTGCTGATCAATCGTCGTGTACTCTTTACCACACTTGCGCTGTTGCTGCAATACTCCCGCCCTGCTCCTCACACTCACACACACACACACACACACACACACACACACACACACACACACACACACACACACACACACACACACACACACACACACACACACACACACACACACTTCCTAATTAAACCCAGGAGTGCGGTGCTCAGGCCGGTCAGCCTTTGTTCAACTTTCCCTCATCAAGAGCTCTTGCAGATATTATGCAGAGCTGCGTCGATCTGCCTCAGACAGACGTATCCCACAATGCCACAAAGAAGGAAAGACGTCAAGCCTCCTGCACGGGAAACCGCAGAGCAATGTTTGATAGGAATCTGTATGAGAAAACATACTCTGCAATTCATTCGCTCGTGATTGTTTGAGTGAAAGTGAACATAATATAGTTACACTACCGTTCAAAGGTTTGAAATAAATGAACACTCTTACTCAGCAAGACTGCATTAAATCAATCAAAAGAGACAGTAAAGACATTTATAATGTAAAAGATTTCTATTTCAAATAAAAGCTGTTCTTTTGAACTTTATTTTATCAAAGAATCCTGAAATAAAATGTATCGCAGTTTCCACAAAAATATGAATCAGCACAACTGTTTTCAGAATTGATAATAATCAGAAATGTTTCTTGAGCATCATATCAGAATGAATTCTGACTATTTTCCACCTTTGCTATTAAACAGACGGTTTTTACTGTACAATGAATTGTTCTATACAGCATGTAAATAAACTGATTTTTGTTACTGCCTCAGTATTCATTTGTAAACATTATCCGTTTCATTTACTCTCTACTAGCGCCTATTTACACGAACAAAAAGATCAAATATTAGCATTTTAGAAGAGTATTTTGTGCGGTAGAAGAAAGCTTTGTGAAAACAGTTTGATGAAATCTCAAAGGAAGTGGCCCACTGTCACTGTCAATTGGGTTGTGTTGTTTCTTGACGTGTGAGATCGGTTGACCTTTGAACAACCTCTTTAGACAATGATCTCAGAGCTGGGATTCAGGAAAACACTATGACATCAGCACTGATATCAATGAGCCTCAGGACACACACACACACACACACACACACACACACACACACACACACATCACATACACCCACAATCACATACACCCACAATCAGATACACCTAATCCGCTCATATAAATTTTAATGGGGAAACAAAGAACAATCCAAGCTTGTCATAGTTACAAAGCACTCACGCTGCTGCAATGTGAATGTGTGGAGTTCACATAAGCACTTTCTACCACAAGGGCCAATGCCTGAAGAAAAGGTAGTTCTAGGCAAGAAATATTACAGCCCTCGAGGGAAAAATCCAGGTTCAGTTTAAGTCAACAACAATTGTTGTAAAATGTTGATTACCACAAAAGAAAAAAATAAGAATCTAAACTCAAAATGCAAGTAAATTGTGTCGGCATCCACGTGGTTTAAAGTCGCCATGAAATGCATCTTATTTTCTAAATGCATATCATTGATCTTGTTGTGAACGATTTATTCAAGCTCGTCACCTAAATTTTGAGGTGAAAATGGGACGATTTAATGTTAATAAAATTCCCAGTTATTTATTTCATGTCTCAGAATGTGTATATCTTGTTTGTAATTTCCCCACTGTAACACCATAAAAAGTCGGAACCACCTCTGCTCGTCCCCGAACATGCCGAAATTGCCAAAATAACAATCATTCAGAAGACTGTGCTAAGGCGAGTCTGAAGGATAGAGAAGGGAAGGGGAAAGGGGAGTCTCAGTGGGAAAACAATACCCTAGTAATAATCAAGTATTTCACTTTCAGTGGTTAGGGTGTTGAGAAAACAAATTGTAGAGACGTAAATTACATGATATTAGTTTTAACTGCTACGCAGCAAAAAATGCACCAATCGCGAATCGCCTTCCGAATTCAACTTACAGAAAAGGTGTAGCACCTCTCACAGTTCAAAATGTTTACGCTACGCTTGACAACATTGCACACCAGTTACGTTTTTTTTCAGATCTAGCAGAAGCTAGATAATTTACTTTATAAAGTTTTAAATATGGATATTTTTCTTACACAAACGCGCCACTTTGCTTCAGAAGGCCTTTATTAACCCCCGGAGCCGTGTGGAGCAGTTATATGATGGATAGATGCACTTTTATGGACTTCATAAACGGAGCAAAAACTGCTATTATACTGCTATTATAAAGCTTGGAAGAGCCAGGACTTTTTTTATACAACTCCGATTGTGTTTGTCTGAAAGAAGAATGTCATATACACCTAGGATGACTTGAGGGTGAGTAAACCATGGGCAAATTTTTATTTTTGGGTGAACTATCCCTTTAACAAGTGGCTGAATGTGACTACAGAGTTTGTCAAGGACATTAAACATCACAAATATTGTTAGTTTGTTTGTAGCCTACATTTAGCTTTTTACTTCTTACTTTTACTTGAGGCTTCAAAACCCCTGTTTGTGAAGATCAGTATGATGAACAAAACGTGCAATAATCAGAAACATTTGTTGGTCGCAGAGCTTATTTTCAGCAACAATCCAAAAGCCAACGGAAAAATGCTATTGGGCTTTTGTCGAGGAAACGAGAGTGGCGCAAACTTACGGGTCGGCCTACAAAAACACGTCATCACTGCAGAAAAAAGATCTGTTGAAACTCATGGGCTGAGATTTTTCTGACTGGTTTTCATCAGCCGATATTATGTTCTTCCAAATCCAAGCCACCTTATGTAAAGTGTAAACTGTCCAGCAAATAACGACTTTAAATGTTACCCTGCACCTCACACAAAGCTATCACTTTACTTCAGTGGACTACTTGAGTTATAGGCAGTATTTCTGAATGAAACATCTATTATATCCACTCACAATCTCTTCGTGAGGTTGCATCAGTGTACACTCTGCTCTGGGTTGAGACACACTATTAAAACCAAATCAAAGGTCCTTTTATTATGCTTTTGTGACTATGAAATAACAAGGGGGTTTTGTCGGCACCGCACGGAAAGTCGTGGCTGGCACCGAGGCGTTTTTTCCCAGGGTAAATGAAGTGAATTGTTGAGATGGTTAGTGCAGGAAGCATGAGGGTGTGACTCGCACAGCAGCTGTGGAGGTCGGGAAGCGTTTGGCGGTGATGTCATGAGAGGTACGGTCTTCACAGCGCAAAGTTTCCTTTTATCTCACCTCGGCCTGCTGTGAGAAAAGCTCACAGTTCATCCATCAACCTCCAGAGACGCATTAAAGCACCGTGACATGATGGCTGCGGGTCTGTGGTGTGTTTAGTCACAGGATGACAGAGGAAAGCACAACTAACAGATCATTTTCTCTGGGTTTCATGATAATCTCTTTTAAACCCCATGACTTCTCCGTTTGGGGACTTTTTTATGCCAAGTGTTTTATTATAATAGTAACGTCAAATTTAAAGATGTGAGTAGGTAACTGTCGGAAACAGAGTTTATGAGAGCGCAGGGCGTTATTGGACGCCGTTATTATCTGTGAAGTGTGAACATTCCTGCCTCCTCTGACAAGGGACAAGCATGAAAAGGGTTTTTCGTGGAGCTTTTAAAAAGAGGCCAAATCCGGGGCACCAAGGGGAAATAAACTACTCAGATGACGCCTTAAGAAAACTGCGGATTTATTTTACGCCAGATAAACTACTCATATAAAAATATCTCAATTGTTTTTAGACTAAATGGAGAGCAATTTCTAGCTCTTTTTGCTGAAGTCTCCAGTAATCTCACGTGTGTCTTCTCTAGAGATATCAACAACATCTACATAGCTTTATAGCTCTAGACTCTTACTGGATGAACAATTTATATTCATATTCTGTTTTTAATTGTTTAAATATATTTATTTGATAAAAGGGTGGATAAAATTATAACAGGGTGGACTGGACAAACTGATAACAGGGTGGACAAACTGATAACAGGGTGGACAAACTGATAACAGGGTGGACTGAACAAAATGATAACAGGGTGACTGGACAAAATGATAACAGGGTGGACTGGAACAAAATGATAACAGGGTGGACTGGACAAAATGATAACAGGGTGGACTGGACAAAATGATAACAGGGTGGATAAAATGATAACAGGGTGGATAAAATGATAACGGGGTGGACTGAACAAAATGATAACGGGGTGGACTGGACAAACTGATAACAGGGTGGACTGGACAAACTGATAACAGGGTGGACTGAACAAAATGATAACAGGGTGAACTGGACAAAATGAT
Organism: Paracanthobrama guichenoti; assembly: GCA_018749465.1. NCBI lineage: Eukaryota > Metazoa > Chordata > Actinopteri > Cypriniformes > Gobionidae > Paracanthobrama > Paracanthobrama guichenoti. The sequence continues at coordinate 36,045,624 of CM031945.1, forward strand.
AACAGGGTGGACTGAACAAAATGATAACAGGGTGGACTGGACAAAATGATAAGGTGGACTGGACAAAATGATAACAGGGTGGACTGGACAAAATGATAACAGGGTGGACTGGACAAACTGATAAAAGGGTGGATAAAATGATAACAGGGTGGCTAAAATGATAACAGGGTGGACTGAACAAAATGATAACGGGGTGGACTGGACAAAATGATAACAGGGTGGACTGGACAAAATGATAACAGGGTGGACAAAATGATAACAGGGTGGACTGGACAAAATGATAACAGGGTGGACTGGACAAAATGATAACAGGGTGGATAAAATGATAACAGGGTGGACTGGACAAAATGATAACAGGGTGGATAAAATGATAACAGGGTGGACTGGACAAAATGATAACAGGGTGGACTGGACAAAATGATAACAGGGTGGACTGGACAAAATGATAACAGGGTGGACAAACTGATAACAGGGTGGACAAACTGATAACAGGGTGGACAAACTGATAACAGGGTGGACTGAACAAAATGATAACAGGGTGAACTGGACAAAATGATAACAGGGTGGACTGAACAAAATGATAACAGGGTGGACTGGACAAAATGATAACAGGGTGGACTGGACAAAATGATAACAGGGTGGATAAAATGATAACAAGGTGGATAAAATGATAACAGGGTGGACTGGACAAACTGATAACAGGGTGGACTGGACAAACTGATAACAGGGTGGACTGAACAAAATGATAACAGGGTGAACTGGACAAAATGATAACAGGGTGGACTGAACAAAATGATAACAGGGTGGACTGGACAAAATGATAAGGTGGACTGGACAAAATGATAACAGGGTGGACTGGACAAAATGATAACAGGGTGGACTGGACAAACTGATAAAAGGGTGGATAAAATGATAACAGGGTGGCTAAAATGATAACAGGGTGGACTGAACAAAATGATAACGGGGTGGACAAAATGATAACAGGGTGGACTGATCAAAATGATAACAGGGTGGACAAAATGATAACAGGGTGGACAAAATGATAACAGGGTGGACAAAATGATAATGGTGGATAAACTGATAACAGGGTGGACTGGACAAACTGATAACAGGGTGGACTGGACAAACTGATAACAGGGTGGACTGGACAAAATGATAACAGGGTGGACTGGACAAAATGATAACAGGGTGGACTGGACAAAATGATAACAGGGTGGACTGGACAAAATGATAACAGGGTGGACTGGACAAAATGATAACAGGGTGGATAAAATGATAACAAGGTGGATAAAATGATAACAGGGTGGACTGGACAAAATGATAACAGGGTGGACTGGACAAAATGATAACAGGGTGGACTGGACAAAATGATAACAGGGTGGATAAAATGATAACAAGGTGGATAAAATTATAACAGGGTGGACTGGACAAACTGATAACAGGGTGGACAAACTGATAACAGGGTGGACTGAACAAAATGATAACAGGGTGAACTGGACAAAATGATAACAGGGTGGACTGAACAAAATGATAACAGGGTGGACTGGACAAAATGATAACAGGTGGACTGGACAAAATGATAACAGGGTGGATAAAATGATAACAAGGTGGATAAAATGATAACAGGGTGGACTGGACAAACTGATAACAGGGTGGACTGGACAAACTGATAACAGGGTGGACTGAACAAAATGATAACAGGGTGAACTGGACAAAATGATAACAGGGTGAACTGGACAAAATGATAACAGGGTGGACTGAACAAAATGATAACAGGGTGGACTGGACAAAATGATAAGGTGGACTGGACAAAATGATAACAGGGTGGACTGGACAAAATGATAACAGGGTGGACTGGACAAAATGATAAAAGGGTGGATAAAATGATAACAGGGTGGCTAAAATGATAACAGGGTGGACTGAACAAAATGATAACGGGGTGGACAAAATGATAACAGGGTGGACTGATCAAAATGATAACAGGGTGGATAAAATGATAACAGGGTGGACAAAATGATAACAGGGTGGACAAACTGATAACAGGGTGGACTGGACGAAATGATAACAGGGTGGATAAAATGATAATGGTGGACAAACTGATAACAGGGTGGACTGGACAAAATGATAACAGGGTGGATAAAATGATAATGGTGGACAAACTGATATCAGGGTGGACTGGACAAACTGATAACAGGGTGGACTGGACAAACTGATAACAGGGTGGATAAAATGATAACAGGGTGGACAAAATGATAATGGTGGACAAACTGATATCAGGGTGGACTGGACAAACTGATAACAGGGTGGACTGGACAAACTGATAACAGGGTGGACTGGACAAACTGATAACAGGGTGGACTGGACAAAATGATAACAGGGTGGAAAAACTGATAACAGGGTGGACTGGACAAAATGATAGCAGGGTGGAAAAACTGATACCAGGGTGGACAAAATGATAACAGGGCGGACAAATGATAACAGGGTGGAAAAAATGATAACAGGGTGGACAAATGATAAAAGGGTGGACAAAATAACAGGGTGGACAAAATGATAACAGGGTGGACAAAATGATAACAGGGTGTAAAAACTGATAACAGGGTGGACAAAATGATAACAGGGTGGAAAAACTGATAACAGGTTTGACAAAATGATAACGGGGTGGACAAAATTATAACAGTGTGGTGGAAAAACTGATAACAGGGTGGACAAATGATAAAAGGGTGGACAAACTGATAACAGGGTGGACACAAAATAATAGCAGGGTGGACAAACTGATAACTGGATAACAGGATAGAAAAACTGATAACAGGGTGGACAAAATAATAGCAGGGTGGACAAACTGATAACAGGGTGGACAAACTGATAACAGGGTGGACAAAATAATAATGGTGGAAAAACTGATAACAGGGTGGACAAATGATAACAGGGTGGACAAAATGATAATGGTGGACAAACTGATATCAGGGTGGACTGGACAAACTGATATCAGGGTGGACTGGACAAACTGATAACAGGGTGGACAAAATGATAATGGTGGATAAACTGATAACAGGGTGGACTGGACAAACTGATAACAGGGTGGACTGGACAAACTGATAACAGGGTGGACTGGACAAAATGATAACAGGGTGGACTGGACAAAATGATAACAGGGTGGACAAAATGATAACAGGGTGGACAAAATGATAATGGTGGACAAACTGATATCAGGAGTGGACTGGACAAACTGATAACAGGGTGGACAAAAAATGATAATGGTGTGATAAACTGATAACAGGGTGGACTGGACAAACTGATAACAGGGGTGGACAAAATGATAATGGTGGATAAACTGATAACAGGGTGGACTGGACAAACTGATAACAGGGTGGACTGGACAAAATGATAACAGGGTGGACTGGACAAAATGATAACAGGGTGGACTGGACAAAATGATAACAGGGTGGACTGGACAAAATGATAACAGGGTGGATAAAATGATAATGGTGGACAAACTGATAACAGGGTGGACTGGACAAAATGATAACAGGGTGGACAAAATGATAACAGGGTGGATAAAATGATAATGGTGGACAAACTGATATCAGGGTGGACTGGACAAACTGATAACAGGGTGGACTGGACAAACTGATAACAGGGTGGACTGGACAAACTGATAACAGGGTGGACTGGACAAACTGATAACAGGGTGGACTGGACAAACTGATAACAGGGTGGACTGGACAAACTGATAACAGGGTGGACTGGACAAAATGATAGCAGGGTGGAAAAACTGATAACAGGGTGGACAAAATGATAACAGGGCGGACAAATGATAACAGGGTGGAAAAAATGATAACAGGGTGGACAAATGATAAAAGGGTGGACAAAATAACAGGGTGGACAAAATGATAACAGGGTGGACAAAATGATAACAGGGTGTAAAAACTGATAACAGGGTGGACAAAATGATAACAGGGTGGAAAAACTGATAACAGGTTTGACAAAATGATAACGGGGTGGACAAAATTATAACAGTGTGGTGGAAAAACTGATAACAGGGTGGACAAATGATAAAAGGGTGGACAAACTGATAACAGGGTGGACAAAATAATAGCAGGGTGGACAAACTGATAACAGGATAGAAAAACTGATAACAGGGTGGACAAAATAATAGCAGGGTGGACAAACTGATAACAGGGTGGACAAACTGATAACAGGGTGGACAAAATAATAATGGTGGAAAAACTGATAACAGGGTGGACAAATGATAACAGGGTGGACAAAATGATAATGGTGGACAAACTGATATCAGGGTGGACTGGACAAACTGATATCAGGGTGGACTGGACAAACTGATAACAGGGTGGACAAAATGATAATGGTGGATAAACTGATAACAGGGTGGACTGGACAAACTGATAACAGGGTGGACTGGACAAACTGATAACAGGGTGGACTGGACAAAATGATAACAGGGTGGACTGGACAAAATGATAACAGGGTGGACAAAATGATAACAGGGTGGACAAAATGATAATGGTGGACAAACTGATATCAGGGTGGACTGGACAAACTGATAACAGGGTGGACAAAATGATAATGGTGGATAAACTGATAACAGGGTGGACTGGACAAACTGATAACAGGGTGGACAAAATGATAATGGTGGATAAACTGATAACAGGGTGGACTGGACAAACTGATAACAGGGTGGACTGGACAAAATGATAACAGGGTGGACTGGACAAAATGATAACAGGGTGGACTGGACAAAATGATAACAGGGTGGACTGGACAAAATGATAACAGGAATGGACTGGACAAAATGATAACAGGGTGGATAAAATGATAATGGTGGACAAACTGATAACAGGGTGGACTGGACAAAATGATAACAGGGTGGACAAAATGATAACAGGGTGGATAAAATGATAATGGTGGACAAACTGATATCAGGGTGGACTGGACAAACTGATAACAGGGTGGACTGGACAAACTGATAACAGGGTGGACTGGACAAACTGATAACAGGGTGGATAAAATGATAACAGGGTGGACAAAATGATAATGGTGGACAAACTGATATCAGGGTGGACTGGACAAACTGATAACAGGGTGGACAAAATGATAATGGTGGATAAACTGATAACAGGGTGGACTGGACAAACTGATAACAGGGTGGACTGGACAAAATGATAACAGGGTGGACAAACTGATAACAGGGTGGACTGGACGAAATGATAACAGGGTGGATAAAATGATAATGGTGGACAAACTGATAACAGGGTGGACTGGACAAAATGATAACAGGGTGGATAAAATGATAATGGTGGACAAACTGATATCAGGGTGGACTGGACAAACTGATAACAGGGTGGACTGGACAAACTGATAACAGGGTGGATAAAATGATAACAGGGTGGACTGGACAAAATGATAGCAGGGTGGAAAAACTGATAACAGGGTGGACAAAATGATAACAGGGCGGACAAATGATAACAGGGTGGAAAAAATGATAACAGGGTGGACAAATGATAAAAGGGTGGACAAAATAACAGTGTGGACAAAATGATAACAGGGTGGACAAAATGATAACAGGGTGGAAAAACTGATAACAGGGTGGACAAAATGATAACAGGGTGGAAAAACTGATAACAGGTTTGACAAAATGATAACGGGGTGGACAAAATTATAACAGTGTGGTGGAAAAACTGATAACAGGGTGGACAAATGATAAAAGGGTGGACAAACTGATAACAGGGTGGACAAAATAATAGCAGGGTGGACAAACTGATAACAGGGTAGACAAACTGATAACAGGGTGGACAAAATAATAATGGTGGAAAAACTGATAACAGGGTGGACAAATGATAACAGGGTGGAAAAACTGATAACAGGGTGGACAAAATGATAACAGGGTGGACAAAATGATAACAGGGTGGACAAAATGATAACAGGGTAGAAAAACTGATAACAGGGTGGACAAAATGATAACAGGGTGGACAATATGTAAAACATTGCCAACGGACTTTAAATGCACTACTTCTTGAACTTTAAACAAATTACTTTCACAATCACTACTCTGTTAGGTCTTCTGATGTAACAGGGTGGATATTCTGACCTAAGCTAACATAGTCATATTTTTAACATTACAGTTTTAAAGGCCATCCATTCTTTATTTGATAAACCTTCTAATACAGGTTTAAAATGGATATTGTTCAAAATTTTAAGGCAGTATGATCATGATCTTTACTGTGGTAACAAAAGGCACCGAAATCCCAGGAATGACCCAGATGTCTACTCAGATAACGGGTTTAACTACAAAGTCTTCTGTCTATATGAAATATTATTTGTGAACATATGGTTATGTATTTCTTAATTAAACCTCTGTATGATGTGTAAAATGTGTTGTTCTTACACATGCGCGTTGAATAGCGGCTCAGATTGGTCTGGGCTTCGGCCGCTCAGTCCTTGACTAGAGGAAATGTGGAGTCCAGGGAGGAGTCGGTTCCCACACCCAAAAGAAGGGCTTTCGGCTGGTCTAACACAAACACTGCAGCCCTCAGGAAGGAAAGGGTTCCCAGACACCTCACAGACAGACCCGAGGAGCGATCGATGATCTGAATCTGAGCCGAGTGACTCGCTCACTAAACAAGCGCGAAAAAACATAAGCTCATTTACAGCTCCGTGGAGTTTTGTCAAGTCAAATATATCACTATAGCACATAATGAACAGGTTAGCTTACCTGTCTCCCATTGTGTTTTGTCCGAGCTAACAGCCACCAGCATTATACATACATCTTTTTTTAATTATGTGGATTTATAACACTATATTTTATATTATATTACCTTTTCATCAAATTTAAACAAAAAACTTTAACTGTTGCGAGGGTGTTTCTAATAAAGCAGTAGCCTATTAGACGGTAAAAATTGACATCTTTCTCTCTTCTGCCTGCCGTTATCAATCGCTCTATATTTTTATCCTCTTTTTGAAAGTTGTGAAAACACTATTGTGGCATTTTTCTTTTACTATTTGAGCAAATGGGAGCACAAAAAATATATATATTTAATGTAATCTCACATTCACCACTATAGAGACAGAGCGCATTTCTGACTTATAACAAAAAACAGAGCAATGTCTAAAAGCTGATACATGACGAGGTGTACAGCAAACAAGCTTAAAAACACAGAACTACGTTTTTTAAGCTGTCGACCCAAAAATAACGAGCGTTTAAGGAGAGAAAAGTGGATACAGGCAATAAGACGCAAAGCTTCAGCGGGAAGAATGGGTACATTTTGGGATCCTGACGCTCAGTGTGCCTACGTGTGCAGTACACATTTAGTCAAATATTCAAATGTCATTTTATATATGATATTTCCTGTGGCTGATGACGTTCCCCTCCAGTGGGCGTAGTTCTCAGTGTAATGTAACATGTCTCTCAGTTGCCTATATTGGTGTCCTTATACGCTCGTTTTTTGGGTCAACAGCTTGTAAAAACGCATGGGTTTTTGGTTCTGTGTTTTTTAGCTTGTTTCGTGTACACCCTGTCACATATCAGCTTTTAGACATTGTTCTGTCTTTTGTTATAAGTCAGAAATGACAAGGCAACTGCTTCATGCAATACAAAGTCAATGGAGACGGTTGGTTTGTTTTTGCCCCCGGTGGCCATGGTTTTCAGATTATGACGCGTCACACTGTCCCAAACTATGATGACTTCCGCCTCTGACAAACCCGGAAATAGAGTGGTGCAGTTATGACATCATTTTGTTAGGCCAAAATGCGGAAGCATTTTAGCACTTCCGGTTACATTGTCCCGAAGTCAATGGCTGTGTCTCATTTAATTTAATTTCGAAGGCTGCGTGCTCCGGAGGACACATCCTGTAAAGGATGCGGCATACGGAGTGTCATTAATCAGAATTAAACGAGACGTCCTTCGTAGGACACACAGACAGGAAGTATCACGTTGCTATGCCAACAAGTTCACAGCATCATTGCGCTCTCACAATGTTATTTGAGGGAACCAGTGTGATGCGAACTGCCGGCTGGCCTACAAAGTTGCTGCACCACTCTATGTGAAAAGGGTCTCGATTGCCATTCATGTATCATTTAGTTGAAAAAAATCTACTAAAATAACTGGTTCTTTTGCGAGTGGTGGCAAATTGCAAAAGAATCGTTCATCCTAGCCATTTTTCCCCCTATTAATCAGTCAAATCGGTGCACAAACTGATCTGAAAGCGTTTTGTAAATCACAAAAAAAGCTTTGCCATCCAATTTGGCCTCGTTGAAAAGAATCGACTAGAATGAAAGATTCTTTTGCGATTTGCAAAACCATTTTACTGATTCATCTGAAATCACAATAAGTTAAACGCATCTGTGTAATATTTTTTGGCATAGACAAGCAGCCAAATTAAATTGTCTGGAGAAATTTAGGCAGAGTAAATTATTTCTCTGCAAAGTGCATTTAAGTAAAAAATTAAATTCAACAGAAACATTTATTCTTGTAGAAATATAATTTTTGGTGAATGGTCCCTGTAAGT
>CM031945.1:36059142-36074142 GCA_018749465.1 Paracanthobrama guichenoti
TAAAACTCTTGAATCTTGATACGCACTCTTTAAGGTACTAATACGCTCTCTTAAAGCACTGATATGAACCTTTAAGGTACTAATACGCACTCTTAAAGCACTGATATGCACCTTTAAGGTACTAATACGCACTCTTTAAGGTACTAATACGCTCTCTTAAAACACTGATATGCGCCTTTAAGGTACTAATACGCTCTCTTAAAGCACTGATATGCACCTTTAAGGTACTTATACGCACTCTTTAAGGTACTAATACGCTCTCTTAAAGCACTGATATGCACCTTTAAGGTACTTATACGCACTATTAAAGCACTGATATGCACCTTTAAGGTACTAATACGCTCTCTTAAAACACTGATATGCGCCTTTAAGGTACTAATACGCACTCTTAAAACACTGATATGCGCCTTTAAGGTACTAATACGCTCTCTTAAAACACTGATATGCGCCTTTAAGGTACTAATACGCACTCTTTAAGGTACTAATACGCTCTCTTAAAGCACTGATATGCACCTTTAAGGTACTAACACGCTCTCTTAAAGCACTGATATGGACTCTTTAAGGTACTAACACGCTCTCTTAAAGCACTGATATGGACTCTTTAAGGTACTAATACGCTCTCTTAAAGCACTGATATGAACCTTTAAGGTACTAATACGCCTCTCTTAAAGCACTGATATGTACCTTTAAGGTACTAATACGCACTCTTTAAGGTACTAATACGCTCTCTTAAAGCACTGATATGTACCTTTAAGGTACTAATACGCTCTCTTAAAGCACTGATATGAACCTTTAAGGTACTAATACGCTCTCTTAAAGCACTGATATGTACCTTTAAGGTACTAATACGCACTCTTTAAGGTACTAATACGCTCTCTTAAAGCACTGATATGTACCTTTAAGGTACTAATACGCACTCTTAAAGCACTGATATGCACATTTAAGGTACTAATACGCACTCTTTAAGGTACTAATACGCTCTCTTAAAGCACTGATATGTACCTTTAAGGTACTAACACGCTCTCTTAAAGCACTGATATGCACCTTTAAGGTACTAATACGCTCTCTTAAAGCACTGATATGCACCTTTAAGGTACTAATACGCACTCTTAAAGCACTGATATGCACCTTTAAGGTACTAATACGCACTCTTAAAAGCACTGATATGCACCTTTAAGGTACTAATACGCTCTCTTAAAAGCACTGATATGAACCTTTAAGGTACTAATACGCACACTTAGAGCACTGATATGCACCTTTAAGGTACTAATACGCACTCTTAGAGCACTGATATGCACCTTTAAGGTACTAATACGCTCTCTTAAAGCACTGATATGGACTCTTTAAGGTACTAATGCGCTCTCTTAAAGCACTGATACGCACCTTTAAGGTACTAATGCGCTCTCTTAAAGCACTGATATGCACCTTTAAGGTAATAATACGCACTCTTAAAGCACTGATATGTACCTTTAAGGTACTAATACGCTCTCTTAAAGCACTGATATGCACCTTTAAGGTACTAATCGCACTCTTTAAGGTACTAATACGCTCTCTTAAAGCACTGATATGCACCTTTAAGGTACTAATACGCTCTCTTAAAGCACTGATATGCACCTTTAAGGTACTAATACGCTCTCTTAAAGCACTGATATGCACCTTTAAGGTACTAATACGCACTCTTAGAGCACTGATATGCACCTTTAAGGTACTAATACGCACTCTTAGAGCACTGATATGCACCTTTAAGGTACTAATACGCTCTCTTAAAGCACTGATATGGACTCTTTAAGGTACTAATGCGCTCTCTTAAAGCACTGATACGCACCTTTAAGGTACTAATGCGCTCTCTTAAAGCACTGATATGCACCTTTAAGGTAATAATACGCACTCTTAAAGCACTGATATGTACCTTTAAGGTACTAATACGCACTCTTTAAGGTACTAATACGCTCTCTTAAAGCACTGATATGCACCTTTAAGGTACTAATACGCACTCTTTAAGGTACTAATACGCTCTCTTAAAGCACTGATATGCACCTTTAAGGTACTAACACGCTCTCTTAAAGCACTGATATGAACCTTTAAGGTACTAATACGCACTCTTAAAGCACTGATATGCACCTTTAAGGTACTAATACGCTCTCTTAAAGCACTGATACGTACCTTTAAGGTACTAATACGCTCTCTTAAAGCACTGATATGCACCTTTAAGGTACTAATACGCTCTCTTAAAGCACTGATATGGACTCTTTAAGGTACTAATACGCACTCTTTAAGGTACTAATACGCTCTCTTAAAGCACTGATATGCACCTTTAAGGTACTAATACGCTCTCTTAAAGCACTGATATGCACCTTTAAGGTACTAATACGCACTCTTAAGGTACTGATACGAACCTTTAAGGTACTAATACGCACTCTTAGAGCACTGATATGCACCTTTAAGGTACTAATACGCTCTCTTAAAGCACTGATATGCACCTTTAAGGTACTAATACGCTCTCTTAAAGCACTGATATGCACCTTTAAGGTACTAATACGCTCTCTTAAAGCACTGATACGAACCTTTAAGGTACTAATACGCACTCTTAGAGCACTGATATGCACCTTTAAGGTACTAATACGCTCTCTTAAAGCACTGATATGGACTCTTTAAGGTACTAATGCGCTCTCTAAAAGCACTGATATGGACTCTTTAAGGTACTAATGCGCTCTCTTAAAGCACTGATATGGACTCTTTAAGGTACTAATACGCACTCTTAGAGCACTGATATGCGCCTTTAAGGTACTAATACACACTCTTAAAGCACTGATATGCACCTTTAAGGTACTGATACGCTCTCTTAAAGCACTGATATGAACCTTTAAGGTACTAATACGCACTCTTAAAGCACTGATATGCACCTTTAAGGTACTAATACGCTCTCTTAAAGCACTGATACGTACCTTTAAGGTACTGATACGCACTCTTAAAGCACTGATACGTACCTTTAAGGTACTAATACGCTCTCTTAAAGCACTGATACGTACCTTTAAGGTACTAATACGCTCTCTTAAAGCACTGATACGAACCTTTAAGGTACTAATACGCACTCTTAGAGCACTGATATGCACCTTTAAGGTACTAATACGCTCTCTTAAAGCACTGATACGTACCTTTAAGGTACTGATACGCACTCTTAAAGTACTGATATGAACCCATGTACCATTTAGGGGTGAGTAAGGTACAAACCTTAGGGTACTGCTCAGTGACAGCACTGTACCTTTTTTCTGAGAGTGTAACTCTGGCTGTGTTTGGCTGAAAGAAGAATGTCATATACACCTGGAATGGCTTTTTTTTGGGTGAACTAACCCTTTAAATTAACAAGGACTCACTGATATAATTAGCAGGATACTGAACTTTGAAATGATTTTCAAATATTTAGGTCTTTTTTGTTCAAAATGAACCAAATTTTAATAATGAGTCAATACATGATCAATCCCTTCTTCCAAAACGTATTTTTTGTCTTACCCTGATTCACTATTATAAGTGTTTATATTTTAGACCTGACAGGATCGTTTTTGTGGGAAATTGTGTAGATGCGTCACTCATCACATCCATGAATAGATCAAAGTTTTTCCGGCTACTTTGACGCGTGTCTAGTGTGTGACAGGATAGTCGTCATAATGCGCGAGGTCAACATGGAGCAGCTAAATCTCCAACCTCCGGGGAATCACTCGTTTAAAACAAGCGCTGAACCGAGGAGAGACTGCTGGCAAAAAAAAGAATGAGACCGAGCTCGTAATAAAACAAGAATCAACATCGGCTTGGCTTTTTAGAGATGGCGAAAACTGAGGGATTTAAAATGTTTTAAAAGCAATGCAGAGATGGCGTTTTTATCCATCAAGTTTTAACTTTAGCGTGAATTTTTTGTGAGTTGACACGTACAGTGACCATATCAAAAGCTCAACTGGGTTATGGGGAAATTTACAGTGATCAGGTTTTATTGGCATGTTTTCAGTGTTTTCTAGATTTTCAGTTCAATTATAGAGTTAGTGTTTTTAGTGTTATTTTTTGTGCATTTTGGAGCCTTTAGTTTAGGCTCAGTTTTTCCATTTCGGTTTTATTTTATTTTTATATTTTTCATTTAGGATAACATTGTCTCTCTGTCTTACATGATGTGATAGATTATAGTGAACGCTGCTGAAACAGATGGTTCAATCCCTCCTCACAATCAAGATTAGGATTACACAGGAGCCCTGTGCCATATTACACACACGCACATACTCAGTGTGTCTTAAAGAAATGAAGCACAGAGAACAATAGAGACAAAACCAATAGATTTCAAACTGCAGTTATGTTTTGCTGGAGTCAGTGATAGGAAAACAATTCAATTCATCCATGTATGCAATGCACTCTTTAAAAAATGAAGGATTGAAGAGGATAGAGATTTCGCAGTGGTGTCATAGAAGAACCGTTTTTTGGTTTCTTTTCAGTCAACAGTTTCTAAAAGAGCCATTATTTAAGATTTTATTTTTATTTATTTATTTATTTATTTATTATCTAAAGAACCTTTTTTGGAATGGAAAAATTCCATGTTAAATTATGTTCTTTATGGAACTATTGATTCCAAAAAAACCTCAATTTTTTTCTATGCATGCAGTTACACTCGTTCTTGCATACATTCAGAGATATTTAGGTGCCGCTTACGTGACAACATTTTCAACTAAAAATGGGAAACTTTTTATGCATTTTGGCCGTTGAATTACACAACACCATAACGACTGTACAATCGATGTACACTCAACTGCTGTCCGAATTCACGCACTCGCTTACATTCACTCCTTCAAGTGAACTGTATTAGTGGACTAACGTAGGGAATAGTGATTGAGGGTTTAGGGGGCGATTTCAGATTCAGCCTATATCTATTGTTTTAGCATTTCCTGACAAACTTGTCAGATGTTTTTACTGAACATTTTGCTTTAATATTTTATTTAATGCAATGACGTTCAGACATTTTAAGTATGACTTAAAAGATAAATTTTTCAAGACCAAAAGAAATTAATATTTTTATTCAGCAAGGATGCATTAAATGGATCGAAAGTGCCAGAAGAAATGTATAATGTTACAAAAGATTTCCACAAAATTGTAAATGGTCCTACTTGATCCGCTCCGAGCAGGATTCGAATCATGGTCTCCTGCTTGGTAGACGGGCACTCTAGAAAGGATGCTAAAGACCACAGCGTGTAGTGCTAGTGCACCTCTTGAGGTCAGGGGAGTGAGGTTTACACGCACAGCTGTTACTGTCCTACGTCACACCCGCCCCCCTAAACCTCACTCACATCCGGGTCACGGCACCAAATGTAATTGGTCCTATTTGACCCACTCCGAGCAGGATTCGAATCATGCGTGGGAGGCGTGCATTCTAGCAAGGAGGCTAAAGACTGCAGCCGTTAGCGTCAGTCTTTAATGTGCCTCTTGAGGATAGCGTGCCTCTTGAGGACAGAGGAATGAGGTTTACACTCACAGCTCTTACTGGCCTATGTCCGTCACACTCGCCCCCCTAAACCACACTCCCATCTGGGTCCTCGGTTCTACTTGACCCGCTTTGAGTGGGATTCAAACCGAGTGCGGATTCAAACCTTTAGCGTCCTTTCTAGAGTGCCCGTCTCCCACGCTGGAGACCTGGTTCGAATCCTGCTCGGGGTGGGTGAAGTAGGACTGGTTACATTTGGTGCCGTGACCCGGATGTGAGTGAGGTTTAGGGGAGTGAGTGTGACGTAGGACAGTAAGAGCTGTCCTAAGAACGGTCTCCGGTGTGGGTCTCTGCTAATAAGGAAGCTAAAGACCGCAGCCGTTAGAGTCGGTCGCTAGTGCGCCTCAGGGGAGTGAGGTTTACACGCACAGCTCTTACTATGTCCGTCACACTCACCCCCCTAAACTCCCACCCGGGTCATGGCACCACATGTAACCAGTGGCTCGCGATGCCAAGCATGATGCGCAGCCAGCGACACAAGTTATGAGACACTTTATTCTGTGTTGTGTAGATTTGTGGAGTTGGACATGGGGAAGCAGGTGGCAGTTTCGCTGGATCTTCTGATACAAAAGAACAAATAAGCAGCCTCTTTGAGTGAATTACCTTGACGATCTCTCTCCCATTCAGTTACAATGCAAAAGGAAAGAGGAGGAGACAGAACTTATGTTGGCTCATGACATCAGAACAGTTAACACTCATTTCAATCAGGCAGCTACATTAGGTATATGCAAACAATATTTTACTTAACGATACATACATTTAATAGTATAATTTCTATACCTTTTACAACAGCACAACTGTTTTCAACACTGATAACAATAAGACATTTTCGGATTATCTTTGGCACTCCTGTTTCCTGATTTCTTCATCCAGTCTTGTTCTAGGTAAAGACGCTACAGGTAAGAAGTCTGCTGTGGATTAAAGTAGGCTATTTCTGGAAACAGACAGTGTTTTTATTATTTATCACCATCCGTTTTATATTTCTTTGTCTGTTAAACTCTGGATGTTCATTGCGTTCTTGTGCACAATTTTTACTTTGCCCTTGGAATCTCATCTGCAAATGCTTTGGCAGGACAAATGTGTTTGGGATGCCAACAAAACGCATTAAAACTGAGCGACTGAAAGACAGAGACTAAGCTGCAAATGCTCTGGCGATACAGATGTACAATTATTAGTCATGCCAATAAAGCACATTAGACTGAAACTGAGAGACAGTCAGTGTGTGTGTGTGTGTGTGTGTGTGTGTGTGTGTGTGTGTGTGTGTGTGTGTGTGTGTGTGAGACAGGCAGAATGACAGAGGGATTTGTGTGAACTAATCCCTCACAGGTCTGTATGTTCTGTGATAGCGCTCACAGTCCGTCTCAGTCCTTCAGGTTCCCACCACCACCGCTGCCACCATGAGCTTCATCGCAGATGATGTTGAGATAGACCCGGTCACCCTCAACCTCATCATATTGATCGCCAGCTATGTCATCCTCCTCCTCGTCTTCCTCATCTCCTGCATCCTCTACGACTGCCAGGGCAAAGACCCCACCAAGGAGTACGCGCCCGACCCCATGCCCAATGTTAACGCCGCTCCCATCCGGCTGGTGGTCATGCAGAGTTCGCCCGCCAATGCCAGGTGGGACCAGAACAAGATGGTGACCACCTACGAACCGCCGGCCGCCGAGAAAAAGAGTACTTTGGTCTGACAGGCTGGAAGGAGACGGACTGATAACAACTCAACGCCACACACTATCTTTTTTTATCTACTGTACATAACTATGCAAGTACTGTATCTCTCGTTTGATATTTTGTGTAAAACGTCTTTTTAAATGATTCAGAACTTCTGTGCGAGATTGAATCATGTCCGGATTGGATTATCTAAAGAAACGGTAAGTAAAAAAAAAAAAACACAAATGGCACTTTAAAGGCTCATATCAGTTGTTTCTCCTGGACAGAATTGAAACGGTGATTTTTGTGGATCTCTAGACAATCTAAAAATAAAGGTTCCAAAAGGGGGTTTTCACAGTGATGTCATAGAAGAACCATGTTTGAACAGTTCTTAAAATAACCTTTAAAATTCTAAAGAATCTTTTTACACAATAAAGAACCTTTCGTGCAATAGAAAGATTCTATGGATGTTAAAGGTTCTTTATGAAACCAACAATGCCAATAAAGAACCTTTATTTTTAAAGAGTGCTTCATAACAGATCTTAATAATGTCTACAAAACAGTCTGCAAGTCTTCCAAGATTGAATGATTTGAACGTTACATGTATACACTGTAAAAACTAAATCTGTGAAATTTACGGGAAAAACAGCAGCTGTGGTTGCCAGAACTTCCTTGTAAAAATATGGTAGCAACATTTTAGGTTTTACCGTGCTGAACTTAAATTTATGATAAAAAACACTGTAGGCTATATTTCATTAACTGATATAATGTTAATAACACATCCTATTACACGGTTTTGCACCTGTTTAAATTATTATAGGCACTGTAATTATGCAGGCAGTTAAAAGAAAAAACTCATGATGAATTAATAAATAGCTTTTCCACAAGCTGCGACATTAAAATACAGATTATTGAAGGTGCACACAGAGAAATACGAAACACCATCATGGTAACACACGACACTGAAATAATGCAGTAAACATTCATTAAACAACACAAGATGTGACACAAAACCCAAATGTATGTAACTGGCAACAAAACTAACAGGGAACATGATTGTTTAAACAAAATCAAACGAAAAGTCACACAGGTAATTGTAGGAATATCAGATTAGTTTGTTTTTTTACTGTAAATTACAAGATGGTTAGTTTTTACTTATGAAGTCTGAACATTTAACAGTATTTTACTGTAAAATTACTTAAACTGTCCTGTTATATCTATTGCAGTTTTTTTATTGCCGTAATTGTAACTGTAAAAAAAAATCTTAAATTAGAAAAATAAATCTAATCTTACACTTCATGTAATTTTACAGTAAAATGCTATTAAATGTACCATTTTTGGAAGTAAAAATTAACAAATGATCTTATTTACTGTGAAAAGTTGTAAGAATCTCCTTGCGACAAGTTTTTCATTTTAATAATGAAGCTTCTTAGTTTTTTGTTATCAGTTACATTAGAATGTTACATCTTAAATGAATGTTTAGCATTATAAAATAGAGTGGTAAAATCTGAAATAGAGTGGAAATGGTGATTTGTTTTTTGTTTTTTTCCAGAGAACATACATATACATATATGCACACACACACACACACACACACACACACACACACACACACACACACACACACACACACACACACACACACACACACACACACACAGTTTGAAATTGTAAAATTGTACATTTTTACTGTATATTTACAGGATTTACAGATCTTTTTTACAGTGTATAACTGCACTGTAAATCCTTTATTTTTCTTTTGAGTTCACAAAACTGACACTTTTTAAGTAATCTGAATCATTCCATTATTTTGAGTTTTATCAACTTGTTTCTTTTAATTTAGACAAACTTAAATTTTAATTTTGCATTTCTATTTCCCAGCTTTGCCATGGCACACAAGAGTAAATGCTAAAATTAAGGTTAAAAAAAAAAGTTGTGGTTGCCAGAACTTTACCGTAAAAAATACGGTAGCGACATTTTCGGTTTTACAGATTTAAGTTAAATTTACAGTAAATAACCGTACTTCATTAACTGAAATAATGTTAAATTACCAACCTATTGAAATACTAATATCTGTTATGTACTTTTGATTTATACTGACAACCACCAATCACAGTGGTGATGCGAGTCACGTGATGAATCAAAACTCATCACAAGCAGCTTTTGGGAGGACTATACTAATATATATATATATATATATATATAAGGTGCACAGTGTCATTCACACAAACACCAAACACCTTCATGGCAACACACATGAAATAAAAAAAAAATGCAATAAACATTAATTTAACAACATTAAATGGTACAAAACCCTAATGTACATAACTGATTAGAAAAAACTAAGAACCATTTTTTATTAAATTAAATAATTTAAATAATGAAATAATTTAAACCAAAAATACATCAAATGTGAAGTGTCACGCAGGGAATTCTGGGAATGTCCATTTACGTTTTTTTCACTGTAAATTACGCAACGACTTCTATTTTCTTTTTTCACTTCCAAAAACTGTAAATTTAACGGTATTTTACTGTCAAATTACATTAAAAGTAAGGTTAGATCTATTACAGTTATTCACCATATATAGTATGGAAACTTTCTGTTAACCAGATAACGTTTTTAACCGTAGCATTTTTACCGTAAAAAAAAAAAAAAAAAAATCGCTAAATTTAGAAGAGTTTCTGTGACGAGTGGAGCATGAGCTTGGTTTGAGAACTCAACCTTCATATTGTAAATGTACTATAATGCCATAGCATTAGAATAGCATAGCATTTGCTAAATGAGTATCAAAGCATTGAGTTGCCAATTAGCAAGTTAGTATACATTTAATTAGCTAGTTAAAGCAAGCCAACTTTCCACTAGTAAAAATATTTAAATTGAGATTACATGATAATTTAAAGTTAAATTATCGATTAGCTTACTCAGATATTTTAAGTTAAGAGCATGGGTACAAAGTAAGAATCTGCCTGTTCTGTTACTTAACTTTTAGTTTACTTAACTTATTTGGGTTTACAGTGTATTAACAGTTTTTGGAGAAACATCTGAGACATGCAGAGCTTATACTTAAATGTGACATAACGGGCAGCGTCATTAATTCTCCGGAGCTGTAAAAGAGCAACTTCTGAGCAACACAGATTTTCCTTGGAGTCTTTTTCTGAACCCTGATTGATCCACGAATCAGTCAAATGGAGGTCAGGAGCTTCTGGGAAGTTTCCACCATACTGGTGATTGGTTTATAAACCATTGTCCACGACAACATATTGCATCTATTCTGAGTTGACGGGTTACACATTGATCTAATTGGCTTGTGAATTATACTACCCATAAGCTGAGGTTGTTTAGAGGATAAACTGTGACTTTACATAAAACGCATCAATGTCTGTTTTTCTGAAGGTTTGAATCGCTTGCACAGAGCTGTTTTGTCACAGAGGTCTTGACCCTGTTAGCCGCTGAGCTCTACGTCATGCTTCTTCTTACGCAGGCTATTTTTACACTTCAGTTTCTCAGAGCGAGAACAGTATATTTTGGTGCAAACTTTGGCTACCAATATGGTAGACTATAGACAAACAGAGCCTTGTTGACTTCAGTGGTTTTGTTCACTTTTGTACATTTGTATTGTACTCATTTACTTTCTTCCAACGAAAGCATCATAAAAATGACTGACAGCTCACTTCAGGGATATGACAAGTTGATAATCATATCAGTGGAAGTTTATCGTTGTCGGACCATCGTTGACACACACGGCATCGGTTTCAAAGGTTGAGTGACTCGTAGCACAGAGTAAATATTTAACGTAAAGATAACAAAAGATACCTCTGTCACAGTAAAACATGAGCACTTGTAGCTATTCAAAAGTAGACGCATACACGTTTGGTTTCCATCGTTAAAACTACTCGTCAAACCATTTTATGGGGTCTTTAATTGAGATTCTGATTGGGGATAGAACAAACATGTTTAGCTTTAGCACTAGCTTTTTGCTTGGTGTTGTTGTTTAATGCAAGAGAAAAACAGAACTGACATCTTCACAAGGATTAAATGCATCTGGGAAAGATTTCCATAACAGAATTGGTGCCAGGGGAGCACGTTTGAGCCGGGACAGTCCTGAGAGATGATCTGTAGGCGCTGTCAGGAGACAGACAGAGAGGATTCTGAGAGCTCAGCGCTGTATTTGGGGCTCCAGGTCGGAGGGCGTGCAGTCTGGCAGCGTGTTTGTACTGGGGCCGTCTCTCGGGGATATTTTTTCAGCTTTCTCCTCTCATGTGGCCCCGTTTGTTATGTCACCACGGTTCCTGCTCTTACAGCCCATGAAAGAGTAATGAGAGGTCTTTTCCTTAAGGGAACACTCTCTGCACAAGAACAATCTGGGAGAAATTTAATTTAGAGTCCCTCTGGACCTTTAGGAGACAAGGTGAAAAATATTGCTCGTTTGGTGACCTGGATCTATTTATCTAGACTAGATATTTATTTTACAAAAACTGACAGTGTATACACACACACACACACACACACACACACACACATACATATACATATTTATATATATATACATATTTATATATATATATATATATATATATATATATATATATATATATATATATATATATATATATATATATATATATATATATATATATATATATATATATATATATATATATATATATATATATATATATATATATATATATATATAGAGAGAGAGAGAGAGAGAGAGAGAGAGAGAGAGAGAAAGGGGGAGGAGGGGGCACATATAGGGTGTTTCCTTAAAGGAGGCAAGGGAGGCAGTGCCACCTCAAAAAAACTGATTGAGAAAATAGTCCATATTACAAAAATAAAACAACGCAAATATTGCAAAATGTGACATTAAAAGTGTATAAATCACTCGTTTTTAATTAACTCTGTCCAACAGCGACACCATCAGGTAAAGTTACAGTAGGACGCCGCACCTCTCTTACCTCCCCTGAGCCCATTGACTTTTAACAGACAACCTTAAAGCGTTTCGGTGGGTTTGATGGGGGATAATTGAGAGTGAATGGAGGAAAGTCACATGAGAGGAGGCAATGCCTCCATCTGGCTATGATTAGATATGATTGGCTTCACTCTGAAAAAAAAAGGTACAAAAGCGGTCACTAGGATGGTACCCTTTAAAAAGGTTCTAATATGCACACTTTTGTTACCAAAATGTACTGCCCCACTGACACACCATGCCAATATTGATCCTTTTTTTATTTCTTTGTGTAACAAGGTTAAAGGATCAGGGAAGAAGGAAGCGAGAACTGGCTTTTGGTGTTAAACTCTTTAATAATAAAATAAACAAACCAAAAGTATAAGCTTCCGAAGCTCCTCCGTGAGATACGAGAGCGGTGCAGCACTTTATCAAATCACACCACCGGCCTCGCGCCGTTCTCTCGCAGCTCTCTGCCCCACCCTGCTTGCCACGCTTCATTTGTCCCAAAGCCTGCTTGCCTCAGTTGGTCTACGTTTACGTTTTATGGATTTTTTTGTACTCGTCAATGCATAATCGTGATCCATGATGACTGAACGACACAACAGCGGCATGCTAGATGCTGTATAACCACCACGTCCGCATTTGTCTACATACGTTGTCATGGTTTCAACAAGCGGAAACTGAGGATAGCACAAATATTATGTCATTGATAGACGACAATGACAAGGGACGAGCCATTTTATACTTGGCTTTAATAAATAGAACATTACTACATTGTTAATGTAAAAAATACAAAATAGAATTGTATTTTTGTATGTAACAAAGTAATATTTAACCAGGAAAATGTGACAACATTAAGCGTAATTGGGACAATAATTAATATTTTATCTATTAAAAACTGTTAGGACTTTGCCTCCTTTATATCTAGGCTACAGTAAATATGGTGATCATACAATTGACAGGTAACGATGGCTGTAATAAGCGCACAGTTATAGAGAATCAAACTAACAGTATTTATTTTAGATCCACAAGGAACAACAGGGGATAGACGGATAAACAGAGAAAACACAACCACTAAACACAGACGAGATCAGACAAAGAACTTGAAAACACAGGGAGTCCAGACTAAACGAGGGAACTAATGAGTTAATTCATTACCAACATGTGAGCAGAATGAAACAGCCACAGACATGGAAATGCTCAACATGATTTAAGCATTTTGAATTACTATTCCAGGACCAACAAATGCTATTAGTCCAGGAACATTGGTTACTTGGCTAAATCACATTGTGTGTCTATACAACTGTGGTACTGCCACTGCACTTTTTGTAAGGATCTAGACAACCTTAAATCCTCCTGGACCAACGCCAGGACAAGCCAAGCCACCAAAAGATCCAGTAGGCATTACAGGTCACTTGTCTAGAGTGAATGTGAAAGCAGAAACAAACACATACGGTGCCAAACACTAATCAAATTAGCTTGAATGTTGGTCTGTAGTCAAGCTGAATGGGTGAGGCGTAATAAGCTGACCTTAATGTTGATTTGCTGAAATATGCCGTTTCTGCAAGATGAACACATCCAAAACTCGATTAACTAACATCTAATATCCACTATACAACAATCATTCAGAAACGTGTCACAGAATTCTGATAGAGTTCCGAGTTCCATAGTGAACGTTTGAAATCGATGTTCCATCTGATACATGTTATGCGTTTATTTTAAGTGTGTTCTATAGAATGTTTTTTAAAACATTTCCATTTGCACATCCACATAGAGTTGTCTGTTTAGTGGCACATCATGGTGTACGGCAGACAATAATGTTAACTGATAGGTCAGGAACAGAAGATTTGATTGTGCAGATATATACGTCATGAAAGATTATAAGGAGGAAGAGAAGGATCAGCCTTCCTGTTAGTGTCTTAGTGTAAATCCCCTGGTTTATTTAGCCCTCTCAACTTCCTCTACCAGATGAACTGGACTGTTTCAAAGCATTAAGAGCCGGTTGCTGCATGGTTATAAGGGCCTCTGTCGTGGTTTCTTTGTGTGCGTTACAGACGAAGTTTAGCTGAAGAAGTAGGGAATTATCTTGCATTTATGGAGACTAAAGCACACAGTGTCCAACCGCCATACAGAACTGCTCTTGCATTTAGTCGTGGTTGGGTTAGTGCAGTTTAAACTTCTTGCGCTTCAAAATAAAAATCACAGGTTTGTGTGCACTGTAAACCCAAATAAGTTGGCCAAACTCAAAAAAATAATTTAAGTTAAGAAATTTAAAGCAAGCAGATTTTCATTTTGTACTCATACATTTTAATTGCTCTGAACTTGAAATACTTGAGTAAACTAATTCTTACATTTAACTTAAAAATATCATGTAATCTCACATTTTTAGTAGTGGAAACTTGACTAGCTTTAACTTGCTAATTGGTTACACAATGCTTTGGTAGCATTAGCATAGTATAACACTTGCTGAATGAGGACAGCAATATAAAACATTTACTATATATCTGTTCTCAAACTAAGCTCATGCTCCACTCATCACCATGATGGTACCCTAAAAACCCATCATAACAGAAACTCTTAACAAAATATTGAACATAATGAAATATTAAACACTACTAAATTTGCACAAAAAACCCCACATAAATATAACACTTAATTTTGGCATTTACTGTCCCTTTTGAGTGTTGTGGCAAAGCATGCTGGGAAACAGAAATCCCAGCCCAGTTTCGGTTAAATTTAAGTTTGCCTAAATAAAAAGAAACAAGTTCATAAAACTCAAAACAATGAAACAATTCAGATGACTTAAAATGTATCAGTTTTGAGAACTCAAAAGAAAAAGAAAGTTCTAAATACTCATAAAAGTTCATTTGATTGAACTAA
>CM031945.1:36079142-36109142 GCA_018749465.1 Paracanthobrama guichenoti
TCAAACAGGTATGGCAAGCAACTCTCGCCACCATACGTCCCGCCCTCCATTGTTGCGTCAAACAAAGCGATATCATTCGCGCCGATGATTGGTCGAACGCATCAACCGCCTCACGTCGAACGCGCTCCCATTGGCTAAAATCCCCGTCAATCATGTCTGCCGAAAAAAAAAAAATGCTTAAAATGTACAACTCCGTCTCCGGCTTTTGATAGTCACAGAAAGAGGGACAACGGTAGAGAAAGAGAGAGGGATCCGACACAAGATGGAATGATGTGACGAAACGGTCTCTTATGGATGATTTAGGGTGTGTTTGAGCCGTTATGGTGGCACGGACGCGTTTTGTTTCGGTCTGGGATTGTGTTTTGTGAATGGGGATTTTGCCGCAGGCCTCGGACATCTGATTCATTTTCATCACCCGATTCATTTACTGATCTCAGATCTGTTTTTATTTGTGTATTCGCGAGATGAAGAGGGTGAATAGCTTCCAGAGGTGAGTGCAGAGGCTAGCCAGCCAGTTAGCAGTGCGCATTGTCTGATCTGTCTGTTTGTTTATTGTTCATTAATGTGTCTTTCTGTTCAGAAATCATAATGTGAATATATCGCGCATCTAAGTTACATCCAGATGTCGGACCATGCATCTGTATCGTTGAGATCAGACCGTGCACTGACATACAGCCTCATCCTGATGCAATTATTAATGCATTCAGATCATGCATGTAGAGCATGTGCTTTTATTGACTCCACACCATGCATTCCCTTTATTTATTTATTTAGTGCACAGATCAGATCATGCACATATGCAGCTCATCCTGTGGTCTGATTATGCTTTATTTCAGTGCATCACGCCAATAAGAGTTTTTGCTGACTTTCTGTTTGGAGATCAGATCATGCATATACACTGCCCGGGCCAATGGAAAGTTGCTGTTAGGATTTAAACCGGCAAATCCAATGGATTTGACCATGATTGCAGTGATTTATTATGTTTCTAGCATGTTATATGTTTGGCAGCAGCTCTTCTCACCCTAACTGATGGGAGTGTGTAGCTTCTCATTCCTTAAACAACCATGTAGGAAGACACATCATGGCTATTTTCCAGGATTCATCAGGCTCAAATGGTGAAAGAACGGTTGGGAGGGAGCGTGAAGGATCATTTTCACGCATGAATCGGCACCTCAGAGTCCAGATATTAACTTCACGGAGTCTTTGGGATGTGCTGGAGGAGACTTTACAGAGTGCTGGACTCTTGCATTGTCAATACAAGATCTGGACCAAACACTGATGCACCTCTTGATGGCAATACCATCACAGCATTTATTTTCGTTAAGAGGTGCATTCATTTTTTTTTTTTGCTCAAGAGTAGGGGTGGCACGGCTCGGTTCGTATCACGGTTTTCGGTTCTGCACGGTTGTTTTTGTCCTTCATTAACACTCCAGAAATTCACTTCAGCATATGATATATAGCCACAATTTAGGATACAGTATTTTCTTTTTTATATCATGTAGAAGTTCTCCTGCTTACGCTGTCTACCGAGTCCCAACATATTGGGGACATTTTTCATGTTAATCATGTCAATATTGATCCGAACAATGCACTGTGGCTTTAATTCAACTTTTTGCCCAAACTTCAAAGGCCTGTTTAAATTATTCAAACTAGATGCACATCTTAACTTTAATGTTACATTCATCAAGTGAACTAATACACAACATGTTATATGCATGTGTGTTTGGGACAGAGGGGGAACACGGTCGCATTTGCAGCAGATATATTCTGCCCATCATGAATCAAACGAGACAGACGGCTCGGTGGAGAACTTCGGAAAATGTGACAGAATGGACAATTCGTCTGTATTTGCAATACGCAAGCCGCGGTTCGGCTGCGCGAGACAAACGCTGCCAGTGTGAATGCACAACGGGCACGCACGGCTCCCGCTGGCGCATCCTCCAACTCCGGGCAGCCTTCCTTATCTCTCCCACTTGCCATTTCTACACGTGACCTGCAGCACTCCACTTTTACTGTCTTTTACGTAAATGTCCACACACACACCTCTTACAGGTGCTGGACATATAATTAGAATATCATCAAAAAGTTGATTTATTCCCCATGATTGTGTAGCCTACAGAACTAGACTGAGAGCCCATTTAAAGGCCTCTGCAGGTGTTTTGAGTTCATCAGCTGATTAAAGTGTGGCACCAGGTGTTTTCAATATTCAACCTTTCACAATATTATAATTTTCTGAGATCCTGAATTTGGGATTTTCCTTAGTTGTCAGTTATAAATCAAAATTAAAAGAAACATTTGAAATATATCAGTCTGTGTGTAATGAATGAATATAATATACAAGTTTCACTTTTTGAATGGAATTAGTGAAATCAACTTTTTGGGGCAGGCAGTGTATTACAGATCAAATGTTTTGCTGACTATATAGTCTCTAATCAGAGATCAGACCTTTATTCTTGATGCAAAGATCAGGCCAAGTCACCTTTATTTCCATAGTGCTTTAACACTACACTACAGATTGTTTCAAAAGGAGCGTCGCAGTGATAAACAGGAATAGCACACTGCTGCTTTTTATTTCATAGCATGCTCTGATCGCTTTATAAAATAGATTTGACGTATTATCTGTTGTTCTCTTGTAGATGCATGCTGTATTCACGGATCAGTAACTGATCCTGCCAGTAAAGATGTTTATTGACTATGCACCCGCTACTCAGAGATCAGATTTTGCATAGATGTCAGTGCGTGGATACTAATTGACTCTATACTAGCACTCATTCCTGCGTTCTTCTGATGGTGGGGTTTATCCATGGTCTGATATCCCTTCTCCGAACATCAGCAGTGTCAGGATTCGTCTGCATGGATGTAGGGATGGTGGGAGGGACTGAGGGGAATGCAGTATGGTTACAGACCTGTGTGTGTGTGTGTGTGTGTGTGTGTGTGTGTGTGTGTGTGTGTGTGTGTGTGTGTGTGTGTGTGTGTGTGTGTGTGTGTGTGTGTGTGTGTGTGTGTGTGTGAGCACGCACCACTGCATCACCACGCCACCATCACTGCTGCATCCGTTGAGGATTTTAGGATTCAAAACAAACACACCTGACAAGACCAGAACATCTGTATAGGTCACACTGCAGGTTATGAGTTTGCTTAACCCATCAACGATTGCAAAAACGGCTGTGAATGAGGAGTCATAGGCTGGTGTCTATGCATTACAGAAGTATAAAACAATCACGTGGAAATGTTGTAGATGTCTGTCATTATCTTAAACCTCTTCTATAAAAGAAATATAAATGTTTTATGAGTTGTAGTTCACGATGGTAAGACTGGTCCAAGCGTACATCAGAAGTGTGTTTTCCGCTCTGAAAGCACCGTTTGTTGTGTTTCAGGTTTATGAACACCCGGGCGGCTGCAAACTGCCGCTACCAGCCCACATGTTATGAGCACGCGGCCAACTGCTACACCCATGCGGTAACCAACATTCATTCTTTGACTGACACAAGTAGATCAATCTATCTGAAGGCTCATTTGGAGTCATGAAGAAGTCATGCCAGGGCTCCAGACTAACATTTGAGAGCAGTAGCACTGATTTTGGATCAGGTGCTGGTGGATAATATTTAGAGCTTTGAAGTGCTGGAAAAAGTGATGTAAAAACATTCGATGTAAAAACATTCGTCCACAATACCAGTCCAAAAGCTCACCAAAACCCGTCCAAAAACATTAACTGCCACAATAATGTCGTGATAAAATTGTATTGCCATGTCAATCAAGGTTAAGGATTAACCTCCTTTTTTATTTCCTTAAAACCAAATAATGATGACAGATTAACATAAAACAAAGTAAATTTCCCAGGAAAACAGACAAACAAGGTAAATGCCTTAAAGGGATAGTTCTAGCCTGGTCCTACCAGACTCTCGTACATTTCATTTGTACAGAGAGTCTGGCCACTCTCCATTGACAAGCATTAACTTCCTTGAAGGCAGGTACTCTGTTGAAGTTTAAAACTATTGGATCTGCCCAGAGCCACTCTGGATCTGCCATAACCACTCGCTAACGTTCGGTCATCTCAAACTAGCGCACAACATCAACATCACCGTTCTCAGCCACTCCCTCTGTTCGCTGATTGGACCGGTTAAAATTTGACCGGAGAAACCCAGAGAATATACCGCAATCCCAGAGTACTGAAGGAAAATGAAAATCCAGCGGAAGTACGTAGGAGGGGGCGGAGCCAGGCTAGGATAGGTCATCCATCATTTACTCACCCTCATGTTGTTGCAAACCTGTATGGGTTTCTTTATTCTGCTGAACACAATGATTTTTAAGAATGTCAGTAACCAAACACTCGATGGCCCTCATTGACTTCCCATAGTATTTTTGACCCCAATATGGAAGTCAGTGAGGTTCATCAACTGTTTCTTAGTTCCATATTCTTCAAAATATCTTAGTTTGTATTCAACCTTTTTTTTTCCCTCTCCGTCGTCATATTTTAATATTCATGTATCTGTATAATGAGCATGTTGTAGGTCTGTGTTTTATTGGTTGTTGTCTCCCCCCAACCTCCCACAGCTTCACACGCCCATTTTTAGAGACTTTTTGCAAGTCTGAGGTGTGAACGACCAGGCTAAACACTTTAACTATCCCTTTAAAGAGAATACAACAAAAATGCCCAAGTAGAAACTTAACATGGCAATGAATCAAGATGACTCCAACCCTTGGAAAAAACGCATGCATCGTTTTCAATGTCAGCAGTAACAATACACCGATTTAAGTGCCCAATATACAGGGCTCCAGACAAAAATATCAATTAAGGAGCCATTGGCACCTATAAGGGAAAAAGTTAGGCGCCAAATAATTAAAAAAAAATAAAAGCATTTTAATTTTTCACGTGCAATTATATGAGCAGTGTTGAATTTCATTTTTAGCTCCTTCCATTCTTTCTCACGAAGACAACAGTTTAAGTACAAATCTTTGTTTTTTTTTTTTTTTGGTCTTTTTTGTCTGTGTAGAACTGAAATCTATGCGCCTCTTAACATTTTAACACGCACGCATGCACGCGCACACACTTTCTCCACTGTAGGCTTATAGGCTTTATCAATGTACTGTCATGTGCATAGAGCGCTTCACAGCCGTTACACATCACATAGGCTACCCAACACTTGATTCGGCCTGTTAAACTACTTCACTAAAACACTCACGTTACTTGACTTTCCTTCCTTTTGTTTTTAATTTGGTAAATTCTGCAAATTAGTACGTTTTTAACGTTAATATTTCTAATCATGTTGGAAAATTCTTAGAATAATTTCTAAGTTAGTGTATATTTTTAGGTAAAACTAAAATCTCATGTAGGGTTTTTGCTTTGTGTTTTATATACTGTCCACTAGGAGGCGCTCTAGGCATACGTTATCCTTGATTTGGTTTCCCTGAAGAGATGCTGGTTTTGAAAATGAAAGTGATGCACGTTTGTTGTGTTTTACACTGAAATGAGAGTTCTGTGTCTAATAAAATCAACACATTTATCTCTCATCCATCTGCAATTAATTACAATGCTATTATTTGGTCCGCCTTACCCGTGATCCGCTCATCACACGCACACAGGCTAAACTTCACTGCGGACAAATCAGCATGATCAAAACCATTAGTGATCTTATTTTTCCTTCAGATAACAAGTTAAGCGAGTCAACGCAAAGCAAGAAAATAATTTTATTCACCATTTAAAATAGCCCGTCGGGAAGGGCTGTACATTTTGGTTATCCGGCTGGAAGAGACCGTAGTCCCGGGACATCGGGCTAGCGATTTTGCGAGCCCTGACAGGCAGTAACAGAAAACGGCAAGAGTAAAATATATTGAGAATAAGAATCAGTATCAATTAAAAAACGAGAATTGTTAATGATTAGTTGCCGTCCACACAGCTGACATGTTTATCTGTTGTGGTTATCCACGTTGTGTGCACAAAATAGACCCTGCCTTCCCGCACTTATACAGCACTGGGATGTTCATTCATTAACATAATCGCTCTCATGCTGGCACAGCCGTCAGCGTTGTTGCTCGATCGAGATGAGGGCTTTGAAATAGCCTGATATTTTCCGTTATGACATCCGTTTTCTTTCCACTGTAACTTTGCTGCGTGTCGTGTCATTTTATTACGTCAACATAACAAAAGATGTGATGGGCTACTCATCACAGAATGGTCGCCAATGGCAATCTCAGCAAAAATATCACTCTTTATAGTCGCACCGTTTTAGTCGCAGTCTGGAGCCCTGATATATGTAATTAGCAGGCGTTTTTTGACGTAATTGGCAGATGTTCATACACACACCATGACAGCCATAAATGTGTCATTTATTTATGCATAATCCGACATATACGTCCAACATGTTTTGTGAGGTACATGGAACGCAATGCAGTCCAGCAGATGTCAAGGACGTGTACACTAGTCTGGATGGTTTAAAATATCTCCTGATGCAGGACAGGACTGGAGTAGTATAGTCCCATTGGAATTCACGTTTTGAGTTTCCCACTCTTATTAATCAGGCAACGTTAGGCGATCGCTTGAATATACAGCTACAGGTTCAAAATCTGGTCCTTTATTACTTATTATGTTGATCTCTCGCGAGTCTCACCAACATTAAAGATGGCAAATTGATTGACAGGTCTTCCTTACCTGGCCCTGATTGGTTAAACTTGATGTACACATTATTTGTGATACTTTCCTCATATACAAGTGTTCAAATGTATTAACATGACTAAACTGCCAGTTACTTAAAAGGCAGGGCAGGTGATTTACTTAAAAAACAAACAAAAAAACCAAAAAAAACGTTTCTTCGCATCCCGATAGCAATCCCTAAGTTAAGTGGTCTATATGTATATCGTCTTTGGAAGGCGTAGGGCCATAAAACAAACGTCCAATCATTGCATTTGGTCCGAGGGCTATGATACAATGTCCCACCTGCCTGTCCAAGGATGGTCTTGTATACCCTCATTACAAACTGCTAAGACGAAAAAACATCTGGAACCTCAAAGAGCTAAAAGCAGACTTAACATCGCTATGGGTTTCGGAGGAGGTGTGACTTTGGAGAGCCTTTTTTCCTCCTTTTCCCCCACCAGGGAGAGTAGGATCTAATGCTTTCAAAGCTAGCTTGCTATTGCTAGCCTTCGAAATCACCTACCCTACCTTTAACTCTTTCCATATCATTGATGGAATATTATGTAATTTATGAGGCCGCGCTTCCCCGTCATTGACGTAATTTTCCATTGTTGTTTTCACTGTTAAACGGTAGGGAACACTATTAAGCATCTAAGCAAAAAAACAACTGCAGGGAAAGAGTTAATGCGCATTTTGTCCCCAAACGATGGTCTGTGTTTAATTCCCTGCAGCTCCTGATCGTGCCAGCATTCGTGGGAATGGCCCTGTTACACCGGCTGTCAGATGACCGCTGGGAGCGGATCACGGCCTGGGTCTACGGCATGGGTCTGATCGCACTGTTTCTCGTCTCCACCGTCTTTCACATCATTTCCTGGAAAAAGAGCCACATGAGGTATGATTGCCGGTTAACGTTGAGCTGACACTGACCACAGACTCACTGCAGAGTTTTGGGAGTGACGACCACATGTAAATGCAAGATTGAACGCCTTAAAATGTACTAATGTTGTACAAGAGTCCCTTCTGAAACTACATTAATAAGTTGTGCAACTCTGTTCTCATGACCATTCAAAAGTTTGCATTCTTCTATACTTTGAACTTTGCATATTCACCACAGAGCAATTCTCTAGGTGCTCCATTGATCAACCTTAAGGCCTGTTCACACCGGGACAATTTTCACGCGTTTATCGCCGATGTGTAACGCCTCGTGACTAAACAAAGGGTGCCAATGTGAGTGTGCACACCGACACGTAAAACGCCAGGCGTAAAAGCATAATTTTTTTTTAAACGCCTTGGGTTCGTTTTTTTTATTTTGACGCGGCACATTAAAAACTGTCCGACCAATGAGATCGGCGCTTTTGTTCACGTGCCTGGAGCTGCTGAAGTTACAGTAAAACACGACTTGGTGGCGCTCAAGCACAAAACGGTCTTGCCGAGCACACATTGATACGACGAAGTAGTAGTAAGTAGACAAAGAAGAAGATGCCAATTAGCAAAAAGTGTGTGAATGTTTTTGGGAAGCATGTAAATACTGTCTCTCTTCTTCTGTGTGACAACGAGTGTCAGAAGCGTAAAGTGCCGCAGCACCACCTTGTGTACCGGGAGCGCCATCTACTGTTTTGCACGTTCACTCGGCTTCGGCAGTGAACACAAGACGCGCTGCAAAACGCTAGAGATAAGCACGCGCAATATTCGTCTGTTTGGGTTCACCCCGTCTTTCGACGCAGACATAATACAGGGAATCCCATCGGCTTGTTCAACATCTAAAGCTAGTTGCCGTCAGATAAAACAATTGCGACGCCAACTTGCAAAAGAGCTAAAAAGAAACGCTTGCAGCGTTTGCCCCGCCTCCGGAGTCTTCTGATTGGTCCACTGCTTTGGGACTGACAGTGATGAGCGGTGCTGCATGTAAAAGTTGAAATTCTTTTAACTTGACATGACGTGCTAAAAACACGACACTCATGTGCGAGACGTGAGCGCAACGGTTAAAGACGTCTGTCTAGTGCACGTTTACAATGGAAAAACGTATTGTGTGTGAACTGCCCTCTTATTCCACCATGTTTGCACGGTGCACCGTCTTTGTTTTTCTAAAGACTCTGGTGGTATGGGACACAACCTCTAGAGCGATTGTACTTTAAATTGTGTCTCAGTTTCCCGTGTGTTTTGTCTTTCAGGAACATGGAGCACTGCTTCCACATGTGTGATCGGGTCGTCATTTACTTCTTTATTGCTGCCTCTTATACACCATGGTACGGTTTCATATTTACTGATAATAAAGTTTCATATTTTTGAAATCTAATTATAATTTTTAAACATTATAAAATGTCTTTGCTGCGACTTCTGATCCACAAATCAATGCATTTCCTAATTTCTCAACAGTATCTCCAATCTAACATCTTGTCCTTGCAGAAGTGACGTCATTGTGTAAAAATGCACTTACATGCATTATTTATTTGTCTCATTTCGACGATGTTGTGTAATGTCAGTGATCTGGTAGCACAGCATTTTTGATCCCGTGGTCCTGTTATGCCAGCGCTTGGACACTTTCCTCTGCGAGTGTGAATAATTCAGCGCTAAAGACACGAGCACAGAAGTGAAGGGAGATTGAACTCCTGTCACAGAGCATCTTTAATTAATGAGATAAAACCATGCGTAAACATATTCATGTTTAGTTTAACAGCCTTATCAGTGATTTAGAATTATAAAATGGACTCAAGTTCCGACTCTTAAAATTATAACTCAATGAGCCAAGTTCAAAGCTGTTCTCTCTCTCACACACACACACACAGCAAAACTTTGTTTTACAGTGTCCTTGTTACATATCTTGCATGCACTTACTGTAGTAATAGGCCACTTGAGATTTGATGTACAGCTCACCATGCCACTGAATGATTTACCAGATTAATTTACCACAATATTTACATGGTATAAGAATGGCATGTCTGAAACTTCATGAAGATCAGTCCTTTTTACATGCGATTTGTAATAATGAATCAAGCGTTGCCGTTTTTGTCATGATGCTGATTAAGGGATGGATCTGTCTCTGTGTGTGTTTGTGTGTGAGAGAGAGAGAGACGCACATTCCTCTGTGATGAGTGCAGCACTAATGAGTGTGTGTGTGTTCCTGCAGGCTCAATCTCCGGGAGCTCGGGCCGCTCGCTGCTCACATGCGCTGGTTTGTTTGGTTGATGGCGGCGGCCGGAACCATCTACGTGTTTAACTACCACGAAAAGTGCGTTTAACTTCAACTTAGTGTCTTATCCTGTGTCTGACGTCACATCTTAATTATGTGCAAGATTAGTCATTGACATGCACAAGGTGTTAAATTATATTTTGTGATTTATTGGAGATCACATACAGCATTTTGAAGTGTGCATTTTAAATGCATAAAATATTTAAATATACTTAAAAGTGCAATACTGGTTTATAGTGCCTTCAAGGAAATATACACACTTTGTTTATTTCCACACTCAAAAAGAATTTTAACTGTAATCCAAATTTGTTTCAATTTTATATGTAATTCAAATTTGCAAAAAATTTAATTTTTTGAGTGCAGATTTATTACAAATAAAGCATGACAATAGATAATTTAGCATGCACAAACTAGACAAAGTATTTCACAATATAGAGATGTTTAATGTTCTTGTTTAATTTGTTGATGTTCTTGAATGCGTGTCTGATGATGAAGTCTGTGTTTTGTGTGTTTGTGCAGGTATAAGTTAGTGGAGTTGGCGTTTTACTTGACCATGGGCTTCTTTCCTGCACTGGTGGTGACGTCAATGGTGAGTGTGTGTGTGAGCTCATTTCCTGTTCAAGTTTATGGCTGCATCTGAAATCACATAGGAAGGTATAAGGGCTGAATCCCAAATGGCGCACTTCATATGCACTTTCGGTCTTGAGGATTTACAGTGGCTGCCGCGTGCACGTGTCCGTTCAGTCCACGAGACCGTAGGGTGTCCCATTCATCATTTTAGGTTTCAGAAGGGTGCTAACCCTATCCCTTAGCGGCCGTTATGCGCACTTCCGCTGAGTCTGCAAGTTTGCGAGCTATGTAGAGGAATTACCCAGCAGTCAAAGTGGCATTACGTCACGAAAGTGTGGACGACCGTGAGGGTTTAGGGTGGCATTTGGGATCCAGCCAAGAAATTACTTCACGACCGCTAAAAATAACACATTCTGTATAGTGTGAACGTGTGTAGTATGAAAGTAATCTGGACTTACTACATTCGCCATGTTGTCATTATCATGTGACCTACTAGTGTCAGTTATGTCACTTCACCTCCATTCACAAATCGTTTCCCGTGGCCTCATGGGATAGTAAAGCGTCCATCGTATGCACACTCCAGAATCTCACCAGAAGACGACATCCGGGTACATTTTGCCTACTCTTCTACGAGTACTGTGAATTCAGACATACTCCTTTTGTCACATACTGTCTACTATAGAGTAGGGAACCATGCGATTTCAGACGCAGCCAATCTGAGTTCTACATGTGCTCCTGAAGGCCAAGTACTAATTCTCACTAATTAACCTGACGACTTAAAGAACATGTAGGAGGAATCACCGCAGGAGAAGCAGAACAGACAAAACACAGATCAGGCATTACAATATGAAGTGAATAACACTGATTATCTCTTCATCACGGCTCCTGTTAGTGGGTGACAGGGTCATGGGCGGCCAAGGCTCATTGATGCACGTGGGGAGCGAAGGCTGGCCCGTGTGGTCTGATCAAACAGACGAGCTACTGGAGCTCAGATTGCTCAAGAAGTTAATGCTGGTTCTGATAGAAAGGTGTCAGAATACACAGAGCATCTCAGTTTGTTGTGTATGGGGCGGCATAGCCGCAGACCAGTCAGGGTGCCCATGTTGACCCCTGTCCACCGCCGAAAGCACCAACAGTGGCACGTGAGCATCAGAACTGGACCACGGAGCAATGGAAGAAGGTGGCCTGGTCTGATGGATCACGGTTTCTTTTACATCACGTGGATGGCGTCACTTACCTGGGGAACACATGGCACCAGGATGCACTGTGGGAAGAAGGCAAGCCGGCAGAGGCAGTGTGATGCTTTGGGCAATGTTCTGCTGGGAAACCTTGGGTCCTGCTATCCATGTGGATGTTACTTTGACACGTACCACCTACCTAAGCATTGTTGCAGACCATGTACACCCTTTCATGGAAACGGTATTCCCTGCTGGCTGTGGCTCTTCCAGCAGGATAATGCTCCTGCCACAAAGCAGAAATGGTTCAGGAATGGTTTGAGGAGCACAACGAGTTTGAGGCGTTGACTTGTCCTCCAAATTCCCCAGATCTCAATCCAATCGAGCATCTGTGGGATGTGCTGAACAAACAAGTCCGATCCATGGAGGCCCCACCTCGCAACTTACAGGACTTAAAGGATCTGCTGCTAACATCTTGGTGCCAGATACCACAGCACATCTTCAAAAAGGACGACCAACACAATATCAGTTATGCCTGATCAGTGTGTGTGTGTGTGTAATATATTAGAGAGAGAGAGAGAGAGAGAGAGAGAGAGAGAGAGAGAGAGAGAGAGAGAGAGAGAGAGAGAGAGAGAGAGAGAGAGAGAGAGAGAGAGAGAGAGAGAGAGAGAGAGAGAGAGAGAGAGAGAGAGAGAGAGAGAGAGAGATTGAGAGATTGCAATGCATTGATCATCAGCCTTCAGATATAATTTTGTATTATGGATTTTAAGAAAGCATGTAGTCACCATGATGTCTGTGAGACATCAATTTTCCCACCATCCTGGTGAAGTAAAGAAGATCACCTTGACTTTTGACAGTTCTTGAGTCCTCAGGCTGTTCTTGTTAACATGGTACTTTTTTTTTTTTTTTTGTTGTGTAATAAGTACATTAATGCAACATGCACATTACAGCACTCGGATGTTTTTCATGTCACGTAGTGCCAGTAAGTTTAACCGTTTTGCATGTAATGTGATTCAGTTGTAAAATAATTATATATCAAATGAATGGAAGTACAATCAATACTACTGCGATATTGATATATACTTGATTTAGGTATTATTATTTTTACATTACATGAAAACAATGCAACAAAAGAGTCCTAAAATACACTTTGATTTCCTTAATATTTCGTATAACAATCCAGCCATGGTTTGACAGCAAGAGATTCACTCTTTCACAGTACAAGTGTAAACACAGCACAGTCTGCATTATACAGCACAATAAAGACTTGCGTACGACGGTTCTGTGCTGTAAACGTTACATGTTCATATTTATCCAGAGCGACTTTTAAAAGAGGAACGAAAGCAGTTTGCCAAAGAGCCAGCAATATTCGTGCCAGGTTATTAGACCACTAGATTAGGAAGTGTGTTTTAATCTGTGAGATGATGCAGTTCACCACAGAGGCATTTTAACACTGTTTGAATTTGTTTCTGTGTGAGTGACATCTGTGTTAACCCACACCATGCTGTCGATCAGCTAGCTCCGATTCTACACACTGACTGTACGTGTATGTGTGTAAACGCACTGAGATGACTTTAAATTCAAACCCTAGTTAGGGCTGGACGATATGGCTGAAAACTGTATCACGTTATAAGCGTTTCATATCAGTCGATATCGATAATTGTCAATTTTTTTTATGACCCATTTAAAATAAGGACCAGGAGAAAAATACATCACATTTAAAATGTTTTATTTTAAACTTAACCTTCCTCTGATTATAATCCCCTCAGTTATAAAGGCAGAAATGTCAACACAGCCATGGGAAACACTCAAATAATTAATGTAAACATAAGTGAAAAATCACAACGAACGCTTGACATTAAGGTGCAGTGCCTCCGTTAGTTCTTTGTACCGTTGAGATGCTTTGTCATAAGGCAGTGATGCAGAGTAACGCTACCTCTCCATGTCATTTCAAAGAATAGCACAACGGCGAGCGCGTCGAGCATAAACGCCTCCTCAAACGGACGAGGCGCGCGCTGCGGAGCCAGACGAAAGTTTAAACAAGGCTTAAGGTGGTTAAACAAGTTTGTGGCATTACCAGTCTTGGTGGGGACGACGGTCTTGCATAATGTGTAGACAACATTGGCCTGACTACGGTCAGACTTATAAAATCCAAAAAAACTCCCACACTGACTTGTTTTCCTGTTTCCTGCGATGCGATGCGATGCTCGCTGCGCCACTCATTTTCGGGTTGATCCCCAAACATGATACGGTTACCTGATTGGCTGTTAGCGTGTCACTCCCTACGTTGCTAGGTTACCAGAGAGTGAGTGCCTTTGTTCATGCAACCAAACTTGCTTCGCAACCTCTGGTGTCTTCCGATAAATAAATAAATAAATAAATAAATAAATAAATAAATATATATATATATATATTTTTTTTTTTTTTTTTTTAACCGATTAGGTGTCTTTTGCGATTACATATCGTTTTATCGCCCAGCCCTAACTCTAGTGCAGGGGTTTTCAAACTGGGGTCCAGGGACCCCCAGGGGGCCGCAAGAGAGGGACAGGGGGCCTGTGGAAAAGTCTAGAAAAAAAAAAAAAAAAAAACTGTAATAATAATATTAATTTGATTAAAATAAAATAGTAATGCAATAAATTAGATTTTTAAAAAGTGATTAAAAATATTAGTTAGTTATTAATCTGTTAAATAAATGAATACATAAACTCTAAAAAAAAATGCTGGGTTAAAAACAACCCAAGTTGGGTTGAAAATGGACAAACCCAGCGATTGGGTTAAATTTACCCAACCCGCTGGGCAGTTTTATTTAACCCAACTATTGTTTAAAAATCACTACATGGCTGGCTTACAATGAAGCCAACGTATGTTGGAAATTAAAAATCAGAAAGGTAATTACTAGAGGCAACAATAATAATCAAAATGTGAACATTTATTAATAAGCAATTTTAATGTTTGTTTAAATATTATTCATTAACTTATTAAACGTTATAAATGTTAATTTCCAACATACTTTGGGCTCATTTTAAGCAAGCAATACAATATTTATTTTAAACAATAGTTGGGTTAAATAAAACTGCCCAACAGGTTGGGCAAACATTTAACCCAACTGCTGGGTTTGTCCATTTTTAACACAACTTGGGTTGTTTTTAACCCAGCAGTGTAGTGTATAACAATACATTACTACACAGAGGAGATCAAAATATGGGATGGGGTTCCCTCACACAGGGATGATCATATTTGGGGGTGCGTGGCATCTAAAAGATTGAAAACCCCTGCCCTAGTGAACTAAAACATAACCTTTGCTTTAGGCCCCAGGTTTGTGAAATGCAAACATGCGACTGCTAATCGGCTTGTGTCCCGTGTCACAGACTCTGACGCCATCTTGTGGTTGACACCAAATAAACGATGGTTGTTCTTGAGTCTCTCGTGTGCCCTGAGCAGTTAAACTGCCCAGTGTTCTTCAGGAAGATCCTCCAGCTTTCCAGCATCTTTGCATATTTGAACCCTTTCCATGATATGAGGAAGTCGCGTTCGTTAC
Source organism: Paracanthobrama guichenoti (assembly GCA_018749465.1). Taxonomy (NCBI): domain Eukaryota; kingdom Metazoa; phylum Chordata; class Actinopteri; order Cypriniformes; family Gobionidae; genus Paracanthobrama; species Paracanthobrama guichenoti. The sequence continues at coordinate 36,094,247 of CM031945.1, forward strand.
TATAGCAACAGCAGGCTCTCGGCCATGACTCTGTGCTCTAGGCGCGTTTTCTTTCAGAATGATCAATGGGTTGTAGAAAATAATAGAAAATAGAAAACAAGACCCTCACATCTGCATCTGTTATCGTAGCCCAAGCAGCGCTCAGAACCTGCCGTTGTGGACAACGTAGCCGTTTCACGATTTAAACTAAAATTATGGCGTTTTTGTGTGCAATGCAGGATCGCAGAAGCAAACAACGTCAATAAACACCATTAACCCAAGTGAATGAAAGGTAATAATCAGCGATATGCGTTCACACATGGCTCTATTTGAACGTTTCAGCACGGCAAACCGTAAAAAATAAGTTGTTAGAATTACGTCCTAGTGACGTCATTACGCAATGACGCAAACGAACCGCTTAACGGTTTTATTTTTAACTGGTTAATTGAAACCAACTGTCCGAAAGAACCTTTTGCAGAAATTAAACGGACTTCCAATCGTTATTAGTGAGCGAGAGACAAATGAATGCCAAACTGTGTCTGTGGAACTGAAAATGGCTCTTAAAGAGGAGTCGATTCCCCTCGATTGAACCGATTCCAAACGCCTTGGAGTCGACTCTCGATTCCCAACGCCTTGGGAGTCGATTCCCAGCCCTACCAAAAACACAAACGGTTCTCATGAACAACTCGATAGCGCGACAGTCCAACTAACGAACACATTACAATTATGACAAGATTAGAGAGTTCTAGCGATCACTACAAGAGGAACCAAAAGGAAATAAATATATATTAGGAGTTTATTAAATTACTATTCGGACACACTGCGAGCTTGAAACAAACAGTGTTTTATAGGATGTGGAATCATCGCTGAAGGGAACGACAATACGATTGCAAATGGACAAACAAGTGAACATGACATACGAGCATATATTACAGCAAAAAAGCCAGCATAATATTAGTTCCCAACCTCGGCCTTCGCTCCTTGAGTTCTCTCCAGCGCTGGAAAGCTGTTACTTCTGGCCTGATCTAGCCTTCTTTTGTTCCAGAGACATTTTCCACTTTGTGTTTGTTATCTGCCATCGACGCTCGGCTAACATCCGCCCGGTGTCGTGTGTTTTGAATAATGAGCGATCGCTTCTCCCCATCATTACTAGACACGCCCCTTACTGCTGATTGGCTACACGTTTGTTTGGGGACTCTGCCTGACACTTTTACTAAAGCATTTTTTAAATAACACTTTAAACATTATATCACTTGACATTAAAGGGTTAGTTCACCCAAAAATTAAACTTCTGTCATTAATTACTTACCCTTAGTAAGACCTTAGTTCATCGACTTCTGCTGGTCTAATGTCCTTGTGTTCTCCCTATTTTAATAAAAAAACCAAAAAACATTGAATTTCCTTGGAAGTTTCTCATCATTAAATAATGAGAAAAGCTATTTGAAAGCTGATTGTGTCAGTGCTTAATTTAAAAAAAAAAAAACTTTACACTTACGCTTAACAAGAATTACAACAGCAGATCAATAATATAATTGGTTGATATGAATTGTAAATGAATGTTATTTTTTTGTAAATAATTTAAATAAAATTGTGACATTTGGCAAACTGACTGAAGAGAGCATTGCTATCACATCGCTATCACAATATCAGGACATCAAACCATCGGCCGCCACCGACAATAACAAATTAATTTAGCTTTTAGCTAATTACTGTTGAACTGAACATCATAGAAACACAAATGTGTCTTTGTTTGTTTAGTTAATGCTGATTTCAATGGTACACCGCTAACCCCTTAGAGTTAAATCAACACTGCTCCGTGTACCCAATATACAGAGGGATAAAATGGCACTTAAGTGTTAATGAAATAATTAAGTGAATAATTAAGTGTAATTTAAGAATCATTTTATTTCTGTCATAAGTCTACAAAAGTTATTATTGTGAATTACACTCACCTAAAGGATTATTAGGAACACCATACTAATACTGTGTTTGACCCCCTTTCGCCTTCAGAACTGCCTTAATTCTACGTGGCATTGATTCAACAAGGTGCTGAAAGCATTCTTTAGAAATGTTGGCCCATATTGATAGGATAGCATCTTGCAGTTGATGGAGATTTGTGGGATGCACATCCAGGGCACGGGCTCCTGTTCCACCACATCCTAAAGATGCTCTATTGGGTTGAGATCTGGTGACTGTGGGAGCCATTTTAGTACAGTGAACTCATTGTCATGTTCAAGAAACCAATTTGAAATGATTCGAGCTTTGTGACATGGTGCATTATCCTGCTGGAAGTAGCCATCAGAGAATGGGTACATGGTGGTCATAAAGGGATGGACATGGTCAGAAACAATGCTCAGGTAGGCCGTGGCATTTAAATTATGCCCAATTGCCACTAAGGGGCCTAAAATATGCCAAGAAAACATCCCCCACACCATTACACCACCACCACCAGCCTGCACAGTGGTAACAAGGCATGATGGATCCATGTTCTCATTCTGTTTACGCCAAATTCTAACTCTACCATCTGAATGTCTCAACAGAAATCGAGACTCATCAGACCAACATTTTTCCAGTCTTCAACTGTCCAATTTTGGTGAGCTCGTGCAAATTGTAGCCTCTTTTTCCCTATTTGTAGTGGAGATGAGTGGTACCCGGTGGGGTCTTCTGCTGTTGTAGCCCATCCGCCTCAAGGTTGTGCGTGTTGTGGCTTCACAAATGCTTTGCTGCATACCTCGGTTGTAACGAGTGGTTATTTCAGTCAAAGTTGCTCTTCTATCAGCTTGAATCAGTCGGCCCATTCTCCTCTGACCTCTAGCATCAACAAGGCATTTTCGCCCACAGGACTGCCGCATACTGGATGTTTTTCCCTTTTCACACCATTCTTTGTAAACCCTAGAAATGGTTGTGCGTGAAAATCCCAGTAACTGAGCAGATTGTGAAATACTCAGACCGGCCCGTCTGGCACCAACAACCATGCCACGCTCTAAATTGCTTAAATCACCTTTCTTTCCCATTCTGACATTCAGTTTGGAGTTCAGGAGATTGTCTTGACCAGGACCACACCCCTAAATGCATTGAAGCAACTGCCATGTGATTGGTTGATTAGATAATTGCATTAATGAGAAATTGAACAGGTGTTCCTAATAATCCTTTTAGGTGAGTGTATTTCACAGCTCTGTGGAATACTTGACTGTGATTGGTCAATTGTGCCATCCAGCGGTATGTTATTCCCCGATAACAACCAGTAAAAACTGATAACACCAGCTCATCCGGGTAACTGTCACTGAAGTCGGCACTGTACGCATGCTAGGAACAGTTTTTCCTCATGGAAATTTAGCGTTTGGTGAGCTAATGAAATATTAAAACTCAAATCAATATTTTGTGTGCAGTTATTTAATTATGGTGTCCGGTATCGCAAACTCACTCTCTCTTGTTTCATTCAAACGCAGCAACGACTGTTTTGTACACTGTAATTGATTATAAGATAACAAACAGGGACCATTTTAAAACAGTTTAATCTCAAATCTATATTATCTATGCACTATGTGGTGAAATACCATTTAATAAGTGGTATGACTGTACCATATCCCTTAAAGTGTTAGTTCACCCAAAAATGAGTATTCTGTCATTAATTACTCACCTTCATGTCGTTCGACACCCGTAAGACCTTTGTTCATCTTCGGAACACAAATGAAGATATTTTTGTTGAAATCCGATGACTCAGAAAGGCCTCCGTTGGCAGCAATGACATTTCCTCTCTCAAGACCCATAAAAGGTACTAAAGACGTCGTTACAAACTCCATCTCACTACAGTGGTTCTACAATCATTTTATGAAGCGACGAGAATAGTTTTTGTGAAAATTAATTTTTTTGCATCACTGTAAAAAAATTAAATGTGCTTAATTATCTTTAAAATAAGCACAATGTGCAACATCATAACTGTCTTATAATATAATAAATATAATTTTAGTCTTTAATCTTTGCATTGATTTTTTTTTTTGCACTGTTTTTTTTTTGCATAACTGTAAACAAATATTAAATGTGCTTAATTATCTTAAAAATAAGCACAATGTGCAACATCATAACCGGAAGCGAGGAACTTTGAGCAGAGGAAGCAGAGGAAGTACTAAGCGTTTTAATGTTTATACACCCATATGAAAGGATTTAATTAATACTATTTAAATGGTTAACAAAGTTCCTCGCTTCCGGGTCATGTGTCAGAACGCCGGCTCTACCTCATATTCACGCTCATGTGTCGTGGTGCTTCGTGAGTTCACGTCAGAGGCCCAGACGGAAGACAAGAACTTGTTGAAGAAAGCCGTTATTTAGATTTTTTTGAAGATGAATGAAGGTCTTACGGGTGTCGAACGACATGAGGGAGAGTAATTAATGACAGAATTTTCATTTTTGGGTGAACTAACCCTTTAACTTTTTTGCTCCGCAGCCACTGTGGCTAGTGGTTTTCCAAAGTTACTAGCCACTCAGCATTTTCACTGGCCACAATTTTGACATCAATACCATGGGGGAAAACAGCCTTATAGATATTTTTAATATTATCTCTTAATTTTGGCAGCAGGAATATTCGGCTGCTGTCACTTTAAGAGCTGACGCACGGATCCATTACACTGTTACACATGTGTTTTCTTTCTTTACCTTCACTTAAAACAGAACTGACTGTGTTTACGGGAATACTCACCAAGACCGGCATTTAGACATTATTCTGTGTGTGTTTGGCTGTTTAAGCCCTGGTTGTAGAATAAAACGTGAAAATATCTTGAGCTTGTGTTCACCACACACCTTATTTCAGGCATTTAACCGAAAACCCATTGAAGTGCTAAAACACATAACTGTCTAATTACCATTAAATACCTTTTCACCGTCTGTGGTGGGCTACGACTAGGATTTTTGCCTGCTAGACAATTAAATGTGTAAAAACACAAAGCTTGATTTATTTTATTTTTTTTGTCCGTAACTGTTTCGTTTTTGTTTCGGGCAGAGTAACACAGACGGGCTGTACGAGCTGGCGTTCGGAGGTGTCGTCTACTGCCTGGGCGTCGTCTTCTTCAAGTCCGACGGTGTGATTCCCTTCGCTCACGCCATCTGGCACGTGTTCGTGGCGCTGGCAGCTGCCATCCACTACTACGCCATCTGGAAGTACCTGTACCGCAGCCCCGCGCTGGAGGACATCAGGGACGCCTGAGCACCTCCGACCCCAGCTCTTCCTCTGTTGACGTCTCTCTCTCCCTCGGCTTTATCACCAGAACACCATAATCGTCTCATCCGGATGCTCCAAACACCATCGCTCACCAGTACGACCATGCAATGTTTACTGTTTTCTAACCATTTGGGATCAGTGAAGTGTGCGTGTGTGTGTGTCGCAGTATTGAATGCTCATTTGCTGCAACAACACGGCAATGCCATGTTCGTCAGTATTATGTAAATACCACTGAAAGCAGATGAATTGTGATTCTAATGATTTTTCGGTGCATTCTGACACACAGCACACACTCGGTAGTCGTTTCATATCATCTGTAGTGAATTAGTTTGCTTTATTCTTGCGACTTTCTCTATCAGATCTATTTTTGCATCTCAACTTCAGACGTACACTAGTTGTTTTCTACAAAGTGCTGGTGGTTTTCTACGCTCTTGCCGTGTTTCTGCTCTTTCAGCAGGATTTTGAAAGTGCTGCACGGAGCTTTTTTTTCCTATGCGACACTTTTCTAACAGGAAGAACCACTTGTGTTTGATGTTCCGCCACACCTGAAATATTGTCGTTGGGATTCTGATGGGATGATAGAAACGCTGCACAACCAGGTGTACGATACTGTCGGGTGTCTCTTTCACCACCTGAACCTCCTTAAAGACGCGCTTGGTGACGTTTCTCAGCACAGTTTTAGATGGATATTTAATGGAGAAACGTTAACCGAGGACAAGTCGAATTGATCCCTGCTGGTTGTGACTTGATAACAGACCGACATCCACTGTCTGTTATGAATCTGACAAAAAAGGGTCATATTTCACACCAAAATCATAAGAAAAAACTGTCACAATGCAAAAATACTTAGTAGGCTTCAGTTTCTTTATGCATTATCAAAACAAGATGCATATATAAATAAAAAGACACAAATAAATAAAAAAATCATTATATCATTGACATGCATCAATACATTGCATCAATGTCTTTTTTTTTTTAATTACTGTAATATAGTTTGAATCTCTATTTTTATATATATAAAAATGCATGCATAAAATTAAAATTACTGGGGAAAAAATAATGATGACAAATGAATATGAATATATATATATAGAGAGCTTACATAAAAAAATGAAACATAACAAATAACATAAATAAAACATTTTAAATGTTACATTTGCATATGTAACATTACATTTAAAATAAATGTATGTATATGTATATATATATATATATATATGTCATTATTTTCCCTCAGTAATTCTTTTTATTTTATACATGCAATAAGATATAAATGACTATAAGATATATATATATATATAAAAACACACACACAACTTCTTTTTGTTTTGAAGTGAAATATGACTGTTTTTGTCAAGTTTTATGAGATTCACCTGTTAACCGTGTGACAGATTGAGATATGGAGACATGGACAGGAGAGATGATCATTGTCCCATCATGCACAACACTACCTATATTCAGTGACTAGAGTGCGTTTCAGAGGATCATGGGAGACTGTGTTCTTTAGTAGGCCACATCATTCCACGGACCCTCATTGGTTTCTGACACTGTGAATGCGTTCGGCTGCGCTCTTTAACAGTCGCCGCTCAGTTGAAGCACTGATCTGCTGGGATTCAGGAATCGCTGCGATCCGCTGGGTGGAAGCTCAGATGTTTTTTGTTTTTGTTTAAGTGCTAGACCCGGAGGTCTGGATCGCAGCTATCTCGCATATTTAAGTGTTTTGCTCAACGGCTAAAGCTTTTGTTTTGTAATATTTTCCACTGTGGTCGATTAAACACATGCTTATACTTCCAGTGCGTTCACGTCATGTTGGAACATCCAGTTACTAGTTTCAGACTAGTACAAACCATGTCTTTTTTTTTTCTCAATAGCATATAGAGGTGAATAGTGCCCTGGTTGTAGTATTTTGACTTTTGTAATTCTGACATGACGGGAACGCAGCTTTCCATTGTAATGATTTGGGGTGTTTGGTGAGATGTGTTCAACTGCAGAGTCATTTTGACCAGCTCTTGTACTCTGGGACAGACTTTTGTAAAAATCTTTCTACATCCCGTTTTGGCACATAATTCTGCACTGGCCTTTTCAAATCCAGCTACGAATCCTCTTCTAATGCTTCAGATGTTCTCATCATACATCATTCTGGTGTTTTGGTGCTGATGTTACTATAAAGACTAAATGTGTCCTGATGAAGTTTCTAAAGTGTTAATAAATGAAAGCAGTAACATAGCTTGTGTGTGTGTGTGCGCGTGTATGTGTTTGTTTCATCATACTTTAAAGACCGCTGTGGTGAAAATCAAGTTTTTAATGTTGTCTGTGCTTCTTTTTAATATGTTTTAAGACAAACCATGCGCAAATTCGTAGTCAGCACCATTCCTGTGTATTTTCTCCTTAAAACGGCAGTGAACCAAAGACAGTCTAAAAATTGCTTGCATGTTTTTCGCTTAATTTGTAATTTTTCGCTTTGTAACGAATCACGTCAACGTGTGGGTGGGACTTTAGCATATCATTAACTGTGCTCTGAAGCAGGCGAGTCTCAAGAGAAGCCAGGTTATCCTGGTATATTTTTCTGTTGATATGAAAAATCGGGTACATTTAGCAATATAGCGGGTGAATGATGTATATGATGTGTATTACGATGTTATGACTAACTTTATGCCTTTCTCCACTGACGTTCTATCTTCAAAGTGTTTCTGAGGATGATCATTTTCAGAAGGCAGCTGTCTGACAAGCAGTGTATATGTATATGTGCGTTGTGCACCTGCCTATAGGCGCATATTAGTAACGTGCCCTTTAAATAACACAAAAAAATACTGTGCTATTGACTTTAGAGCAGGTTTTTGTTGGTCAGTGGTGCAGTCGTTTTCAGTTCCTCAGAATAGCAATGCGCCTGAACACGCCTCGTTTTCAGACCAGCTCGCCCATGGGTGAACAGATGGGCGCGAGTGCATTTCCATTGTAATGATTTGGGGTGTTTGCATTGCATTGCTATTTAAACAATGTGGCACTGGACGTGAAAATGATAACTGCGTCGGGCTGAATCCAGCAAAAAAAAAAAACACGTGGCCAGTCGATGAATTGCAGTTTAAGTCACTTCCGTATTCTGCTTGTTTGTGACCTTGCATCTCAAACAGCAACATTACGGCCTGTGCACACTGGGACGATTATCGCGCGCGCTTATCACCAGCGTTTTTCCGAGATGTTTTTTCGAACAGGCCTTTACACCCTAAGGATGACCAAAAAAAAAAATAATAATTCACTCAGAAATTGCAAGTAAATTTAACAAATAATTACAAATAAACAAGTTCTTTATTTCATTTATATTTTTACTGTGAGACTTGAGCTGGTTTTGCAACCTGTCAAATCTTATCTTATTTTAAAGGTACACAATGTAACAAAGTCAAGTATTTTGAACAACAACAAAAAAGTCAATACCATCATCAAACCTTTTTCTAAAACATTTTTTTTTGTCTTACTTATAATAGACTTACCATAGTGAATCAGGGTGTTTATTAGGCCTGTCAGTCAGGATGGTTTATGTTGGAATTGTGTACATCCGTCACTCGCCCACGTGTCTTGTCATATCTATAAATAGAGAAAAAGTGCTCCGGCTACTCTAACACGTGGCAGAGATCAGTTGTCAGAGAGTGAGAAAGCTTGACATGGAGCCGCTAACTGTGCGTTCATGCCAGACGCGACTTGCGAGAATAAATTGCACTATTCGCGCATAGTTGGACGCTTGAACATTTTGAGTTAACTTGCTTCATTCACGCGTGACATTCACTTCACAACAGACGTGAATTCGCGTCATGGCAGGGGCTCATTCTACCAGGCGGCTCGTCTCGTGAAATGGCTGACATGGATTGTTTTAAAATACGGCGAATAAGCTCAATTTGCCGGCTTTAGCTAGCTTGTAGTCTCAATATGTCTCAAATTGAGTAAAGAGCGCTTTTTACAACTTACTTTGCTCAACCTCCTCACTCACTTTCTTCCCAGCAAGATCCTTTTTATTCCTGTTTCTCTAAAGTATGAGGATGTATCGTACAGCTCTGGGTATCCACATATGATTTTGTCCTCATTGTTGTCACTACTAGAGCAAGCTCCTGATTGGTTAACGTGGCGTGAATAAGTTCAGATTTGAATCACGCCTCATTCACACGAATCGCGCCGCAGAATGTCTACTCGCGTCTTTGCATTGACTTAACATGTAAATCACTCGCTCTTAACGCTTCATTCGCGTCTGGTGTGACCGCACCATAAGTCTCCAACCTCTGGGGAATCACCCATTTAAAACAAATGCCGAACAGAGAAAAGTCTGCTGGCAAAAAGAGAACGAGACTTGTAATAAAACAAGAATCAACATCGGCTTGGCTTTTCAGAGATGGCGAGAACTGAGGGATTTGAAATGTTTTGAGATGGTGTTTATATTACTCAACAGGTGAGTACGGTGTTTTATTGAACAGATAAACTGCCATGTAGCGCTCTAACAGAGTCCATTGTAAAGCACCATGTATTGTGAAGGCTCATTTCATTGTGGTTGTTGCTGTGCTGGAATTTATTTTCAAGGAAGTACCGTGTCTATTAATGGGTATAGAGCTACAGTAACATCTTCAGCTAGTCAGCTTGAGTTCCTTTCCATCTAAACTGGGTCTGGTTTTATCTCTTAAGACTAGTAGTGAATATTTTATGAGCAGCAGGATAACGTGTTTTTAATTTTTTTAATGCTAGAGGGACAAACGTTAAGGAAACCACAGTAAGACTTTATGATTAGGTCACATTTGTTAACAACTAACAATGAACAATACTTCTACATCATTTATTAATCTTAACGTTAATTTTTATATGTATATAGTGTTAGAATTTGAACTTAATTATATCAAAATAAACGACCTTTCTTTAAAGTTTGTGAATGATTGTGCATGTTATTCAATACAAAAACTTTTTTTTTTTTTTTTTTTTTTTTTTTTTATGACTTCAAAATGTAATAACTTGCTTCCTACCACTCAGCCTGTAATTGATGAATGTACTTTCACTAGAAAACACATCACATTACAGAAATAGAACAGGCTATAGAGCACTTCATGCTAAGTTATCGTTAATGTTTACACTCTCAGGAAAAAAAGGTACAGTGCTTTGTACCTTACTCACCCCTAAATGGTACATATTAGTACCTTAAAAGTGCATATCAGTGCATTAAGAGCGCGTATTAGTACCTTAAAAGTGCATATCAGTGCTTTAAGAGTGCGTATTAGTACCTTAAAAGTGCATATCAGTGCTTTAAGAGTGCGTATTAGTACCTTAAAAGTGCATATCAGTGCTTTAAGAGAGCGTGTTAGTACCTTAAAGAGTGCGTATTAGTACCTTAAAGAGTGCGTATTAGTACCTTAAAGGTGCATATCAGTGCTTTAAGAGAGCGTATTAGTACCTTAAAGAGTGCGTATTAGTACCTTAAAGGTGCATATCAGTGCTTTAAGAGAGCGTATTAGTACCTTAAAGGTGCATATCAGTGTTTTAAGAGAGCGTATTATTAGTACCTTAAAGGTGCATATCAGTGCTTTAAGAGTGCATATTAGTACCTTAAAGAGTGCGTATTAGTACCTTAAAGGTTCATATCAGTGCTTTAAGAGAGCGTATTAGTACCTTAAAGAGTGCGTATTAGTACCTTAAAGGTGCATATCAGTGTTTTAAGAGAGCGTATTAGTACCTTAAAGGTGCATATCAGTGCTTTAAGAGTGCATATTAGTACCTTAAAGAGTGCATATTAGTACCTTAAAGGTGCATATCAGTGCTTTAAGAGAGCGTATTAGTACCTTAAAGAGTCCATATTAGTACCTTTTCGGTTTTGTACCTTAGGGTACCGCCCCAGTGACAGCAATGTACCTTTTTTTTTTTTTTTGAGAGTGTACATGTAGTCCTTTGAATTTTATTAAAGCATGGAACAGCTTCAATGCCTCCTATTCAGACAAACTAAGGTATAAAAAAAAAAAAAGACAGAAAAGTGCAGATCTTGAGAGAAAACTGAAGACTTTATTGGACACTAAATGTACAGCGAGATAAGGGGTCAAAAGGTGGCAGCAGAGAGCAAAGGTTCAGGTTTCTGCTTCCATCGCATGACACACAAAATCAAACATCTCCAGCTTTGAAGTCTCTCTCATAAGACTCTCTCCAGGTGTTGCCTTCAATACGGCGGTTCCCTGGGCCTTCCCGTTGACCCCTGCGGGTCTTTCAAGACGAACCAGCGCTCTACTAGCGTCTGGATTCTGTGTTTGACAAAGTAAGGGGTGGGATTTTTCGGGGCTGTTTGGAGCAGCGTGGGGAGCCCTTTCCGTGCAGGCCGGATCCGGTCCAAGTAATTTAAGCTTTAAAATGAGTGTGGAATCGTCTGTGGTAATTCAAGGCACTGGACTAAACAGGTTCAATATGGTTCTAGGTTCCTTTCAGGACTGAGGTAGTGAATTTTACCAAAGGGAGACATCACCCTGTTTCCCACAGTCTCACTGCTGTGTCCTTCCCTGTCCTTGCATCTAAAGGTAGATGTATATGAATACAAGATTATCTGCTCATGCAGTCTAGATTGAGTTGGCCAAGTGTCTGTATGCATTTCTTTTCTAAATTCTGCCTTGACATGCTATCGGAAATCTTAAAAATTGAAGTTCTTTATTGGCACTGATGGTTCCATTAAGAACCTTGAACATCCATAGAATCTTTCCATTCCACAAAAGTTTCCAAAAAGGTTAGGCTATTTTAAGACCTCTTCACTGAAACTTTTTAATTTTTAAGAGTGTACTTCCCACATCTGAAGTAGTGTAATTACACTCTAAAAAATGCTGGGTTAAAACCAACCCAAGTTGGGTTGAAAATGGACTAAACCAGCAATTGGGTTGTTTTAACCCAACTTAAGTTGTTTTTAACCCAGCATTTTTTAGAGTGTAAGCTTTCAAATGCTTTGTTGTGGGAAAGAATATGAATCAAAGAGGACAGCAGGATTATCCTTACCTATTTTGGGGGGAAATCATATTAAAGCCTAAATGTATTGAAGGTGATCAATCAACATCCAACAGATTTTGAATAAAATAGCATCGATGACAACCATTCATACTATTGTAGTATACATTAAACCAATGGTTGGGCTTATCCATATATTGACCCAAACATGGGCTGAAACAACCCAGCATTTTAGAGTGTACACAGTAAAAGCGTTAGGTTGTTTTTTATGTGGGTTACACATATTGTGTCACTATGTTGGGTTATTAGCAAGATGAAGCAACGTAGATGTTGTGGGTAAAACTTAAGGCTTCTCTGCAAAATTTCGCAGGTGAATTTGCTTGGAATTCTGGAGTTTCACGCAAGCGTGAAAAGGTATTAGGGGTGTTCGATTCCTGTTCTTTTGGAGTCGACTTCGATTCCCGACTCCCACTGTAGGTCTATTGACTCCTCAACTCCATTTACTTTACATCGAACCGTTCTACATGCGGATTTCAATCGCGTGCCGCGCTTAACAACAGAGAGCTGCTTGTAAGTATTTAAGTATTGTAAGTATATGTTTTGTAAATGTCTACGCTATTAACAATAGACAATGGACCTTTTGACAATAGTCATAGTAGTTCTCTCCTCCGCCATGTTTAAAATGTACGGCCTGCCCACCTAAATTCAGATATCGAATATCTGATAGCACATCAAGGCAGGATGAATCGATATTCAAAGTGGTCTAGGAATAAAAACCTTTTAACCATATAATACTTTTCCCATCTAACAAGGAGAGGAACACATTGGTGAAATGCTGAAAACTCGGCTGGGCCTTCCTCTTGCCCTCAGGGAGGGATTTTCACGGGCCATTACTCACGAGAAGCGGTTTGGCTTAATCCTGTATTTATTTAAGTTTTGTACATTTGGAAACAGTCTACACAGGGCTTTATACACATCTGTCTCACATCTGCATTTATACCAGGAAAAAAACACATACACACACACACACACACACACACACACACACACACACACAGACATGAAAAAATAAAGGGAAATTAAAAGAAACAAAGAAAGTGCCATTTCTGCCCCCCAATCGATCCTCAACAATACACACGTGTGCACATCTGAATTTTTGGCCTAACCTGGGGCAGACGGGGACTTTTACTGTCGACAATGAAGTCACCAGCAGGAACAGCAATCAAACATCAGTCGCCTCGACTTTATACCCTGCATCAGCTATCAGAACAGACAGAGAAAACTGATCTCAGAGCAGAAAACACACGACATGTCTTACAAAGACCTGGTTAACTTTTAGTTCCACATACTGTGCACACACATACTACATACTGCAGGAATAGTAGTAGTATACTAGTACCAGTGACTCCATTGACAACGAGACTTTTATAACATTCAACCAAGCAAAAGCTCTTGGAGCCGCCACACTAAACATTCACTATCAGCACTCTGCTTTGAAAAAGTCTCAATTGTATAGACTAGAAATCATAGCCTTTAGATTTCCATTCAAAGAACCAATAGCAATACTGCGGATGCTGTGTGTAATGAAACTCCATTACAAAGCATCAAGACAAGTGAGTTACTGTATACGGAGGAATTTCAGCTCCTTCCTACAGGAAAAAAAACTACTGATGTACTTTCTGTACAATATATTATATATATATATATAATCTTCATGTTGCTGCGAGTTCTGGTGTGTGAGGTCCGGATGCTAGCGTTCCCTGAGACAGAATACTAAAGGCTATTCGAAAACGAGGGTGCAGAAGGTTTTTAATGCCCAGAATTGAGGACATAATCGCGGGTTTCGCTTTTACTCCCTGTTATATACTTCATAATATATCAAAACACTATGTTACTTAGCTCTGAATAATTATATATATATATATATATATATATATATATATATATATATATATATATATATATATATATATATATATATATATATACTATATATATATATATACACCTAAAGGATTATTAGGAACACCATACTAATACTGTGTCTGACCCCCTTTCTCCTTCAGAACTGCCTTAATTCTACGTGGCATTGATTCAACAAAGTGCTGAAAGCATTCTTTAGAAATGCTGGCCCATATTGATAGGATAGCAGTTGATGGAGATTTGTGGGATGCACATCCAGGGCACAAAGCTCCCGTTCCACCACATCCCAAAGATGCTCTATTGGGTTGAGATCTGGTGACTGTGGGGGCCATTTTAGTACAGTGAACTCATTGTCATGTTCAAGAAACCAATTTGAAATGATTCGAGCTTTGTGACATGGTCCTGCTGGTGGTCATAAAGGGATGGGCACATGGTCAGTCAAACAATGGACATGGTCAGAAACAATGCAGGTAGGCTGTGGCATTTAAACGATGCCCAATTGGCACTAAGGGGCCTAAAGTGTGCCAAGAAAACATCCCCCACACCATTACACCACCACCACCAGCCTGCACAGTGGTAACAAGGCATGATGGATCCATGTTCTCATTCTGTTTACACCAAATTCTGACTCTACCATCTGAATGTCTCAACAGAAATCGAGACTCATCAGAGCAGGCAACATTTTTCCAGTCTTCAACTGTCCAATTTTGGTGAGCTTGTGCAAATTGTAGCCTCTTTTTCCTATTTGTAGTGGAGATGAGTGGTACCCGGTGGGGTCTTCTGCTGTTGTAGCCCATCCGCCTCAAGGTTGTGCGTGTTGTGTCTTCACAAATGCTT
>CM031945.1:36114142-36121642 GCA_018749465.1 Paracanthobrama guichenoti
GGGTGCAGGAAAAAGACGCCCTAACTGGCTCTATTTTAACCAGCGATGTGCTGATAAGATGTGAAGCGAACCAAACACACATCAGAGATAAAACAACAGCCATCAATGACTCGAGTCAAATCAAACATACACTAAAAAACGCCGGGATGTCATCGCATGTGACACGCAAGTGCTAAAGAAAGACAAATTTGACCAAACCAAGTGACCCGAGTGTTCAAATACTTGTTTCTATATTTACAAGAAACCCACTAAAACATATAAAACTGTGATTTAATTTAAAAAAGTAGAATTAATATGGAATTCAATTCTTATAAACGCAGCTGTAAAGGCGGGCGTACACTGTGCGAATTCGGACACTCAGGAGGTTGTGAGATATTGCACACACTACGAGTCAGTTAGCTTGATAATCGTATCAAAGCAGCAGATACACGGTACGGCTGCACTGCACGGCCGGCGGCGATCACACGAGCTTTTGCGCCAGACACAGAGACTGGAGCTTTCAATGTTTCTGCTATAGCTTCAAAAATTATTTGTGTGGAAATGATTTGTTGAAAAGCAGAGAACAGCAGCCATTCCTTTCAACAAAAACAACCAGAGAGAGAGAGGGCAAGAGTGCGTGTGTGTGTGTGTGTGTGTGTGTGTGTGTGTGTGTGTGTGTGTATGCACACTGTACGGTTGCAGCCACTGAGCTATAGCCTAAAAATACTCATAGATCTAGCCTATGTGACGTGGTTGTGCATGATTTGGCAATAGGGGACAGCCATACACTGGTGAAAATTGGGCCGACTCCCCGAATTTTGTTGACATGTTCAAAAATTATCGTGAGGTCGGGAGGTGCTCGTAACGTGCTCGGCTCGTCTCGTAATTCCTCTCACATGCTGCGAGCCGCAACCATAGAAAAAAAAAAAAAAAAAATCGCCTGCGAGCTCGTACGACAGCAAAAATCGCACCATGTACGCCACGGCTTAAGTGTAGTTTTTAATAAATAAATAAGTGTCGTTTTTAATACCATAACACACATGTATGGAATATTTACAAAAATAGTCATTATATTAAACATAGTGCTGTCAAATCGATTAGTCGTGATTAATCGCATCAAAGTTTGTGTTTACATAATATGTGTGTGTGTACTGTGTATAATTATTATGCATATATAAATATACACATATTATGTAAACATTAAGTTTTATTTGGGATGAGATTAATCGATTATATTGTATTTATTATATATATATATATATATATATATATATATATATATATATACACACACACACACACACACACACACACATTATAAATACAATATAATTATAATATAGTACAGTGGATCTATATTAGTCTTAATAATCTAATAAATAATATCATATAATACTATTCATAATATATATCAGAGGCTCAACAGCAGGTGCCGATGTCAGACTCCAGATAAAAGCCGGCTAATGGGATTTAGCTTTCCATCGGCTATTTGAGCGACTGTGTGCATCTCAGCTTTTCCCTGTACCAGGAATTGATTTGAGCAGGAATTCTGATCCTTCCTGAACTCATAAAATCCCTCTGAAGCCTCCAGCACTGAGGAATAGCATCGGGAAGCCTGATTTATGTGAGTGAATCCGTTTGTTCGGACAGTTGGATGGAAAGAACGGGCAGTGAGGAGAATAACAGCATCAGGTCACCAACACATTCAAACTCACGGCACACAGGGAACATGCATGTTTGCTTACATCTGTTCACATGCAATTTGTGTTTCTTGCAACAACAACAAAAAAACTAATGGTTACTTTTAAATGACCATCAAAATGGTGCAGTTACAATATCTACCAGCAGGGGCTGAACTACACTAACATTCAGAAGTGTTTTTATCATTATTTTTTAAAGAAATGCATCTCCAGCAAGGACGCATTGATCCAAAAAGACACTTATAATGTTACAAAATATTTCTATCTCAAATACATGTTGTTCAGTGTTTTTTCTATTCATCAAAGAGTCCTGAAAATAATGCATCAGTTTCCACAAAAATATGAAAACTAGTTGCTTATTAGCCACTGTAAAAAAACAAAACAAAAAGTTGCTGCCTTAAATTTTTAAAGGTGCACTATGTAACTTTTCCGTCCGCTAGAGGTCGCCTCTTCAAAACAAAGGCGTAGTTTGATGACGTCAAGTTTGAGCGCAGAATCTTGGGACATGTGGTCTTCACCTCACAGCCGGTGGGAAAGAATCGGGCTAGGATTCGGGCAGAAATCATGTTCATGGATGTGATTATTAACGTAACTGTAGTGTGAAGCAGAGCAGGACCGAGTGTTGTGGAGCTGAGCGAGGCCGCTGGAGCGATTGTTAATAAGATGAACGCAACACACGCCTTGCGAGAAGCGGGACTTTTATTATGACGGGACACAGTCGCTGGCGCCATTTCTGCTTTTCCGGTCATGAGTATGAGGTAACAGCTCTGTTCATCATATTAGACACATCTGAGTGTGTTGAGAATGATGTTATGACGTTACTCTGTGCGTTAAGCTCGGCGGCTGCTGTGACACTTGTTGCACACTGCAGTGAGAGTAAAGCGCTTCTGCAGAATAACACCAGAAACCGAGGGTAACGCAGATATGACGCCATTGACAGGCGACACACGTCCCGGTTCATTGGTTAAAATAGCAATTTTCTCACGATTTACAAATAGTTGGAAACATTTGGGATATTGTAAGTACTCAACTGAACAAAATATATAACACTGACCTAGTGGGTTTTGGATATTTTACTGCAAAAATGTTACATAGTGCACCTTTAAGTACAACCAACTTGTATGTTTAAGTCAATTCAACTTAAATTACATTAAACTGACTTGAATCTTCTATAACTGTATAAGCTGAAATTTCCTTAACTTATTTTGATGAGTTAAAGCAATGTAAAAACACATGTTTGAAACATTCTGCTCAACCTTGCAAACAACAACACAGTGACTCTGTGGCCTCCAGCAACATCAGTGTGAACGAGGCCAAAAACACACAAACTTTGATGTGAAAACTGTTTCATATCTGTCCTTCTGCATGCATGTTTGTTTGCGGTTTTGCAGCGCTGGTATTCACAGGTCGCTTGAGAGCCGCACGTGACTCAGGCACGACTCAGGCAATGTGAGTCTCAGTGAGAACATACTGTGCTTTTGCTACACGAAACGAGAGGCAGAGACAGACAGGTGGGGGTAATGGGGGTGTGGTCAATGGGGAGTGGCGGAGCTAGTGGGTGGAGCCTGCCAAGAGTGGCACGCCTTGACCAACTCTCTCTCTCGGTTTCTCGTCACACGCAGCAGCATGTGTTTATCACATGGCAGCACACACTGCTTTGGGAACGAGATGACTTCACGTGAGCCGGAATGTGTGGAGCAGAGCCTGAACAGCTCGTCTAGACCGAACACACGCAGGCACATGGAAACGCACATGCAGAAATGTAAACATGCACTGAAGACACACACACATCCTGCAGCGTACAGTGAAGTGCATGAGGGAACGTCCATCACATCGACACACACCTCCTGAAGGTTTTACAGCATCACTTGTGTTTCAGACGAGGACTGTGGGCTGATCTGGAATGTTGAACCAAACCTATAAACAGATAACTGCAGCGAGATGTCTAATAAAACCTGTCACAGGGTGGCCGTACAGCCACTTCTCTTTTATTCCCTTCAAGTGGCTATAAAGTCTCCAGATTTGATAAATCCTGACAGCTAAGTTTTACATTACACACACAACTTCTCTCAGATGCAACATGCACAAAACAGCAATGAAATGTTATAAAAATATATATTCCTACATATACAAATGGATGAATCTCCTGGAACATGCATGTCAAAACATCCCCAGTTCATATTTCACCACAAAAACAAAATAAAGAGAAAATATATTATTGTATAAATACAAGTTATATTCACATTATATTATATTATTATATTTATTATAATATAATATATTATAAGACAGTTATGATGTTGCACATTGTGCTTATTTTAAAGATAATTATGCACATTTAATTTTTTTTTTTACAGTGAGGCAAAAAAAAAAATCAATGCAAAGATTAAATACTAAAATTATATTATATTATATTATATTATATTATAAGACTGTTATGATGTTGTACATTCTGCTTATTTTAGGGATAATTAAGCACATTTAATATTTTTACAGTGATGCAAAAAAATTTTTTTAAATAAATCAATGCATAGATTACATACTACAATTATATATTATATTATATTTTCAGACTATGATATTGCACATTGTGCTTATTTTTAATATTTTATACATTTTAATATAAGAACATTTTTATTAAGCAGTTTTACAGTAACGCAAAAAACATCTATGTAAAGATTGAATACTAAAACTCAACTCAGTTTTTTATCATTGTACTTAATAGTCACATATTCACAAAGCAAAAATCCTAATGGTCTTGAAAACATGCTTTATTTTCTTTATGCAAAATATTATTTGTACCTATTCAGGGCTGAAATGGACCATGTTTTGTGGGATTTACACACATAATCTACATTTATACATGTAGGAGTGAACTGGGTGTGGCCAGTTAACGTACTTTGGCGTGTCAATAGGATAAATGTCACAACTTCTGCCTCTATAGGGTTTCCACCTACATTAGCCTTAAAACACACGTCATTTAACGCACTGCATTTTATTCAAATTGAAGGCGTAACATATGGGGAATTTGTTTGTCTAATTTCACATGGCAGGTTTAATGGCTGGATCTGGAGCTGTAAAAGTGTGTGAAGTGTCTGTGAAAGTCACTGGCTCATGAAGGAATGCATGATCAATGTGACGGGTGGCTCTGACGGCTCCTCAGGTGCGTTCCGGCTAGAGCTGTCAGTCACGTTTGGGCGGATGAGTCATTCCTGAGTCTCAGTTTGAATAACAAAATGTGCATCACTGACCATTTTAGTTTTTTTTTTTTTTGGTAACAGTAAGGTCCCATTACTCAATACATTAACTAAGGCCCTGTTTACACCTGGTGTTTTAATCCGTCTCTTTTGTCCACTTTCAACCACTTCTGTCCTGATTTCTTCGAGGGTAGGGTCTATGGGCGGGTGAATGCATGGGATTTTTCAGATCTTTCCATCTAATGGATGAAATGAACTCACGCAATGTACATATGAACACGCCGGAGACGACAGAAAAACACACGGAGAGCATCAGCTTTAGTTTCTCCTCTGACAGACACAAGACCAGCGAAACGCTGTGAGTGCATGTTAGAAATCAGGAATGATGGGAGAACATTGTGCTTGGGACATTTTTCATCTTCAAACCAAACTTGGGTCTTCAGTTTAAATCCCGTCTGGCTAGTGCGCGTCCCATAATGTTTCCGCATTAGGTCAATAGAAGGAGAGTAGACAGTCTTTCACATTTATGCATTTGGCAGACGCTTTTATCCAAAAGCGACTTACATTGCATTCAAGGTACACATTTTTACATTTTATCAGTTCTTGCTTTCCCTGGGAATCGAACCCATGACCTTGGTGTTGCTAGCGCCACGCTCTTATTGTTTGAGCTACAGGAAAGCTCTAGCGCTCTTTTAGTAAACTTAGCTGTCAGTCGTCTCTGATCACGTTCATATGCACATTGCGTGAGCTCATTTCATCCATTATTTTGAAAAATCTGAAAAAAAAAAAAAATATTTACCCACCCATAGACCCTCCCCTTGAAGAAATCAGGACAGAAGTGTTTGAAAGTGGACAAAAGAGACGGATTAAAACACCAGGTGTAAACGGGAATGTGTCTCCCTCGTCTGCTTGTGATCCGATCGACCAAAACACATCTTAATACCAGGTGTAAACAGGGCTTAACATGAACTAACAGTGAGTAACACATTTGCTACAGTATTTTTATTAATCTTTGTTAATGTTAGTTCATGTTAACTCAATGTCTATTAAATAATATTAACAGATACAAAGTCTGATTTTAACAATGTATTAGTAAATGCTGATTATTTAAGTATTTTTCCATCGCTCTTGTTAACTAACAAAACCTTATTGTAAAGTGTTTTTCATTTAATCTTTTTTTGTTAAAAGGCTCCAATAGAGTCAGTATAAGAAATGCATTCATGCCTTCTATATGCATGCATGATTAAAATAAACAAGTTAATATGATTTAAAAGCTTCAACACAGCTATGCCCGCAACACGATCCACAAAAACACCTGACAACATGGACTTCAACCAAATACACACTGCAGACGCAGCTGAGCAAAGTCCAAAGAATCCCTCACTCATTCGACCTGTCGCTCAAAGCTCTGTGGCGTTCGGCCCGGAGGGAGCTTGAGTTTTGGGCAATTGCGTTGGTGAATCTTTAAAGGGCTCCAGAGGTCAGATATCTTCAGAGCGACAGAAAACAGAAGTGGTGCAGAAGGCATTGAACTTTTTATTAATGATTAACGAACGTGTGCACTCTTAAAAATAAAGGTTGTTTATTGGCATCCACGGAACCTCTGCATTCCTTAACACTAAGAAAAACGTTTATTTTAGGAACTGTTCACTGAAAGCTTAATTGGGGAACCCAAAAAAGAGTGTATGTGAAGAGAAAGCTCATCTCAGGAGCTTTTGGGTGTCATTTAGAGGCTCAGATCAGCCTGGAGCATTAGTGACGTGTGCGATCGGGTCGGTACCTGCTCTGCTGGGACTCTGGAGGCAGTTCTGGCCCACGATCCCGGAGTGAACCGAGGTGGTCGCCCGGTTGCTGAGATCCACCACAGAAGGTGTGGGTGGGGTGGAAGGAGGCTGCTGTGGCAGGGGCTGCTGGGAAGGCTGGTTCTGCTCGCTCTGAGAGTTGGCGGGAATATTGTTCTCCAACAGAAACTCCTCTAAATCCATATACTCCAGCTGGAAGTTGTCGCCATCGTACGGCAGGGTCTTGTCCCACAGCGTCGGCCCCAGGAAGGCAGACTGAGGGGCGTTTACACCGTTTCCGTCCTCTTCCAACTTCTTTTCCTTCTCTTTCTCTTTCCCGAACCCTGGAGGAACGAGATGGAGGCGTTATTGTCACCGTTCACACCCACACACAAATTAGGACATTTATATGTTGTTCCAAACATGTATGAAATGCATGTTTCATACAACAAAAGCGGATGAGGAATAGTAGGCTTGTCATGATCATGATTATTGTGCTGAAGATCACTCGTCATACAAATAATTGCGATTAATGATCTAATTTAGTTTTATTCGTGTCACTTACAGTGTAAGCCTGATACATCATTTTTTACTCTGAATTGTATGTAATATAAATTATACTAAAATGTTCTGAAAATTATAATATAATACAATAGTGCTGTCAAATCGATTAATCGCATCTTATAAAAGTTTGTGTGTGTGTATTATATATTATTTATATATATTTTGTGTGTGTGTGTGTGTGTGTGTGTGTATATATATATATATACATACACACACACACACACACTCACAGACATACATATAACATATATACAGTATATAAACACATATATTAAGTAA
>CM031945.1:36126642-36141642 GCA_018749465.1 Paracanthobrama guichenoti
ACTCACTCAATCACTCACTTGATCACACTCTCACTCACTCACTCGATCACACTCACACTCTCACTCTCACTCTCTCGATCACTCACTCGATCACACTCTCACTCACTCACACTCTCTTGATCACTCACTCACACTCTCATTCTCTCGATCATTCACTCTCACTCACTCAATCACTCACTCTCACTCGATCTCTCACTCACTCGATCACTCACTCACTCACTCGACCCCTCACTCACTCAATCTCTCAACGCACTCAATCTCTCACTCACTCGATCAATCACTCACTCAATCACTCTCTTGATCTCTCCCTCACTCGATCTCACTCACACTCACTCGATCTCACACACACTCACTCACTCGATCACTCACTTGATCACACTCTCACTCTATCACTCATTCACTCACACTCTCACTCACTTGATCACTCACTCACACTCTCACTTACTCTCAATCGATCACTCACTCACTCACTCACTCACTCACTCACTCACTCACTCACTCACTCACTCACCACACCACCACCACTCACACTCATCATTCTCCCGATCACTCACTCTCACTTACTCACTCACTCACTCACTTGATCACTCACTCACTCAATCTTTCACACTCACTCGATCACTCACTCACACTCTCACTTACTCACTCTCAATCACACTCTCACTCACTCACTCGATCACACTCTCACTCACTCACTCACTCGATCACTCACTCACTCTCACACTCTCATTCACTCAATCACTCACTCACTCAATCACTCAATCACTCACTCGATCACTCACTTGCTCGATCACTCTCACACTCACTCGATCACTCACTCACTCACACTCTCACTCACTCAATCACTCAATCACTCACTCACTCACTCGATCACTCTCAAACTCACTCGATCACTCACTCACTCGATCACTCACTCACTCACTCGACCCCTCACTCACTCGATCTCTCAACGCACTCAATCTCTCACTCACTCGATCAATCACTCACTCAATAACTCTCTTGATCTCTCACTCACTCGATCTCTCACTCACACTCACTCAATCTCACACACACTCAGTCACTCGATCACTCACTCACACTCTCACTTACTCACTCTCAATCACACTCACTTGATCACTCACTCGATCACACTCTCACTCACTCACTCGATCACTCACTTGATCACACTCTCACTCTCTCTATCACTCATTCACTCACACTCTCACTCACTCGATCACTCACTCACACTCTCACTTACTCACTCTCAATCGATCACTCACTCACTCACTCACTCGCTCACTCACTCACTCACTCACTCACTCACTCACACTCTCATTCTCCCGATCACTCACTCTCACTTACTCACTCACTCACTCACTTGATCACTCACTCACTCAATCTTTCACACTCACTCGATCACTCACACTCACTCGATCTCACACTCACACTCACACTCACTCACTGGATCACTCACTCACACTCTCACTTACTCACTCTCAATCACACTCTCACTCACTCACTCGATCACACTCTCACTCACTCACTCACTCACTCGATCACTCACTCACTCTCACACTCTCATTCACTCAATCACTCACTCACTCAATCACTCACTCGATCACTCACTCGCTCGATCACTCTCACACTCACTCGATCACTCACTCACTCACACTCTCACTCACTCAATCAATCACTCACTCACTCGATCACTCTCAAACTCACTCGATCACTCACTCACTCGATCACTCTCACACTCACTCGATCACTCACTCACTCACACTCACACTCACTCACTCACTCACTCACTCAATCAATCACTCAATCACTCAATCACTCACTCGATCACTCACTCGATCACTCACTCACTCGTGCATGACCCCCACGCTGGAATCAAAGGCCTGCAGGCCCGCTCTTCTTTCACCCCACCACTTCCTGCAGCATTTATTGAATTCTTCCTGAAGGTCTGCATGAATCACAGAGGGGAAAATGGTCAAAATAGCCACATTTCTAGTGGGAGTTATGTGGATTGTGGGCTCTTTTGCAGCACACACCACAGATACACTGGCCAATGCATATACTGAATGTAATAAACGATACCTGCAGCAATATTTCTGTGTTTGTCTTAAATAGATTATAAATTGCTATCTCATAAAAAAATACTTCCACTCAAATGTAAATAATAAATGACAAGTCATATCATTGTACTACTATTTTGTTGTCTTGCCAGAAACGTGAAAAAAATTAAAGCTGTCTGTATAAAACGATCAAGTTTAACCTTTGACAATAGAAATATGAGATCATATTATTATCAGATGAGGAAGAGAAATGAAGATGAAATGGTTTTATAGGTACTTCATGCAGCAGATACAGTTTCTTTCCTGTTCACCTGTAAAGTCTTTTGAGTGATTGTTTGCACATAAATGAAAAACTGTGTTGTTGTTGTTTTATGCGTAATGAAATGCTTTGCCTTTAGTGGTTGCATTGTTAATAAAATATTGCAATTTTAATAAGATTCCCTTTGGTGTGCATTTAAACAAATGTAGTTTCATACTGGTATCCGTGAATTAAATAAGTGTTTAATCATGCAGAGATCGAACCGCTGATGTGTTTGTGCAGGAGATTTACCCACAGAGCAGCAGGTTCATGCTTTCAGAATCACCTCCTTGTTTGTGGCATGTTTCCCAGTAAAATAATTTTCTTCAGTAAAGCTCTCAGTTTCCTCCAGAAGCTTCCCTTTGGTTTACAGGTAGTCACTCCTACAAGAACAATGAAAAGAATGAAAAGAACCTATTGAGTTCCAACTTCCGAGTAAATAAAACATGTCAAGCATTTGAAAACAAAAGCTGAAAAAAAGGTCTGTTCTGTTTCTTCTGTGTATAAACAATTAAAATAAAATGCAAACAAGGCTTATAGAGTACCCGATCACCAGATGTTACTTAGAATACAAGGTTCAGTAGATCTATATCAGTAAAGATTCTATATAGAACACTAAGCTTGCCTCAAATTTAAGGAAACATTTATGCCAAAAGGTTCTAGGAGAAATGTCTTGATTACATAATACATTAGATTTTTTTTTCTAGGGATAAAGTATGTTTACGCACCGTTTAATTTATAAAATCTGATTAAAATGACAACTGAATCAAACTAAATCCATAAAATGACTCCATGATGGAACCCCTAAATTTAAGTTTTATTTATGATGCGTCTGACAGAACCCTTGAAGATTCTAAATAGAACCTTCTTTTCTAAGAGCCGCCTGTCTTGTGCTCGCATTATTTACTGTGGCATTTTCACATTAATTACCGTATGTGGTTCGTGCTATTACACGATATCTGGGTCATTCCATTAGAGCGCATTGTTAAACACCGGAATGACAAGTAACTTTATTTCACTTTCACAGGCCGCTCCAGTTTTAATGGGAATTATGAAGGAGCTTAAAATTGTGATGTGAAATAGAAATGCTCAGTGTTCATGTGTGTATTGTAAGCCACTGACACGCCACTGTAAACAAACTAAGCCTTTGTGTTTGTGTGTGTCATGTGATTTCTGCATGGTTATTTCTGCCCGACGCTTTATCAGCGTGAAGGTTGTTTTTGACAAATACAGACTTATCTTTTATAGACGAAAAATAAATAACTCTATTGGACATATACACACACATCTGGGACATGCAGAGTAAAGAAACTACTGTTTGGGGTTAATTTTTTTTTTTTTTTAAACAATTCATTAAATTCAGCAAAGATGCATTAAACTGATCAAAAGTGATAGTAAAGACATTTATAAATGTTACAACCGATTTCATTATAATCTCAAATAAATGCAGCATTATAATCTGCTAAAATGCATCATGGTTTCCACACAAATATGAAGCAGCAAAACTGTTTTCAACTCTGATAACAATCATAAACGTTTCTTGAACATCAAATCCTCATATTAGAATGATTTGTGAAGGATCATGTGACACTGAAGACTGGAGTAATGATGATAAATTCAGCTTTGATCACAGGAATACATTAAACTTTAACATATATTCACATAGAAAACACAGATTTTAAATTGTAATAATATTTCACAACAATACCGATTTTACTGTATTTTTGGTCAAATAAAAGTAGCCCTGGTGAGCAGAAGAGACTTCTTTAAAACACATTAAAAAGTCTTACCGACAAAAACAGTAGTACATTTTTTTTATATTTTATAAATATAAGCCAAATAAAGTCGATCATGCTTGAGTTGTTGTCATAGTAAACTTGATAGCATTTCTCTCTTCGCATCTCTCTGGGGAAGACAGTGGCAGGGCGGTCACTTCCTGCGAGACCACAGAGAGAAAACACCACAACGAGAGGCACTCTCTCTCTCACACACACTCTCTCTCACACACACACTCTCTCTCGCACACATACTCTCACACGCTCACAACACACCCTCATAACACACGCACACGGTCAATCGCTCACTTTCACACTCACACACGCTCACGCTCACTCTCACACGCACACTCTCACACGCTCGCACTCACAACACACACACACTCTCACACGCTCACACTCACACACGCTCACTCTCACACACGCTCACTCTCACACACGGTCACACACTCTCACACCCACACACGCTCTTACACGCACACTCTCGCACACATACTCTCACACGCTCACAACACACCCTCATAACACACGCACACGGTCAATCGCTCACTTTCACACTCACACACGCTCACGCTCACTCTCACACGCACACTCTCACACGCTCGCACTCACAACACACACACACTCTCACACGCTCACACTCACACACGCTCACTCTCACACACGCTCACTCTCACACACAGTCACACACTCTCACACCCACACACGCTCTTACACGCACACTCTCGCACACATACTCTCACACGCTCACACACCTCCTCATAACACGCACACGTCAATCGCTCACTTTCACACTCACACACACGCCACGCTCACTCTCACGCACACTCTCACACGCCGCACTCACAACACACACACACTCTCACACGCCACACTCACACGCTCACTCTCACACCACACACTCCACTCACACACGGTCACACACTCTCACACCCACACACGCTCTTACACGCACACTCTCGCACACATACTCTCACACGCTCACAACACACCCTCATAACACACGCACACGGTCAATCGCTCACTTTCACACTCACACACGCTCACGCTCACTCTCACACGCTCGCACTCACAACACACACACACACACTCTCACACGCTCACTCTCACACACGCTCACTCTCACACACGGTCACACACTCTCACACCCACACACGCTCTTACACGCACACTCTCACATGCACACACACGCTCACACTCACACACACGCACACACTGTCACACGCACACAGTCGCACACACTCTCACACGCTCACTCTCACACGCTCACTCTCACACACTCTCACGCTCACGCTCACTCTCACGCGCACACTCACGCTCACACTCACGCTCAGACACACGCTCACTCTCACTCGCTCACACGCACACTCTCACATGCACACACACGCTCACACTCACACACACGCACACACTGTCACACGCACACACACGCACACACAGTCGCACACACTCTCACACGCTCACTCTCACACGCTCACACGCACACTCTCACACGCACACGCTCACACGCACGCTCACTCTCACACACACACACACACACACACTATCACACGCACTGGCACACCTACTGTCTCACACACACACACACACACACACACACACACACACACACACACACACACACACACACACTCTCTCACACACATAAACAATCACACTAAACGTGATTCTTCAAACTGTTTGACATTTTTTCTAAGCGACCTCATAGATGTTGCTGAGCGCTTGTTACAGATCCAAACGTTTCTCTCAGCTTCAGTATGAAGGCAATGGAAAGCGATGCAGTCAGACCCAGAGCTTCTGTTACGTAACACATTCCAACACTTCTGGACACGCTGCGTTCCAGCAGACTCATGCTGAGATAACACACACACAATGGACCTGATTGATGTTCATCATGAATGAATCAAATAGACCATATATAGAAGAGAAAAATGACAAATGACATCTCTACAAGATCTCAACCATTTCTGCATCTTGATATTTCTACTGAGAAAACGACCTGAGAGTTTCAGACGATTCAGACGTCTTCATGGATCAAATGATCTGAACATCTGATACAAAGCTGACACATAACTGAAAATTACATAAATACTATAAAAGAGCAAATTTGGTGCAATAAAAGGTTCCCCTGGGTTAATAATACAATGTATTTGTCTTTACTCTGAGCCAGAAACATGAGTGAATTAAATCCTAATATTCTATATAAAAATCAAGATTCCCACTTCCAAACTGGGAAGCACAGTGTGAAGCTCAGCATCTCACCAGAGCAGTGGATTTAAACATTTTCTCTTTGTTTTTGGAAGCTTGAGGCGAGATTGGGAAAGTGGGTTATTTTGGGATTTATTTGGGCTGTTCAGCAATGGAAACTGAAATCAGAGAGCGGCGAAGACACAGATAATCCTGATTACATAGGAAATCTGACTGCTATGCAAAATCACACACACATAACAATATTATTGCTCTGATCCAATATTTTCTCTTTACAGTCAGGTTGTGTATATTTTTACTCTATAATCATGTGAAGAGCCTTTCACCATGGTAAGAACAGAGTTACTAATCGGATTAAAACAATGAGTTTAGAAGTCATTCACTCTTTACTTGTGTTCACGTCACTAAACTTAGAACTCTAAGACTTAATTAGCATGTTGGTACTGATAAAAAATAGCACTGTTTCAGCTTGTTAAACACACACTATCTCTCTCTCTCTCTCTCTCTCTCTCTCTCTCTCTCTCTCTCTCTCTCTCTCTCTCTCACACACACACACACACACACCATTGCCATCACTGATTCTCTCTCATGCTGACTGTAACCAAAAGTAGATGCAAATTTGTTTGTTTTCCATTATTTTAGACTGATCGTCCAAAATGTACAATATTGCCAACTGACTGAGAAAATGTAATAGCAATACATTGCTACTATGAAACCGTATTTTGCATTGCTATGGATGGATGGATGGATGGGATTGGAGGAATAGACAGGGTTGTATCGAGGCACAAATCGGGGGAAGGGTAAAGAAACATTTCTGCAGCATTGGAGGTCCCAATGAGCACAGTGGCCTCCATCATCTGTAAATGGAAGAAGTTTGGAACTACCACGACTCAGTCAGGGAGGTCACTCTGACAGAGTTCCAGCGTTTCTCTGTGGAAAGAGGAGAACCTTCTAGAAGAACAACCATCTCTGCAGCACTCCACCAATCAGGGCTGTATGGTAGAGTGGCAAGAGAGAAGCCACTCCTCAGTAAAAGGCACATGACAGCCCACCTGGATTTTGCCAAAAGGCACCTGAAGGACTCTGAGACCATGAGAAACAAAATTCTCTGGTCTGATAAAACAAAGATTGAACTCTTTGAGGGATAGAGGGAAAGATGAATGCAGCAATGTACAGAGACATCCTTGATGAACAACTGCTCCAGAGCGCTCTGGACCTCAGACTGGGGCGAAGGTTCATCTTCCAACAGGACAACGACCCTAAGCACACAGCCATGATAACAAAGGAGGGGCTACGGGACAACTCTGTGAATGTCCTTGAGTGGCCCAGCCAGAGCCCAGACTTGAACCTGATTGAACATCTCTGGAGAGATGTTCCTTTACTTATGATAGATAGATATAAACAAAAAAGACAAAGTATAGCGTTTATTTAAAAATGTCTACTTTCTATAACTACTATTTTTTACGAGGTTGAAATGGGCTTCAATATACAAACCCGATTCCAAAAAAGTTGTGACACTGTACAAATTGTGAATAAAAACAGAATGCATAGATGTGGAAGTTTCAAATTTCAATATTTTATTCAGAATACAACATAGATGACATATCAAATGTTTAAACTGAGAAAATTATAATTTTAAGGGAAAATAAGTTGATTTTAAATTTCATGGCATCAACACATCTCAAAAAAGTTGGGACAAGGCCATGTTTCCCACTGTGTGGCATCCCCTCTTCTTTTTCTAACAGTCTGCAAACGTCTGGGGACTGAGGAGACAAGTTGCTCAAGTTTAGGAATAGGAATGTTGTCCCATTCTTGTCTAATACAGGCTTCTAGTTGCTCAACTGTCTTAGGTCTTCTTTGTCTCATCTTCCTCTTTATGATGCGCCAAATGTATGTATGTGATGCAGTGCCGTCTAAGGGCCGAAGATCACGGGCATCCAGTATGGTTTTCCGGCCTTGACCCTTACGCTCAGAGATTGTTCCAGATTCTCTGAATCTTTGGATGATATTATGCACTGTAGATGATGATAACTTCAAACTCTTTGCAGTTTTTCTCTGAGAAACTCCTTTCTGATATTGCTCCAGTATTTTTGGCCGCAGCATTGGGGGAATTGGTGATCCACTGCCCATCTTGACTTCTGAGAGACACTGCCACTCTGAGAGGCTCTTTTTATACCCAATCATGTTGCCAATTGACCTAATAAGTTGCAGATTGGTCCTCCAGCTGTTCCTTATATGTACATTTAACTTTTCCGGCCTCTTATTGCTACCTGTCCCAACTTTTTTGGAATGTGTAGCTCTCATGAAATCCAAAATGAGCCAATATTTGGCATGACATTTCAAAATGTCTCACTTTCTATTGTGAATAAAATATAAGTTTATGAGATTTGTAAATGATTGCATTCCTTTTTAATTTCACAATTTGTACAGTGTCCCAACTTTTTTGGAATCGGGTTTGTACAATTATTTGGATGCATACATTAGACTTAGACCTCCTTTATTAAAGGACTAGTTCACCCATAAATTATCATCATTTACTCACCCTCATGTTGTTCTGTATGACTTTCTTTCTTTTGAGGAACACAAAGGGGTGTTAAAACAGAGGTTGATGGCGTTCATTTTCATGTCATGAAAGCTTGACCAAGCACTGAAAAATAAAACACTATATGGACTCACTATATGTTTCATAACAGTCCATATGACTAATTAATTATTTCAAATCATCTGAAGTCACATGACGCTTTGTGTGAGGAGCAGACTAAAGTTATATTTATTACTTACAGATAATCTGTGATAAAAAGTGTGCATGAAAGTAATTTGAGAGCTAATTTTAGTCTGAATTATTCCTTTAATTTTGGACTCTGCAGGGAACTAACAGGATGTAAAGCTCCACACATGCAGTGACGCTGTGAAGCTCATGATCACTGTGGAGGATTGCTTCCTTTGGGCTGAACAGAGAAAAAAATATGTTATAACAGTTCATAGTAAGTGTTCTCAGTTACAGAGACTGTTTTCCTCTACAGGACATCCAGGTCTGAACTCCAGGGAGTGAGCAGCTAACTGACGATTCACTTGGGTCTGTGCAAGCATCTGATACCGCTGTGTGGTTTATGGGTCAAGTGTTTTA
Organism: Paracanthobrama guichenoti; assembly: GCA_018749465.1. NCBI lineage: Eukaryota > Metazoa > Chordata > Actinopteri > Cypriniformes > Gobionidae > Paracanthobrama > Paracanthobrama guichenoti. Next base: position 36,136,105 of record CM031945.1, read on the forward strand.
AGAGCTCAAGGTTTGTGGGTTCAAATCCCCTGGAGGAAAGTTTTACAGATTTACAGTACTCTGTGGTGAGCTGCTGGTATTGTGTTCCTCTGTGCTGCGTTGCTCTTTCACCCCTCTGAGCCTCTTCTGAAAAAAAAAAAAAAAAAAATAGAATATTCGCTTACCAATTTCATTAGATTCTCAAAGAAAACAAGCAAACAAAAACAATAATAAATTAATATTTGAATGAATAAATTAATATTTTTGTCACTCACTCACTCACTCACTCGATCACTCACTCACTCGATCACGTGCTCACTCACTCTATTACTCGATCACTCACTCTATTACTCGCTCACTCGCTCGCTCACTCGATCACTCACTCGCTTACTCACTCGATCACTTAATCACTCGCTCACTCACTCACTTAATCAATCACTCTCACTCACTCGATCACTCACTCACTCACTCGATCACTTAATCACTCACTCACTCGATCACTCACTCACTCGATCACTCAATCACTCAATCACTCACTCACTCAATCACTCACTCGATCACTCACTCACGCGATCACTCACTCACTCACTCACGCGATCACTCGCTGCTCGATCACTCACTCACTCGCTCACTCACTCACTCACTCGATCACTCACTCAATCACTCACTCAATCACTCACTCAATCACTCACTCAATCACTCACTCAATCCCTCACTCACTCACTCAATCACTCACTCACTCAATCACTCAATCACTCAATCACTCACTCACTCACTCACTCAATCACTCACTCACTCACTCAATCACTCACTCACTCACTCACTCACTCACTCAATCACTCACTCAATCACTGACTCAATCACTCACTGACTCAATCACTCACTCAATCACTCACTCGATCACTCACTCACTCGATCACTCACTCACTCGATCACTCACTCACTCGATCACTCACTCACTCGATCACTCACTCACTCGATCACTCACTCGATCACTCAATCACTCACTCGATCACTCACTCACTCGATCACTCACTCGCTCGATCACTCGATCACTCACCTGCTTACTCGATCACTTAATCACTCACTCGATCGCTCACTCACTCGCTCACTCACTCACTTAATCACTCTCACTCGATCACTTAATCACTCACTCACTCGATCACTTAATCACTCACTTACGCGATCACTCGCTCACGCGATCACTCACTCGATCACTCAATCACTCACTCACTCGATCACTCACTCGCTCGATCACTCACTCGCTCGATCACTCACTCGCTCGATCACTCACTCGCTCGATCACTCACTCGCTCGATCACTCACTCGCTCGATCACTCGATCACTCACCTGCTTACTCGATCACTTAATCACTCACTCGATCGCTCACTCACTCGCTCACTCACTCACTTAATCACTCTCACTCGATCACTTAATCACTCACTCACTCGATCACTTAATCACTCACTTACGCGATCACTCGCTCACGCGATCACTCGCTCACGCGATCACTCGATCACTCACTCACTCGATCACACTCACTCGATCACTCACTCACTCACTCGATCACTCACTCACTCGATCACTCAATCACTCAATCACTCAATCACTCAATCACTCAATCACTCACTCACTCGATCACTCACTCAATCACTCACTCGATCACTCACTCGATCACTCACTCGATCACTCGATCACTCTCTCGCTCGATCACTCACTCGCTCGATCACTCACTCGCTCGATCACTCACTCACTCACTCACTCGATCACTCACTCACTCACTCTCTCGCTCGATCACCTGCTTTCGATCACTCCTCACTCGATCACTCACTCGCTCGATCACTCACTCACTCAATCACTCAATCACTCACTCGATCACTCACTCGATCACTCACTCGATCACTCACTCGATCACTCACTCACTCAATCAATCAATCACTCACTCGATCACTCACACAATCACTCACTCACTGATCACTCACTCGCTCGCTCACTCGACCACTCACCCGCTTACTCGATCACTTAATCACTCACTCACTCACTCGATCGCTCACTCACTCGCTCACTCACTCGATCACTCACTCACTTAATCACTCTCACTCAATCACTCAATCACTCACTGACTCGATCACTCACTGACTCGATCACTCACTGACTCGATCACTCACTGACTCGATCACTCACTGACTCGATCACTCACTCACTCGATCATTCACTCACTCGATCACTCACTCACTCGATCACTCACTCGATCACTCACTCGATCACTCACTCGATCACTCACTCGATCACTCACTCGATCACTCACTCGATCACTCGATGACTCAATCACTCACTCGATCACTCAATCACTCAATCACTCGCTCAATCACTCGCTCGCTCACTCTCTCACTCACTCACTCACTCACTCGATCACACGATCACTCACTGACTCGATCACTCACTGACTCGATCACTCACTCGATCACACGATCACTTAATCACTCACTGACTCGATCACTCACTGACTCGATCACTCACTCGATCACTCACTCACTCGATCACTCACTCACTCGATCACTCACTCACTCGATCACTCACTCACTCACTCGATCACTCACTCGATCACTCACTCAATCACTCACTCACTCGATCACTCACTCGATCACTCACTCACTCGATCACTCGATCACTCGATCACTCGATCACTCGATCACTCACTCGATCACTCACTCGATCACTCGATCACTCACTCGATCACTTTCGATCACTCGCTCGATCACTCAATAACTTGCTCGATCACTCAATAACTCGCTCGATCACTCGCTCGATCACTCGCTCGATCACTCGCTCAATCACTCGCTCGATCACACGATCACACGATCACTCACTGACTCGCTCACTCGCTCACTCACTCACTCGCTCGATCACACGATCACTCACTGACTCGATCACTCACTGACTCGATCACACGATCACTCACTGACTCGATCACTCACTGACTCGATCACTCACTGACTCGATCACTCACTGACTCGATCACTCACTCACTCGATCACTCACTCACTCGATCACTCACTCACTCGATCACTCACTCACTCGATCACTCACTCACTCGACCACCACTCACTCACTCGACTCACTCCACTCACTCACTCACTCACTCACTCACTCGATCACTCACTCACAAACTCACTCGATCACTCACTCACTCGATCACTCACTCACTCGATCACTCACTCACTCGATCACTCACGAACTCACTCACTCACGAACTCACTCACTCACGAACTCACTCACTCACGAACTCACTCACGAACTCACTCACAAACTCACTCACAAACTCACTCACAAACTCACTCACAAACTCACTCGATCACTCACTCGATCACTCACTCGATCACTCACTCGATCACTCACTCGATCACTCACTCGATCACTCGATCACTCGCTCGATCACTCAATAACTTGCTCGATCACTCAATAACTCGCTCGATCACTCGCTCGATCACTCGCTCGATCACTCGCTCAATCACTCGCTCGATCACACGATCACACGATCACTCACTGACTCGCTCACTCGCTCACTCACCACTCGCTCGATCACACGATCACTCACTGACTCGATCACTCACTGACTCGATCACACGATCACTCACTGACTCGATCACTCACTGACTCGATCACTCACTGACTCGATCACTCACTGACTCGATCACTCACTCACTCGATCACTCACTCACTCGATCACTCACTCACTCGATCACTCACTCACTCGATCACTCACTCACTCGACCACTCACTCACTCGACCACTCACTCACTCACTCACTCACTCACTCGATCACTCACTCACAAACTCACTCGATCACTCACTCACTGGGATCACCTCACTCACACTCATCACCACTCACTTCTCGATCACTCACGAACTCACTCACTCACGAACTCACTCACTCACGAACTCACTCACTCACGAACTCACTCACGAACTCACTCACAAACTCACTCACAAACTCACTCACAAACTCACTCACAAACTCACTCACAAACTCACTCACTCAATTAATCACTCTCACTCACTCACTCGATCACTCACTCACTCAATCAATCATCTCACTCACTCTATCACTCGCTCACTCACTCACTCACTCAATCGCTCACTCGCTCACTCGCTCACTCGCTCACTCACTGACTCGATCACTCACTCACTCAATCACTCACTCACTCAATCACTCACTCACTCAATCACTCACTCACTCGATCACTCACCACTCACTCGATCACTCACTCGATCACTCAATCAATCACTCAATCACTCACTCACTCACTCACTCACTCACTCACTCACTCACTCACTCGATCACTCGATCACTCACTCACTCGATCGCTCACTCACTCGCTCACTCACTCGATCACTCACTCACTTAATCACTCTCACTCACTCACTCAATCACTCAATCACTCGCTCGCTCGCTCGCTCACTCACTCGATCACACGATCACTTAATCACTCAATCACTCAATCACTCAATCACTCAATCACTCGATCACTCACTCAATCGCTCACTCAATCGCTCACTCAATCGCTCACTCAATCGCTCACACGATCACTTAATCACTCACTGACTCGATCACTCACTGACTCGATCACTCACTCACTAGATCACTCACTCACTCGATCACTCACTCACACCGATCACCATCCACTCGATCACTTTCGCTCAATCACTTTCGCTCGCTCACTCACTCGCTCTCTTTCGCTCACGCTCACTGCGCTCACTCACTCACTCGCTCGATCACACGATCACTCACTGACTCGATCACTCACTGACTCGATCACTCACTGACTCGATCACTCACTGACTCGATCACTCACTGTCTCGATCACTCACTGACTCGATCACTCACTCACTCGATCACTCACTCACTCACTCACTCGCTCAATCGCTCACTCGCTCACTCGCTCACTCGCTCACTCACTGACTCGATCACTCACTCAATCACTCACTCACTCAATCACTCACTCGCTCGATCACTCACTCGATCACTCACTCGATCACTCACTCGATCACTCACTCGATCACTCACTCACTCAATCACTCACTCACTCACTCACTCACTCACTCACTCACTCACCACCTCCTCACTCGATCGATCACTCTCACTCGATCCACTCTCACTCACTCGATCGCTCACTCACTCGATCACTCACTCGATCACTCACTCGATCACTCACTCGATCACTCACTCACTCAATCACTCAATCAATCACTCGTTCGCTCGCTCGCTCACTCACTCGATCACTCAATCACTCAATCACTCAATCACTCAATCACTCAATCACTCAATCACTCAATCACTCAATCACTCAATCACTCAATCACTCAATCACTCACTCAATCGCTCACTCAATCGCTCACTCAATCGCTCACTCAATCGCTCACACGATCACTTAATCACTCACTGACTCGATCACTCACTGACTCGATCACTCACTGACTCGATCACTCACTGACTCGATCACTCACTCACTCGATCACTCACTGACTCGATCACTCACTCACTCGATCACTCACTCA
>CM031945.1:36144142-36184142 GCA_018749465.1 Paracanthobrama guichenoti
AATTGTGTCATTTAATGTAATTCTTTTTATCAAAATGAACAAAATTTAAATAATGAGCCAATACATAATCAATCCCTCTTCCAAAACATGTTGTCTTGCCCTGATTCTCTATGGTATCTCTATGGTATCTTTTCGACCTGTCAGGATGGTTTCCGTGGGAAATTGCGTGTATAAGTCACTCAACCATATAAGTGCCTCGTCATATCTTTATATAAAGAAAAGCTGCTCCAGCTACTTTGTCCCTCTCCCAAATAGAACCATAAACCTTCACAATCATCCTCCGAGTCCACACTTTTGTGACATAATGCCGTTTGACTGTCGTAGGTGGTAGTAGGTGTGACGTCAGTTTTTTTAAAGTCTACATTAATGTGACAAAAGTCGAGTTGAGGACGACTAGTCACTGATGATGTCATTAATGAACAAATAAGCCTGAACCTTGGGTAAAGCTACAGTAACGTAGGGGGGCTAAAAGTTACATAGTGCACTTTTAAAGATCAGTAAATGACAGAAATGTCATCTAACTACTTTTTGCTATTGCTCATTATAGCACCCATTTCTTTCTGTAACTACAAAGCAACCCCACACATCATGTGATTATTGATTATTATTAGTACATGATCTGGGTGTTCATGAATGTTTCGTTCCTTCACCACAGTGATAGGATTTTGAGATCTCTCAATCACTGAATTGTGAGCACTGCCAGTTTTCCCAGCTCTGTGAGAAAAGAGAGATGTGAGAGGAGAGACGGGGAGGTGTGAAACGCCACACGCTCACAGACGAGCAGCATTTCTAGTCGATTTCTAGTGAAAACAGGACTTTTCTCGCTCTGTTTGTAAGTAAAAGAGTTTAATGCGACGCACTGGAACATTTACAGAAACAAAATCATGATCTCATTTGCTTATGACCACCCACATTTACATTTCAATGCTAGTCCAGAATGATAACTATGTCTATAACGATAACTATATTGGCGTCCACACCAACGCGTGATAAACGTTCTGTTTATTATAACCATGTGCTGCAGTTTTGTCGTCTACCGCTTTCAATGCTCAAGCTCTTTAAAGTCTGAATTCTGATTGTCTGTCGATGTTTAAGTGCTCATCACCTGAAAAAAAAAGTTCTGAAAGTGATTTGTTATTGTTATGATGAGGTCGGACACACACGTCGGATCACCACTGACACTAAATCCTTCGAAGGACGCATACTTTAAACTAAAGAGTAGCCTACTTTATAAAGCTGCATCCTACTAATATGTCAACATTTGAGCCGCTTTATATATATTTTTATTTTCACATTTGTACCATTAGAAGTTGCAAATCCAATGCTTACATTTAAAAGTATGGAAGCTTGTTTCGGCCACTGAATTAAAAAGGTAATTGCATTTTTTTAAATTGAACAATTCTGACTTTTTTTCCCCTCGCAATAGCAAAAAAAAAAAGACAGTGTGAGTTTATATCTCGCAATTGTGAGAAACAATCCGTCAGAATGCAAAATACAAACTCGCAATTATGTTTCAAATGTATTTAAAATCTGTGATCTAGCAATTTCTCTCTGGTCATCACCGGCGCGCAATGAATTCTGGGGTAGGCAAGGCCACAAAGGATCCATCTTTTGTATCCTTCATTGCACAGGAAAAGGAGGATGTATTTCGAAGCCGTATTTGAAGGAGCCTTCAAATTGCGACAGACTTTGAATACTGCATCCCAGTTCAGAGGCCATCCCATTTAACAGGGGATGAGAAGGATGCCTCCTCTGAATTGGGACAGGAGTGTCTCAAAACTGGACATGTCAGGTGTTGGTTATGCTGGCTGTCCGCTGCTGTGCGAATATCTATTTCTTTCTGTCTCATTGCACACACACACACAAACACACATAGGATTTAAATAAAATCTCAATCTCCCAGCAGACTTATTCACACAAGATAGCGTCTCATTACAAAGTTGCCATGGCGATATACGCGCTCAGAAAGATTCCCTATCGAGAAGAGAACAGATCAGGATAGACGGCACGCAGAGAAAATGAGCCTTTCATCAGGGCCAATACCAAGGTTTGATTAGTTCCTGATTATTGTCCTTTTCAATGAGCAGCAGAAGAGACGAGAAAGCGTCAGATGTAATTGGGTTTGAAGCCGCGCTGTTTTTTACACCCACTGCGTTTCATTAGAGCTGGTTTGCCGTCAACAGGCCTGAAACGGTTCAGTCTGTTAATGAAAGACGGTTGGAGGCCTGCTGTATGACCCACGAGCTCCGGCAACAATGGGTGAAAGACATAATAATAATATAATAATAATAATAATAATAATAATAATAACAACAACAACAACAACATTTTACTCAGCATATGATTCACAGATAACCTAACAAATTACATTAATCAAAGTATACACATCAACATTTGCAGAGAAAAGTTGATTTGAAAATTATTCAAAGATGAGTAAATTATAAAATAGACAATAAGTGACTTTAGAAGTGAATAGGCTATTGTTGGTTATATTTTCATATCAGTGAACATAAGCAATCAAATCCATTTAATCAGTCTTTATACACACGCAAACTGATAACTTTGGCTCACACCAGAACGTATACATTTTTTTATTTGTACAGCGCACCAGCACTAGGGAAAGATAGCAGGGTCAGCAATTCACAATGTCAAACACGTCAAATGATTTGCAATAAAAAAAAGCAAGGGAATAGCCTCCCTATGTCCTGTGAGGTTGGACATTCAGCAGCATTTTGCTTATTGCCTATTAATTATTATGCATGCAGTTGCATGGGCTCAATTTAATTGAGAGGTTGCATGGGATAACAAAAAAAATAATTAATCATTCACACTACAGCAATATAAGTCAATCAAACCTAAAATATACTTAATAAAATACTTAATATTTCAAATTAAAATGTTGAATAAATTTGAACAATCACAGCTCCTAAGATCCTAATGCTTTCCTTCATACACATTTGAAATAATTCATGGATATGCTGTGTGCCAGCAAACCTCATTTCTTTCTGTCCTGGTTCATTTCTGACCGTGATCTTAATTCATCAACACGTTTGTGAAGGTCTTAGTTCATCTTGACGGATGACTTTAACATGAACTCTTGTTATCTGCTAGTGTTTGTTTGTTCGGTTCACAGTTCATTCTGAGATAAACCATCATTGATTATACAGTAAATCAAGAGCAGGTGTGGACGCTAAAGACCTCATGAAACTGAATTCTCAGCAGATTTAAAGGGATATTCTATCATCATTTACTCAACATCATTGTTAATTTCTCCCAAAAAATTATTAATTCTGAATCATAAGTGGCATAGCTAAGATTTGAGACGTATTTGATTTGACATGCACGGATGAATTATGCACAATACAACCAGCAATTTAAAAAATAAAAAGATATAAGTTTTGATTTCACATTGAATTTTAAAGTTGATTGTAGCTACATGGTAGCCAAACATCATGGTTTGGAATTTATGGCAGTGCTGTTTCATGGTCAGATCTGATGTAATGTTCAATGTTTTCCCCCAATTGAACAAAACCACTATGTTGAGATTGATGTAAGTGTATGTACATCTACATAATTTCCCACGGATCAGTGTGAAACCTGAACACGCCGCAGTCGTACATTAGCATGCAACGCCTCAGTTTGCTTCTATACTGTAAATGTGTTTTTCCTTTCAGAAGATTGTGCATTCTGTGTTAACAAATTCAAAGGGAAAAAAACTAAATAATTGCCGTCACACCACTCTTCTCACACTTTTCTAATTAACGTCAATACACAGACCATGTGTTTCGCTCATATTAAATACCTGTTGAGCTGTGAGGATAAACTATCCTCTCCAAATCTTATTCAAATGAAATAATTCTTGACCTTTGGGTCAGATACAGTAGTGACAGCAGCTGATCGTTGTCAGTAATATTTCTCACTATAACAGTCATTTGTCATGCTCATGGCCTGATCTCAGTCCTACAACGACCTCGTTATGAGCTGCTGCAGTATAATAGTGTCTTACATAAACGGTGTCTGTTTGCAATAAAGGCAGAGAGATGAATGAACACTGCGAGATGCTTTAAACAGAGAAACAAACTCAAGTGTGTCTCTACTAATTAGGGCTCCATTCAGATCAGTCTGAGCAGATAATTACACAGGCTATGGGCTCCTTCATAACACACAAATCAATGCCATTATTCACAAGACTAAAACAAAATAAGGCCAAATTCTGGATGGACTGATGGAAGGATAGAACGACAGTGATGGATGGTGGATGATGACTGTAACGACAGAACAATGGAAGGATGGTGGATGAAATAACAGAATGATGAATAGATGAATGATGGAAGGATAAAATGACAGAATGATGGATGAATGGTGGATGATGAATGGAACGACAATGATAGATGGATGATGGATGGATTGATGGATAAATGGAACGACATAATGGGTGGATGGAATGACTGATGGATGGAAGTAACTACAGAATGATGGATGGATGGGTGGATGGATGGATGGAATGACAATGATGGAATGATGGAACAACAGATGATGGACGGAATGACGGATGATGGAATGACAGAACAATGGATAGATGATGGATGGAACTACAGATGGATGGATATATGGAATGACCGAACAAAGGATGGATGGTGGATGATGGAATGACCGATGGATGGATGGATGGAACGACAGAATGGATGGAACAACAGAATGATGGATGGATGGATGGATGGATGGCCAGAACAATGGATGGATGTATGAATGGAAGAAACAATGGATGATGATGGATGGATAGATGGATGGAACAATAGGATGGATGGAGCAACAGAATGATGATGGAACAACATAACAATGTGTAGCGTATGGACGGTGCTCATAAATGATCAACGGACCAATACTTTGATTAGTTATAATGACTCAAACAAGACCGGCGCCGTGAAGTCTACAGCCCGACAGGTTAACGGTGCTAAAAGGACACAAACCATGCCTCGTGCAGCCCACGAGAGACCATCATAAAAACAGCCCCCACCCTCACACATACCAAAGGACATCCGAATAGATTATATGACTTTTAACTTAGTTATTTTTCATTTTAGGTGTGTTGTGGTCCCTGTATGTATGCATGCTTTTTGTTATAACCATTTTAGATGTGTTTGATAGGTTAGAAACTTATAGCCAGTGAATGCGTAAGGAAGAATGACGTCAATCCTCGCCGTTCCTTTAACTCTTAAGTTAAACTCCCCATGCTTGGTCTCGAAATCTTTGTCTCGCAATTTGTAGGCCGGCTAGGTGTGTTGTGTGGTACTATGATGCATCAAACTCTTTCTGTTAGGCCAAAACCCCAAAGTCTGCATACCAAAACCCCCAAGTCTGCTTATCTAAGAGAGAGAGCCATAAGCATGTTAATGAGGCGAGACCCAAGACAAAGGGAGATTTCCCGCTTCTGAGTTCCTTCGCTCTGATTGGCTGTTCCGACAAAAGAGGCGTGCCCCGTCACGGCCCTTTAAGACGGGCCACAAACGCTTCTGCTGCCTCTTCTTTTTGCTTCCTGTTGCCACCTCTTCTCCTTGCTTTTTCTTTTGGCTTTCCTCCTTCCTCTTCTTCTTCGCCATCTTCCAACGGATCTCATCACACAAAGGAACCAAAGTTGAATTTCCCGCGGACTCCAAGGACACACCCTGCAAGATTCAAACACGGACCGGATCGCGGAATTCCCCTAAACGCACGAACTCACGATCAAGGAAACATATGCAAGTATCCCTTAAGCTGTCGTTATAAAGTCTTGAGCTTATACCAATAAGTTGGACTGATTTCTTGCTTGTGCTCAATAGGTTGTGTCGATAGTATCACCGTTGCCTTGTCTCTCTCTCCCTCTCTCTCCTTCCTGCTTTCAGTTAATTTGTGTATGTTTGTTTATTGTTTGTTGATTTATTAAAATATATATATATTCACACGTGATTGTGCTTGAGTTGCTCATACATAGGTCACTTTTACGGTGAACCGACCCTGTTACAAATTAAAAGAAAGATATTTCTCCTGGCCAGAGAGGTGTTGTTTAAGAGTTATTAAAAGGGAGATAGTTGGTGGACAATTATCCGTCCTTTGAACTCAATTCTAGAATCAAAGAAATTTCTAAAAGTTGAATCAAGCCCTAGATATTAATAATTATTATAATCCGTTATAATCAACTGTTAATATCCAAATTCCCCTCTGTGCCAATTTATGCATATTTGATCGTAACACGATTAAACGCATGCATAAATCCCGCACCATTTCCCCTGGGGCTCGATATTCGCTACAAATGGATGGATGGAACAAACAGTAGATGGATGGCTGGCTGGATGGCTGGATGGAATAAATGGATAAATGGAACGACAGAACAATGGGTGGATGTATAAATGGAATGACAAAATGATGGATGGAAGTAACTACAGAACGATGGATAGATGGATGGATGGAACAACAGATGGATGGATGGAATAACAGAACAATGGATGGATGGACAGCCGGATGAACGGATGATGTATGGATAGAAGAAACGATGGATGGATGGATGGATGGATGGATGGATGGATGGAACGAACAACAGAACAATGGATGGATGGAATGACAGAATGACTGATGGAAGTAACTACAGAATGATGGATGGATGGATGGATGGATGGAACGAACAACAAAACAATGGATGGATGGAACAAACAGTGGATGGATGGATGGATGGATGGATGGATGGATGGATGGATGGATGGATGGATGGATGGATGGATGGATGGATGGATGGAACAAACAGTAGATGGATGGCTGGCTGGATGGCTGGATGGAATAAATGGATAAATGGATGGATGGATGGATTGATGGATAAATGGAACGACAGAACAATGGGTGGATGTATAAATGGAATGACAACATGATGGATGGAAGTAACTACAGAACGATGGATAGATGGATGGATGGAACAACAGATGGATGGATGGAATAACAGAACAATGGATGGATGGACAGCCGGATGAACGGATGATGTATGGATAGAAGAAACGATGGATGGATGGAACGAACAACAGAACAATGGATGGATGGAATGACAGAATGACTGATGGAAGTAACTACAGAATGATGGATGGATGGATGGAACGACAATGATGGATGGATGATTTTCTCCCTCCATCTGTCAAGGCAAAACAGACAATTAATTAGTAAAGTAAATAAACATCAACAACAGTAAATAAATAAAACACTGTTTTTAACATGGAATATTTTGGAAGTTGACATTCCCCTTATGGCCACGATATCATGGTAAAACGTTTTGTGAACACCGTAATAAAAAAACAAAAACAAAACAAAGCTACAGTAATTTAACTCAGCTGATCTGTTTGACTACTCCGTCACCCCTGACCTCACTGAATCCCTCCCAATTCTAGCGTGTGCACTGTCCTGAGCGATGGCTGAAACGTTGTATTAATAGCATTTCTCATGTTTATTGACTCTGACGTTGAATCACTTGTTGTTTTGCTCAACTGTAAGTCACTCTGGATAAAATGAATAAATGTAACGTAAAGTTCTAATACCAACAGGTTCCAATAACAGGGGGGTATTCCAGAAAGCAGGTTATGTGATATACCCAGGTATGTTTAAGAGTAAGCAAGCAGATAACCTCAACTTTCAGTTCCAAAATCGGAGGATACTTTCAGGGTATGCAAGTAACCATGGCAACTCACTCTCTGAACATACCCTGCTCCGGAGCAGCTCATGATCCAGGGTACAATATTATATATTAATTCTAAAGAATTTTAAAAAAGTAAGATAATTTTAAATGTTAATGCAATTCAAATATATTTATTGTTTATGTTATTGTCATCTCACACATGGATCTGCATTCAATTAATTGGCATCAAACAAACAATATAATCCTTATTCTCAGTGAATAAAGATTACTTATTAAAAGAAAACATTGAAAAAATTATTGCATAACCACCAAATAGGTGGCGATGTGCACTAAGTAGGTTATATAAATCGCCATTAAACAAAAGAAGAAGAGGAAGTAGAATGGTGCGCTCTTTCTTAGCGTCTGTTTCCATGGTGAATCATCGATTCGTCGCTCTGTTGAAAGTGTCTTGTGTGTTCACGGTTAACATACTCTGAGTTGTCTGAACTTACTCCCGGGCGCGTTTTTGGATCCAGCATACCTCGAGTAAGCAAGGTTTGGGTTAATCAACAGAGTTCAGGGTATATGTGACGGTAAGTTAACCTTGCTTTCTGGAATACACCCCAGGTTTCCAGATGAGAGTGTTTATTCTTTGCCAAAACACACACACACACACACATTTCTCCGCACGTTTCTTGTTTTTCCTGCTGGTCCGTTTCACGTGATGATGTATCACGTCCACCTGTCTCTCTCTCTTTTTTTAGAAAAACCTTTGGATATTTTTACTGAAAAACAAGACAAAAATAGCGGGAAAGAAAATGATTTTTTTTTTTTGTGAATGAACAGCGGTAATGCGAAACATATGTCCACTTGCACTTGCTGTGTTTGTTTAGGGAGAGTTTTAAATAAGGAACACAACACATGCTGCTGTTTTCAGGCTTCCCACCCAAACAGCTGCACTTCTCTCAGAGACTCACTGCGGGAAAGCTACAGACACTCGGTCACATGACGCCGGGCTCATGATGCGGAGGTTGTGTGTCCTGCAGGGACTGAAACATTAATTGATCTGTTATTGGTAACGAGCTGTTAAACTGAACATGAGAGGCCAGTGAACTAAAACAGCCACAGCATGTCTGTGAGTGGAAGTGATGTAAGCCGAATCCAGAGCACTGATTGGCCGGTTGTTCTTGAACATAAACATCATTAAATGTCTCAAACTCTGCTCATATCTGTCAAAGTCTGCAATCAAAAGTCAGAGATCACAATTCAAACCCCCAAAAATATCATCAATTTCTCCCAAGAGCACATGATTTGAGCAGCAGTCGGAGTTATTGTGTCCCCTGAGGCGAGCGAAACGTTCATTGATCTGTTATTGGTCACTAGCTGTTAAACAAGTAGGGAAAAGCATTCAACAGTGACTGTGATGTGAAGGAGTGATGCAAGCAGAACTTTGTGCTCTGATTGGCTGGGTGAATTCTCAGTCATGTTTTGCCTACTGTATCAACTCTGCCTCAGATGTTTCTCCCAAAATAACTTGATAGAAAGAAAAAAAAAAAGATTAAAGAAAACAGACCCAAAAGAGACAATTGTTGACATACATCAGAAGTATGTCCATCCATCCATGTCCATCTGTCCGTCCGTCCATCCATCCGTCTGTCTGTCCATCCATCTGTCTATCAATCCGTCCGTCCATCCATCCATCATACATCTGTCCGTCCGTCCGTCCGTCCGTCCGTCCGTCCGTCCGTCCGTCCGTCCGTCCGTCCATCCATCATACATCTGTCTATCCATCCATCCATCAATCCGTCCGTCCATCCATCAATCATACATCTGTCAATCCATCCGTCTGTCTGTCCGTCCGTCCGTCCATCCATCCATCCGTCCATCCATCCATCCATCCATCCGTCCGTCCATCCATCATACATCTGTCCATCCATCCATCAATCCATCCGTCCATCCATCATCATACATCTGTCCATCCATCCATCCATCTGTCCGTCTGTCCGTCCATCAATCCGTCCGTCCATCCATCCATCATACATCTGTCCATCCATCCGTCCATCCATCCATAATCAATCCATCCGTTCATCTGTCCATCTGCCCCAAAGCAGTGCAAACTATGTCATAGGACATAACACCCCCATCACCAAGTTTATAACCCATGGCTTATAAACCCTCAATATTTCACATGCATAGTACATTCTAGACTCTGGAGAGCACGTCAGCCACCATGTTCTCTGAGCCTTTCTTGTGTCGAATGTCCAAGTTGTATTCTTGCAAGAAATAATGACCAACACATCAACTGCTGGTTCAGGTTGCACATGCGAGACAGGAAAATAAGATGGCTATGGTCAGTGTAAACAACAGGGGGGTACAACTACCTCCAACATGGATTTCAAAATGCCTGAGTGCCATCACTAATGCCAGAGCTTCCTTCTCGATGGTACTATAGTTCTGTTGAGACTTTGAGAATTTCTTGGAGAAGTAACAGACACTCACTGCACCAGAACTGCACCAGCTTGTAATTTAAAAGTTAAGGGCTGATAAGACAGGACTATGGCAGAGAAGGTCTATTATTATATATATATATTCAAGTTAAACTAAATGAAAATGAGAAATTTTGCTTTGATAACAAGCTGAAATAAAATGCTTGTACATTTTTTTTAAATATTTTATTTTGTTTC
Source organism: Paracanthobrama guichenoti (assembly GCA_018749465.1). NCBI lineage: Eukaryota > Metazoa > Chordata > Actinopteri > Cypriniformes > Gobionidae > Paracanthobrama > Paracanthobrama guichenoti. The sequence goes on from CM031945.1 coordinate 36,154,457, forward strand.
AGTTAAGGTTTATTATTATTTTTTAAGTTGACTATAATTACACTGGAAAATATACCCTTAATGTGGATAGCAGAACAATATTTGACAAATCTGAGAACCTCTAGTGAAGACACATTTGAGATGATTGTTTTTTGGGAGGCAGAAGACTAAGATCCATTTGATCTCATTGTTTGGTCAAAGACATATTAAAGTGATCTTGTGTGGTTTCTCTTGCTCGTGGGTTCTGACATGAGAGACTCTCCAGCGTCCGGTGGATGTATTGTGGCGGCAGATGGCACGTCCAGGTTGAGATGGAGTACACACTGCGCTCTGACGTACCACAACACATGAACACCCTCACACACACACACACACACACTACATTCTCTGAAGCTTAAAAATGCAAAACCAGCAACATATGCTGCATCCCTGCATGTGGTGTGTTTTTGAGTGAACTTTCATCCCATCATTGACTCAGTGAAGAGTGTGTGTGTGTGTGTGTGTGTGTGTCTCAAAGTGCTACAAGTCTTTTACAGAGGGCCTCGTCACCCACCGAAATCCCAGACTGCTTTACTGCTACACTGTTTTTCAAAGCTATAAATAAAACAAAGACAATCAGTGTGTTACTTGCTGTTTCTTTATAAATTTTGTAAATTTACTAGTAGTTGCTAAGTGAAAATGTTTTGTGTGTGTATGTATGGATGTATTTGAGTGTCTGTAAGTGTAAGTGTGTGTGTGTGTGTATACAGTGCATCTGGAAAGTATTCACAGCGCTTCACTTTTCCCACATTTTGTTGTTACAGCCTTATTCCAAAATGGATTCATTATTTTCCTCAAAATTCTACAAACAATACCCCATAATGACAACGTGAAAGAGGTTTGTCTGAAATCTTTGCAAATGTATAATGTATAAAAAAAAAAAAAAAAAAAAAAATATATATATATATATATATAATAATAAATAATAATAATAATAATAATAATATCACATGTGCATAAGTATTCACAGCCTTTGATCAATACTTTGCTGAAGCACCTTTGGCACCGATTACAGCCTCAAGTCTTTTTGAGTTTGATGCTACAAGCTTGGGACACCTATTTTTGGGCAGTTTCTCCCATTCTTCTTTGCAGGACCTCTCAAGCTCATCAGGTTGGATGGGGAGCATTGGTGCACAGCCATTTTCAGATCTCTCCAGAGATGTTCAATCGAGTTCAAGTCTGGGCTTTGGCTGGGCCACTCAAGGGCATTCACAGAGTTGTCCCGTAGCCACTCCTTTGTTATCTTGGGTGTGTGTTTAGGGTTGTCCTGTTGGAAGATGAACCTTCGCCCCAGTCTGAGGTCCAGAGCAGGTTTTCATCAAGGATGTCTCTGTACATTGCTGCATTCATTTTTCCCTTGATCCTGACTAGTCTCCCAGTTCCTGCCGCTGAAAAACATCCCCACAGCATGATGCTGCCACCACCATGCTTCACTGTAGGGATGGTATTGGCCAGGTGATGAGCGGTGCCTGGTTTCCTCCAGACATGACGCTTGCCATTCAGGCCAAAGAGTTCAATCTTTGTTTCATCAGATCAGATAATTTTGTTTCTCATGGTCTGAGAGTCCTTCAGGTGCCTTTTGGCAAACTCCAGGTGGCTTCTCTCTGGCCACTCTACCATACAGCCCTGATTGGTGGAGAGCTGCAGAGATGGTTGTTCCTCTGGAAGGTTCTCCTCTCTCCACAGAGAAACGCTGGAGCTCTGTCAAAGTGACCATTGGGTTCTTGGTCACCTCCCTGACTAAGGCCCTTCTCCCGTGATCACTCAGTTTGGCTGGACGGCCAGCTCTTGGAAGAGTCCTTGTGGTTCCAAACTTCTTCCATTTACGGATGATGAGGCCACTGTGCTCATTGGGACCTTGAAGTTGAAGTTGAAGTTGAAGTTTATTCGTCATTACACATGTACAAGTACAGTATAACGAAATGAAGTTTGGAGCAAGCCTCCGGGCCGCAGCCGATTATTCAGGCGCCGCCCTACGCTCTCCAGAAATACAAGAATGCAATTTAGCAAGCATTACATAGCAAACACAACAAAACATAAACATAAACATAAACATGACACAGTACACGTGGTCACGTGATGGGATTTTTTGTATGGAGTGGGAGAGGAGATAGATAAACAGGCAGACGGTTGGAGGGGGGGGTGGGATCGGGTAGGTTGTGTATGGTGCGAGTGAGTCTGAGATTGTGTTGTGTGAGAATGTTAGCCATAACTTCAGATGCCTTCAATGCTGCAGAAATGTTTCTGTACCCTTCCCCAGATCTGTGCCTCGATACAATCCTGTCTCTGAGGTCTACAGACAATTCCTTGGACTTCATGGCTTGGTTTGTACTCTGCCATGCACTGTTAACTGTGGGACCTTATATAGACAGCCATGTGCCTTTCCAAATCATGTCCAATCAACTGAATTTACCACAGGTGGACTCCAGTCAAGTTGTAGAAACATCTCAAGGATGATCAGTGGAAACAGGAGCACCTGAGCTCAATTTTGAGTGTCATGGCAAAGGCTGTGAATACTTATGAACATTTCTAACATTTTTAATAAATGTGCAAAGATTTCAAACAAACTTTTCACGTTGTCATTATGATGAAAATAATTATTTTAATCCATTTTCGAATAAGGCTGTAACATAACAAAATGTGGAAAAAGTGAAATGCTGTATATGCACTGTATGTGTATGTGTGTGAGCGTATATATATGTGTGTGTGTGTGTGTGTGTGTGTGTGTGTGTGTGTGTGTGTGTGTGTGTGTGTGTGTGGTGTTTTTTTTAAAAGTGTAATATCTTTCTTCGAATGACACTTTATGCCAAAAAGGTTCTATATATTGTAAAAAAATGAAATCCATTAAGAATCTAAATATGATGCGTCTGACTGAACCCTTTAAGCTTCCATATAGAACCTTTTCTTCTAAGGGTGGGCTTTTCTTCTAACTTAATGGGAACGTTATCAAAACGTTTTTAGAACATATCAGTGAGCTGGGGAGTGATGTGTCTAAATATAAAACCATTCTGCTGCTCCTCTATGGAAATATCCTCGGCAACAGCGCAACGCTGCTTTTCCCTGCCAATAACACGATCGCTGACACAATCGCGAGCGTATGTGTGCTTCCTTTAGATATTTTTGTCTATAGCAGCGATGTTCCTCAGGTCCTTTGGGCCCTGAACGCCTACGCCACCCCCCTCCGAGAGAACGACAGCGAGGAAGAGGAAGGGTTGTAGTTGTAGATGTGGAGGCTGTTGAGCAGAAGTTGCGAGTGTGTGGGCAGAGGTGAGATCGAACATGACGAGCTGCTCTTTTTGTTATTTACAAAAGTAAACGTACAATCACACACGGAGACGAAGATTGACAGAAGCGTCTGTGTTCTTACTGCACAGACAGTACGAGCTTGTTTGTGGTTGACAGGAATATTGAACTCAAAAATCTACTCTACTCACAATCATGTCGCTTGAAACCTGTATGACTGACTTTCTTCTGTCGAGCACAACGGGAGGGCGTTTTGATGAATGTCCAAGCTGCTGTGTTCCATACAGTGGAAGTGAATGGGGACCGGGGCTGTAGAAAGACAAGAAAGCACTATAAACATACCATTAAAAATGGATTAAACAACATAATATCGGTCAGCTGTGACATGAAACAGCTGTTTAGCAGCTATGGTGGAGGCCTACACATCTACTAGTGCCGGTTTTCAAATTTTGAATGTCAAAACCCCCAAAATATAAAAGATGCTTTATATTTCATATACTTGATATTTTGAGTAAATGACTATAAAAACTCAGAAAGTTTAAGTCCGATGTTATAAAGAAAACAAAATTAACTAAATGAGTCCTTAATTAAATTAAACAGCTAAAATTTAAATCTAAAAATATTTAATCTTTAAATAATATAATAATATAATACACTCACCTAAAGGATTATTAGGAACACCTGTTCAATTTCTCATTAATGCAATTATCTAATCAACCAATCACATGGCAGTTGCTTCAATGCATTTAGGGGTGTGGTCCTGGTCAAGACAATCTCCTGAACTCCAAACTCAATGTCAGAATGGGAAAGAAAGGTGATTTAAGCAATTTTGAGCGTGGCATGGTTGTTGGTGCCAGACAGGCCAGTCTGAGTATTTCACAATCTGCTCAGTTACTGGGATTTTCACGCACAACCATTTCTAGGGTTTACAAAGAATGGTGTGAAAAGGGAAAAACGTCCAGTATGCGGCAGTCCTGTGGGCGAAAATGCCTTGTTGATGCTAGCGATCAGAGGAGAATGGGCCGACTGATTCAAGCTGATAGAAGAGCAACTTTGACTGAAATAACCACTCGTTACAACCGAGGTATGCAGCAAAGCATTTGTGAAGCCACAACACGCACAACCTTGAGGTGGATGGGCTACAACAGCAGAAGACCCCACCGGGTACCACTCATCTCCACTACAAATAGGAAAAAGAGGCTACAATTTGCACAAGCTCACCAAAATTGGACAGTTGAAGACTGGAAAAATGTTGCCTGGTCTGATGAGTCTCGATTTCTGTTGAGACATTCAGATGGTAGAGTCAGAATTTGGCATAAACAGAATGAGAACATGGATCCATCATGCCTTGTTACCACTGTGCAGGCTGGTGGTGGTGGTGTAATGGTGTGGGGGATGTTTTCTTGGCACACTTTAGGCCCCTTAGTGCCAATTGGGCATCGTTTAAATGTCACGGCCTACCTGAGCATTGTTTCTGACCATGTCCATCCCTTTATGACCACCATGTACCCATTCTCTGATGGCTACTTCCAGCAGGATAATGCACCATGTCACAAAGGTTGAATCATTTCAAATTGGTTTCTTGAACATGACAATGAGTTCACTGTACTAAAATGGCCCCCACAGTCACCAGATCTCAACCCAATAGAGCATCTTTGGGATGTGGTGGAACGGGAGCTTCGTGCCCTGGATGTGCATCCCACAAATCTCCATCAACTGCAAGATGCTATCCTATCAATATGGGCCAACATTTCTAAAGAATGCTTTCAGCACCTTGTTGAATCAATGCCACGTAGAATTAAGGCAGTTCTGAAGCCGAAAGGGGGTCAAACACAGTATTAGTATGGTGTTCCTAATAATCCTTTAGGTGAGTATATATAATAATATAATAAAATATTCACTTTTTCACAAATAAGTAAAAAATAAATAAATAAATAAATAAAAAAATAAATAAATAAATAAAAAAAAAAAAAAAAAAAAATAATAATAATAATTGCACTTATTCTCAGGACTTCTGTCCAGACTTTAAAAAGCAGATTGTAATAGTAATCATATTATTCATAATCATAAATTGGCTGTTATATTGGCATTTTACTAAAGCACATTTCTAAAAATATTATTGAAAAATACTTAAAGGACTATGTATCTGATATTAACACTTTTTTTTTTCAACAAAGGCAATCAATCTTACGATTTCTGACCAGTCTTTAAAAAAACAGCTTGTATTAGTGATCAGATGTTTAATAACATTTAATTAATATCTTAAGTCTGAAAGTCCTAAAAAAGCGTTTCAATTGTTTAGGGACCCCATAGAAACCACCAATCATGTTTTGATGAACACTGACACCTGAAATGACCTTTTGCTACGCAAAGAAGGAAAATCATACGGGTTTGGAACGACACAAGGCCAATGAAAGACTTCTAAAACTCCAGTCTGGGATTTAAAGCGACACACTGGAGATACGATCTTCTGTGTTTAATGCTGTAACTTGCTGATTTCAATCACAGCGGTTGTGGCACGAAAAGTGTGTCGGCTGTACAGGAAGTGAGTGTTTCTTCATAAAGGCCTCTACCTGTAAGACGAGTTGAATTTAAGGTCATCGCTCCGACCTTATGAACCAGGAAATCATGTGCAGAGAACCTGCTGCTTACACTCATAACTATAACTTCGAGATGAATGTTAGAAATGTCCTCATTACCGACCCGCTCAGATGTTTCACCTACATTAAAAAAGACAGAAATTAGTCACTAGTTGTCATCAGTACAGAGCTTTAACATGAATATATATTATATATTAATATAGATTACTAATTGTATGCAATTAGCTACAAGTAAAAAAAAAAAAAAAAAAAAAGTTATTGGTATAATATATATAGGCTATATTAGTGCTGTCAAAATTAGCACATAAATGCATGCAATACATTTTTTCAGTTTAACTATGATATTTAAACTAAAATATTTAATTAACGCAGCATCAGTTTTTTCTGTCATCTTTGGCTAGTGTTACATTATATGATGACGCTCTTATTCATGCTAATACTTTTAAACCATTCAAGCGTGACAAGACAAAAGAGAACGCGCTGACTGTGAATGTCCTGACTATGTGACACAGACAGCGCACCAGAATCGAGTTCTCTTTCACACTTAAACAAACAATAACACACACAATTATGCCAAAATGCCCGTTTTGTGGAGTATGATCGTAAGAGCAGTCTTTGAGTTAAATAACGTCTTAAATGAGCTTAAAGAGTTGTGAGGAAATGAGATTATAATTTATGCAGTTAAGAATGTAAAGTGTGTTCAAACTTTATTCAATTTCTATATATTGATTATATATGAAGTCTACAAGTAAATGTTACATTATAATGGGTTTATGTTAAGATCGTTTTAAGTTCATTTAAATTAAAAGTAATTTAAGCCTAATAAATGTTGAACTTGATAAGCTTTCAATTATACTGTAATGTTGAAAGTCTATCATTAATGTGTTTTTGTGTGTGTGTGTGTGTGTGTGTGTGTGTGTGTGTGTGTGTGTGTGTGTGTGTTTTTTCATTCATTGAAAAAATCCATGAATAAATTTCATTCATCATTTTCATCATTCATAATTTTTTCATAATCATCATCATCATCATCATCATCAGTATTAGCATCAGTGATACTGGCCTTCATTCATAAAAACATGGCATTACATTTAAAATACACCGTCTTTAAGTTGTTTCTAAGTTAAATGTAGAGAGTAACTGTGAAATTACTATATAACAAAATGTTTTTAATCATGGTTTACATTTTTAATTTTTTATTAATTAGTAAAAAAGTGTAATCGATTGACAGAGCTACATGTTATATACATCTCACACAATAAGCATCTTCCCAGGGGAAGCTTTTATTGCTCAAAAGATGCTCTTTCATGTTCTTTTCAGTTATGTATGAATTATCTCAGATGTTTCTCCTAAAATTCATACAGTAAGAGGAGAGCTAATTAATGTGGAGCAATTCAGATCATTTGGATTTTGAAGAAAATGATAACAAATGTTTGAATTCATACTGAGATATTGGACTTTTGATTGCAGGCAATCGTTTAGTTTGAGACATTGTTGAGACACATGAGATGATCACTGGGATCTTTTTCTCAGGAGAAACGTCTGAGAAGTAAATAACTCGAGCAAGAGTCTCCATTTAATCTCATTGCCTTGTAACTGCGATATGTGAATTAATAATTTTTCCCACAGACATCGAACTGTTTGTATCATTAAAGCTCTGGTGATGGGTTGCCATGGGTAACGGGCTAGGTACGTCTGAATATTTCCACTTTGCATAAATCATTTTACAGCCTGATCAGATGGTAATAGATTTACATACGATGGAGAAAATATCTCAAGGGCGCCTGACTCAACCGAGTGAACACCTCTTCAAACTCATGCAATGAAACGCTTTTCGTTTATTCCCTTTTTGAGTCACCTTCACATTATTGATACACCCACATTCACCCGGTTTTCACAGCTATAACTGCGGTTATGTACACCGTCACTGAAGTCACTGAATTAAGGCCACAAAATGCAGAGCAAATATGTTCGACAAGACTTGTTGCAAGTGTTGCACCCATTAGTCTAAAGTTTTTGCTTCAAACTGATGTGAAAACTATTGTGCCTACTCATTCACATAAAACAATATATTCATTTAAATTTTGTAACACTTTTTGTTTACAAACCCATATGGAATGAACGATCATGAATAATGCTGTGATTCATACCTGAGAGGACAAAAGAACCACATAATGAGCCGCATAATTAATGACTTAAGTCAGGTATGTGGATCAACGAGAATATTAGAACAAAACAGGACAAAATAAATATACGTTTTGTAGTATATTTAGAATATATAGTCAACAATATAAAGTGAGAGGCAAAGGCACAATATCCTATGTGGGCCAGTATCTGGTCACTATGATTCTAAGAAGAAAAAAAACCCCACATCTGTGAGGATACTGATAACAGAATCAACTATTGTATTAACCTTAATATAATATCCACTCTTAACAGAAAACATGATGTACATGATTCAATTATATACAGTACCGGTCAAAAGATTGGACACATTACTATTTTTAATGTTTTTGAAATAAGTCTCATGCTCATCAAGCCTGCATTAATTTGATCAAAAATACAATAATATTGTGAAATATTATTACAATTTAAAATAATTCTAAATCTACAAACTCTTTTCAAACTACACAGAATATTTGTTTTCGATACGATTTACATTATTTAAAACCTGACATTTCAAAAGTTCTTTAGACATATGCATCATGTTTGTGTGAAAATTATTCAAGTTAGAGTTCATTTTCTGAAGAGTATCATAATGAACGTCATTGACAGAGAGGCTGCAGATCGTGCATCATTCTTTATTTTGCAAAAAGCACAACATGTAGTTTTTATTGTGAGTGTACACAAATAAAAGTAGAAACTTAACAGATTATTATGTATAACACTTGCCTGAATGACCAAAATCGACTGTCTCTTTCACACTAAGAAAAAAAAAACGAGGTGAAAAATTGTAAATTAAGTTGAAATGACTTAAACATCCAAGTTGATTGTACTTAATTTAAGGCCAACAACTCTTCTTGCCAGTGTAATATGTATAATATGTAAATTTCTCACAAATTTCACGTTTTGTATATGTAAATGTTAAGATAAAACATTCTTAAAATATTATTATTATTATTATAAATGTTCTATTAACACGTTCTCACAACATCCTTATGATGATAATTGTATCTATCATTGCTAAATCTTTAACGTTTTGGATGTTCAAAGAATGTTATATTGTGAGTAAAAATAACGTTAGGAGAATTTTGTACGAACATTATCATAAAACTGGACATTTTTGTATTTTAGAAATATTACAAATCACTGTTTCCACAACATTTTTTTGAACATACATTTGAAAAGTGGTTCTTCTAGTGTTATTCAAAATAACTACTCGTATTGATGTCATAGAATAAAAAAATGTGGTTCTCCAAAGAACCTGAACAGTTCTTAAAAGAACCTTTTTTTTTTCTTAGAGTAAGAACCTTTTGTGGAATGGAAAGATTCCTTGGATGTTAAAGGTTCTATTATGGAACCATCAAGGCCAATAAGAATGAATGAAGACCGGCTTTAAAAGCAACATGACAGCATTGATAAAAAAAGAAAAAAAAAAAGGTTAATATTCAGGTGCATCTGATAATGCATGAATTAAAGTTTCATAACTTGATTTAGTAACACAATACACAGCTTTCAGTTTGAATGTATGAAAAGTTTGCTGTTGTTTATTCCATAAGACTGGACAAAATGTTCTGAGCACAGCTTGTGCAAAGACCAACATTTTATGAAAGTGGGAAGAACCAATTTTCCCTTCCCACGATGCCAGGTAAGGCAGTCACCCAATCTTCAGTTCATACACTGACCAAAAAGTGAGATTTTCAACACACCGGGTCATTCATCTATACAGTATGACTTCCTACCCACAACACATTTGGATACACTTTTGACACAGTTGGACAGAGTTGCTATGAGTTAATCCAGCTCAAGAGCCCAACAGTGAACCTCTCTTTCAGCAGACACTCACTTTCTCTATTAGCATTTAAAAACAAAAAGAAGGAAAGATTCAAGAAAGATTTCAACTCCATGAACTAAACCAATCAATCCTTACAAATATGATTCAAACAATATATGAAAACGAACAAGACAAAAACAACAAGGAATGAATCCCATGAAGTATTGTGAATTAATGATGATTCACTGATAAGCATGAAAACCACATGCACTACCATTCAAAAGTTTGTGGTTAGAGTGATTTTTGTTTAGAATGAAATTAAAACTTTTATTCAGCAAGGATGCATTCAATCGATTCCAGTAAAGACATTTAAAATGTTGTTAATGTATCACAGCTTCCACAAAAATATAGAGTACCACAACTGTTTTCAACATTGATAATCATAAATGTTTCCTGAGCATCAAATCATCATATTAGAATGATTTCTGAAGGATCAGCTAATTTTTAACAGTAAATTTAAGTCCTGTAAAACCTAAAATGTTGCTACCGTATTTTTTTTACGGTAAAGTACTAGCATCCATAGCTGCTGTTTTTTTTCACCGTGAATTTGAGTCCCGTGAAACATAAAATGTTGTTACTGTATTTTTATACGGTAAAGTACTAGTATCCACAGCTGCTGTTTTTTTACCGTAAATTTAAGTCCAGTAAAACCTAAAATGTTGCTACCATATTTTTTTATGGTAAAGTACTGCCAACCACAACAAACTTAATCCCCGTAAAACCTAAAATGTTGCTACCATTTGTTTTACGGTAAAATACTATTTTTTTACCATAAATGTCAGTTTTTTACCAAAAAGGTCATCTTTAAAAACACTGGAGTTTTCAGTTATGACAAGTGTTGTGTCAAAAAACAATTCAGTCATTTTAGGTAGTTTTTCATGACGCAGATGTTCATTTTTTACGTCAATCATGTGATGTCATGATTGACAGCTGTGATTGAAGTAGTCACTTTTCTACAATGGAAAAGAGTTTCTTTAAAGATCTGAGAAGCAGATGTAATCCATTTGATCTCCATTTAATCTCATTGCGGTGTAGAAAAAACAATTGAGATGTTAAGATCTCATTTGTGATTTTTCTTTCCTATGAGACAACACTGGATTGACCCTGATAACCCTGTCTCTCTTTCTAACACACACTTTAAATAGTAATATACACGGATACACTTGGTACTGGAACTCTTCCTGGTGGCCTGATGCCAGTGTCTTAATCACGAGGAAATTATTACAGGGGCATCTGAGGTCTCCAGTTATGCAATTGCTAGTACTGGTTAGTAGAAACAGCAATACCAGGTTTGTTTCCCCAAGTACTCAGACAGTTTACAGCACAAACATGCAACCACAGCACGCAACAGTCACACATGCAGAAACCGTCACATCAGCAAAGAAAAAAAAAAAAATCAGAAACTTGGTTCAGACTGACAGGAAGTAAAACTACAACTATGTGCAACCTCACTGCGGTGGTTTATTCACAGACACACACCGTGGTTAAAGTGTCAACTCTGTTTTCTCACTTTTGTGGACGTGTAACCAAGAAAACAGAATACAAAACACAAAGCAGAGAAACACATTCATATATAAATACCCCCAATACAGTAACCTTGTATCTTCATATTTCGTAATTATTTCTTTGCATATACTGGTCAGCCTTCACATCTTTATGTGGGTTTTGCAAATATTTAACCAATGAAAAGTATTAAAAAAAAAGCTTGTGACTAAACCTCATAACTTCATTGGATCCTCAAACTGTCAGTCAAACCTCATAACTCTGTCCCCATCTGTTGTGAATGAAGTTCTGCACTGTTCGGAGTGTCTCTGCTTGTTTGCAATGCAATGGTAAATAAAGAACTGCTTCTTTGAATAAGTACAGAGTTTTCTTTACTCAAGAAACCCTCTATTTTATATATATATATATGTGTGTGTGTGTGTATGCATGTATGTATGTATGTATGTATAAAGACTAACGTTTTATGTATTTGAGGAGTGGAGAAGAGTGTCTAAGTCTAGCATTTGTCACATCGAGTCATAGCCAATACTAAGTAACTGAATAACATGAGAATTAACATGAATATTCGCAGGTCAAAAACCTCTCGGCTTTTCTTAAGCTTGATTTCGGTAACATGATAATAATATAATGGATACATGCATGTGACATAATATATTGGAATGGGCACATGGTGGTCATGAAGGGACGGACATGGTCAGAAACAAGTTATTTATTTGTCATTACACATGTACAAGTACAGTATAACGAAATGTCAGGTAAACAATGCTCAGGTAGGCCGTGGCATTTAAACGATGCCCAATTGGCACTAAGGGGCCTAAAGAAAGAAAACATCCCCCACACCATTACACCACCACCACCAGCCTGCACAGTGGTAACAAGACATGATGGATCCATGTTCTCATTCTGTTTACGCCCAATTCTGACTCTACCATCTGAATGTCTCAACAGAAATCGAGACTCATCAGACCAGGCAACATTTTTCCAGTCTTCAACTGTCCAATTTTGGTCCCTCTTTTTCCTATTTGTAGTGGAGATGAGTGGTACCCGGTGGGGTCTTCTGCTGTTGTAGCCCATCCGCCTCAAGGTTGTGCGTGTTGTGGCTTCACAAATGCTTTGCTGCATACCTCGGTTGTAACGAGTGGTTATTTCAGTCAAAGTTGCTCTTCTATCAGCTTGAATCAGTCGGCCCATTCACCTCTGACCTCTAGCATCAACAAGGCATTTTCTCCCACAGGACTGCTGCATACTGGATGTTTTTCCCTTTTCACACCATTCTTTGTAAACCCTAGAAATGGTTGTGCGTGAAAATCCCAGTAACTGAGCAGATTGTGAAATACTCAGACCGGCCCGTCTGGCACCAACAACCATGCCACGCTCAAAATTGCTTAAATCACCTTTCTTTCCCATTCTGACATTCAGTTTAGAGTTCAGGAGATTGTCTTGACCAGGACCACACCCCTAAATGCATTGAAGCAACTGCCATGTGATTGGTTTAGATAATTGCATTAATGAGAAATTGAACAGGTGTTCCTAATAATCCTTTAGGTGAGTTCACCTAAAGGTTAGGTTTATGACCACCATGTACCCATTCTCTGATGGCTACTTCCAGCAGGATAATGCACCATGTCACAAAGCTCGAATCATTTCAAATTGGTTTCTTGAACATGACAATGAGTTCACTGTACTAAAATGGCCCCCACAGTCACCAGATCTCAACCCAATAGAGCATCTTTGGGATGTGGTGGAATGGGAGCTTCGTGCCCTGGATGTGCATCCCACAAATCTCCATCAACTGCAAGATGCTATTCTATCAATATGGGCCAACATTTCTAAAGAATGCGTTCAGCACCTTGTTGAATCAATGACACTTGTTGAATCAATGCCTAATAATCCTTTAAGTGAGTGAGTGAGTGAGTGAGTGAGTGAGTGAGTGAGTGTGTGTGTATATTTGTTACTATTGTTTGCACAATTTGCCATCGCCACTTTACCTCTGTAATTCACTTTATCCATCTTTTTTTAATCTTTCTTCTGTTGTTGTCACTGTTAAACTTTTGTTGTTATTGTTATTGTTTTGTTGTTGTTAGGCACCTAGGGTCTGAGAGTCCTAGAATTTCAATTCTCTGTATGTATGTACTGTACGTATGGCAGAATTGACAAAGCTGACTTTGACTTGATATATATATATTATATATATATATATATATATATATATATATATATATATATATATATATATATATATATATATATATATATATCCTCAACACCCTAGCAACCACATAGTAACGTTAACTAAAAACACCTTAAACACGTAGCAATTCCTGAGTAAAATGTAGTAAAGTAGTCATGTAAACATGTCCTAGTAAGTGCACTGAAACATGCTAGAAACATCCAGAACTTCCTAGCAACAACCCCAACACCCTAGCAAACACATAACATGCTAGCAGCTACTAAAACACATTAACAAACACATAGCAATTCCCAAGTAAAACGTAGTCAAGTAGTCATGCAAAAAGTCCTAGTAGGTGCATTGCAACATGCTAAAAACCACTCAGAATTCCCTAGCAACAACCCACACACCCTGGCAGCAACATTGTAACATGCCAGCAGTTACTAAAACACCCTAACAATTACATAGCAATTCCAAAGTAAAATGTAGTCAAGTAGTCATGCAAATCATACTAGTAAGTGCACTTAAACATGCTAGAAGACACCCATAATTCCCTAGCAACATCTCCAAACACCCTAGCAACCACATAGTAACATGCTAGCAGCTAGTAAAACACCTTAGCAACCTTAGCCACACATAGCACCACCCTAGAGACCACCCACAGCATAATGTAGTGGTTTTTGCACATTCGCCTTTAACATTTTTTCCCCTTCATATTGTATAAATGCACACGCTGTATAGAAATGCTATTTTTCATTTGTTTTTTAATGGTTTTAAGTTGTGCAGTTGAATAATGAATGCTCTTGTTTGGCCGCCTGGAGCTTTTTTCCTGCACGGACTTCCTCCGACTGAGGAATGCAGCAAACAGCCAGAGAGGAAAGTACATTGGGCCATTATCGTAGGGAACGGAGCCATTGGGAGGGGAAGAGAGAGCGGCAGACGAGGGTATGAAACAGTAGCGCGCTGTGAGCTGCAAGGCCTGCTGGGAACAGCGCTCTGAGGTCTGACAACCTTCAGCCCGTGGAGCAGCGACTCCTACTAATGAGCCATCAAGACACGGGCTGGCATGAGACTGCAAAACACACACACACAAATGCAATGACAAGGCCTGGATTTGCATGCATCCCTGAGATCGCATTAAAGATCTCTCTCTACCCCCTCCCTCCCCCTCTCTCTCTCTCTCTCTCTCTCTCAATCTCCAATCAGCCCAGTTGCTGAATAATACAAAGCAAACACTGACCTACTTTTACACACAGGGAACATGCGAGAAGGAAAGCCAGGAGTGGATTAGGCTAGAAGAGCTGGACTGGAACAAGAGCTGAGAGAGACAGAGAGGAGGAGCAGCGCAGCTAATCTCTGCTTGTTCAACTGGGGTAAGATGACAGGCGCTCAGGTGCGATAGACAGGCCTGCGTAGGGAACTAGAATGCACGTCCTACCTCTTTCTACTAAAAACGCATTCCACACATGAATCAGAAACCACATTAATTCTGTTTTTAAACAAGCATATACTTTATAGTATCTATATATATAGGTTGCTTTGATGCAAATTAAACAATTTATTGGTATTTAGCCGATGATGAATAAATAAATAAATATATATATATATCTATATTTAGATACATTTATAAATATATCTAATTCATGATAACATTATTTCATTTCACATGCATATATATGATATAAATGTGTGTATATTTACAGTTTGTAAATGTGCGTGTGTATGTGTGTATATATACGTAGTGTGTATAATTATCTATATATAAATAAACAGCCATGTATATATTTAAGAAATATTTGTATATATTTATCTCATTTATATTATATATAAATATTTTATATGTAAATATAATTTTTTTCTTAAATATATACATGAATGTGTATTTATCTATATATAGATAAATATACACATAATGTTTACATATATTATGTAAACATGAACTTCAATTTTGGATGTGATTAATCGATTTGACAGCACTATTATACATATACATATACACACACCGATCAGGCATAACATTATGACCACCATCCTAATATTGTGTTGGTCCCCCTTTTGCTGACCCGTCGAGGCATGGACTCCACTAGACCCCGGAAGGTGTGCTGTGGTATCTGGCACCAAGATGTTAGCAGCAGATCCTTTAAGTCCTGTAAGTTGTGAGGTGGGGCCTCCATGGATCAGACTTGTTTGTTCAACACATCCCACAGATGCTCGATTGGATTGAGATCTGGGGAATTTGGAGGCCAAGTCAACACCTCAAACTCGTTGTTGTGCTCCTCAAACCATTCCTGAACCATTTCTGCTTTGTGGCAGGAGCGTTATCCTGCTGGAAGAGCCACAGCCAGCAGGGAATACCGTTTCCATGAAAGGGTGTACATGGTCTGCAACAATGCTTAGGTAGGTGGTACGTGTCAAAGTAACATCCACATGGATAGCAGGACCCAAGGTTTCCCAGCAGAACTTTCCCCAAAGCGTCACACTGCCTCCGCCGGCTTGCCTTCTTCCCATAGTGCATCCTGGTGCCATGTGTTCCCCAGGTAAGCGACGCACACGCACCCGGCCATCCACGTGATGAAAAAGAAAACATGATTCATCAGACCAGGCCACCTTCTTCCATTGCTCCGTGGTTCAGTTCTGATGCTCACGTGCCACTGTTGGTGCTTTCGGCGGTGGACAGGGGTCAGCATGGGCAACCTGACTGGTCTGTGGCTATGCCGCCCCATACGCAACAAACTGAGATGCTCTGTGTATTCTGATACCTTTCTATCATAACCAGCATTAACTTCTTGAGCAATTTGAGCTACAGCCTGTTTGATCGGACCACACGGGCCAGCCTTCACTCCCCACATGCATCAGTGAGCCTTGGCCGCCCATGACCCTGTTGCCGGTTCACCACTGTTCCTTCCTTGGAGCACTTTTGATAGATCCTGACCACTGCAGACCGGGAACACCCCACAAGAGCTGCAGTTTTGGAGATGCTCTGACCCAGTCGTCTAGCCATCACAATTTGGCCCTTGTCAAACTCACTCAAATCCTTACTCTTGCCCATTTTTCCTGCTTCTAACACATCAACTTTAAAGACAAAATGATCACTTGCTGCCTAATATATCCCACCCACTAACAGGAGCCGTGATGAAGAGATTGGTCATAATATTATGCCTGATCGGTGTATATATACATACACATCCCACAAACTGGCTTCATTTTCTCTCAAGCCAACTATAATTTCTAGGGTTTTTTTTTTGATTCTGTGATTAATTCCAACCTGGACATGGTTTCATCAATCTCCAGTGGTCAGTGGATTGCAGTCCGTCTCTCACTCCGGGTTTTCTGTGTGTTCGTAATGTGATTAAACACGGAGGCACCCAGAATACCACAGGCAGGAGGGCCTCTCCTCTCCTAGAGGCCAGTCTCGTATCCTCCTCTCCCGCGCTCACACAGAACAGGCCCTCATGCATATGTCAGACCATCCATCTAATCCACACTTTTTTTTTTCTTTACCTCTGCCTCTCATTGATTTCCATGCAGGAGGTGGGTATTTTCCATTCCATGCCAGGCAGACAAGATCAGACAGGCTCGTTCTGGGCTGCCCTGAAGCCAAAACACATCCCTTGATCCGAACGCCACAGTTCCATTCACGGCTCCAGCTGATTTTGAGGGGGCCTTGAAAGTTTTTTTTTTACTTTTCTGTCTGCCGTCTGATGAAGTAGAACAATAAGTTGTCTCATGCTGAGAGAGAGAGAGAGAGACTTGGCGGATTTGCTTTGACAAATTGTCAAGAACAGGCCGGCAGACGAACGAGGGTTTAAATGATTCCGTGAAACACTGAATGAATGCATCTCAAACTGCAGCCAACATCATCATGAGATGTCGACATTAGACCTGGAAATCAGACATGACTCAAACCGCAAATGAGACCTTTTCACCTCGCTTTGAATGGGAAACAAAGACAAATCTATGAGTTACTAACAGATCAGTCTGTAGGAAATGAAAATACGTTTTTCCTAGACGGCAATGAGATCTAAAACTGAGACTTTTTACTGAAGTCTCCTGTTTCTCAGATGCAGAAAAAAACCCTAGTAATCTCTCATGTGTCTACAAGAGTTTCAGAAGAGATCTCAAAAATGTCTCAAACGGTGATCCAACATACAAGATCTGGGGTCACTTCGAACCTCGGTTAATACTTCTGAGATTATGTGACAGATGCCAGATCTTCCAATCTTGATCTCTGCCTAATTTGGTTCTTCAAAATGAATTTGCAGACTTAAAATATCTGGACTGTTTTCTGATATTACTCCGTATTCTTGTGTTCATTGGAAAGCAGATATATCGACACTCAAAATTATGATCAGCAATGCAGCAATTGGAAAACGGCCAAGCAGGAAAAATAGGGTACTCTTGTAAGAAAGCAGCAATGGCTGGGACAGACTTTCACCTTTAAAAAGTCTCAGTCTAATCTTGTTGATGTGAGATGAGCTGCTCCTGAGCAGGTTTGAGCTTAGGGACCTGTTGCCATGACAGCAACTCCAGGATGAGCTTCGAAGAAATTAACAACCCTGGATCATGTCAAATCGTCAACAGTAAAACTGAGAAATCCAGGTTTGAAGAATGGACCACCTGAGCTGTTCTCCACACTCATACTCACTTGGTTCCATTTTACCTTTCATTTTCAAAACTCCAAATGGAATCTTAGGAGAAACATCCGAGACAAATGCTGCGTTCACGCCACCTCGTATTTACCGGAATCTTGAGATGACAACACACAACGTTGCATTCGGAGCCGTTCACGTCCTCGAACTGGGGATTATCCGTTTCTATAGCGACAGTCGGCAAAACGAACCCGCGTGAAAATGCTGTAATTTCATTTAAGCAAAATGTAATTTAAGTCCAAAGAAGAAAAAACACAATAGAAGTAACATTGAGGTGTTATGCAAATGCATTACTATTGCACTTTCATTTATTTAGGTTGTCATTACAAGAATAGCACATATCTAACTCTATGAATAGTGTACATAGTAAAAGTGAATTACACAAATTTTAAAATATATACTACTTACTTACATTTTACTACTGGAAGCACTGCCATTTTTCTCTGCATCCACATGAGATGCAGTGGTCACATGGTACAAGCCATAACACTCCCATTCCCAGCCTACAAGCTGTAGGCCTAAGTATGAGGACGTGAACACTTTTTGCAAGCTGGATCTCGTAATTACAGGAATTACGAGGTGTCGTGAACGCACCTAAAGTAACTCAAGGCTGGAATTCAGTACACGGCTTTTAGAATCTGAACAGCTCTTAAAACACTAAGCATGCACTTGCTGACTTACAGTATAGAGAGAAGCATCATACACTGAACGACCGAAGATCACTACCAGATTTTAACAACAAACTCAGCAGAAACATGTGCCTCGCTGCTAGAAGATTCATGACAAATGAAAACAACGTGTTTTATATCACCTAGCTTGATATCACCTAACTGGACATAATCAAAGCCGTCAACAGCAAATTGGGAACAAATCTGTACAAAAAGTCATGTTGTGTATTCCTTTAGATTGGTGGACTCAAACTCTGCTCCAACCCACCTGCCTGTAAATTTCTAGTAATCCTGAAGACCCTGATTAGCTGGATCAGGAGTGTTTAATGAGGGTTGGAACCACTGCTTTAGGCTGGCCACACACTTGAAGATTTTAAGCCCCGATTTGCACCCCCAAGCGATCAGGGGTCGTGGCCCAATTCAATGCTTGTCCAAAAAAATCCTCAATTGTGTGGCTTCACCAACCAGATGTTGCTTGCTTCAACAGCTGAAACTTCAACAGTTAAAATGTGAAACCACAAATATGCCACAAAAGTAGTAGTATTGAGAAAGATCACCGTTATTCTTTTTTTCTCCTTTGTATTTCTTCCCCTAGAAAACAAAACTCACGGCAGGAGAACCAGCTGGCGACGTCGATAGTCCTCCATTTGTTTTTCTTCTCAAGTTATGTTTTGATCTCATCTCGCTGTGGAAATGTTACTACGATCAACAGGTGTGTGGTCTCATGGTCCGGACGAATATTCTAGTGCAGGGTTCCTTAAACGCGGTCCTGGAGGGCTGCTGTCCTGCAGAGTTTAGCTCCAACCCTGATCAAACACACCTTCCTGTGATTTTTCTAGTGATCCCGAAGACCTTGATTAGCATGCTCAGGTGTGTTTGATCAGGGTTGGAGATAAACTCTGCAGGACAGTGGCCCTCCAGGACCGAGTTTGAGGAACCCTGCTCTAGTGTGTGCATTTGGAGGATTATGCTAAGAATTGGTTGAAACTGTCCTCACGTCTGTGGTCTCCCATAGTTTTAAAATCGATTAAGAGTTGAAAATCGTCTAATTGTCTTGTTTATCTTTAAGATTTTAAACATTTCTCCTAGACAGCAATGAGATTAAATAGAAAACACATGGCAGCTTCTACTGAAAACTCCTGAAAGGCTCCCGGGTGACCCCTGAGCAATTCAATTTGACTCTGGGATCTAAGCGAGGAGGTAAAACATGGTGTCAGGCGTGGTACAGTAAATGATATGCCCTGGCAGGACAGCGAGTCTCTAGGTTTATTCTAAACAGAGAGGTTGTGCGCTCTTACTGAGAAACTGTCTTCCTATTACCGAACACACACAGCAGACTTCATAGCGCCGGTGTCAAAAGAACACAACCTGACACACACACTGCCTTTTCACATGCTTACTTACATCTGTCCGTCTGTCACTCTGTACAGTAATTCAGGCGACCTGTTACCACAACTCAAATAAATGCATGGTTGCAAGTTAAAAATTCTAATTTATTGTTTTATTATTATTATTAGTTATTTGTTGGATAATTTTCCAAGTCCATACAAGTGCATCTATCCATCATATAACTGCTCCACACGGCTCCAGGGGTTAATAAAAGGCCTTCTGAAGCAAAGTGGTACGTTTGTGTAAGAAAAATATCCATATTTAAAATTTTATAAACTAAAATAACTAGCTTCCTAAAATAATTAACTAGCAGGTCGACTTACGGCGACTTCATCGACTATCGCTCTAACTTGATGAAGCTTGTTGTTGAACATAAATTCACTTAAAGTTGTCATAATTAAAAATAAATAATAAAGCAAAAAAAAAAAAAAAAAAAAAATCAAGCTGTTGCATTAATTATTTTGTTGAGCCAACACATTATTTTTTAGGGTGAAGAACAATTCAAGAACAATTTTTCTC
This sequence comes from Paracanthobrama guichenoti, assembly GCA_018749465.1. Classification (NCBI taxonomy): domain Eukaryota; kingdom Metazoa; phylum Chordata; class Actinopteri; order Cypriniformes; family Gobionidae; genus Paracanthobrama; species Paracanthobrama guichenoti. Next base: position 36,175,207 of record CM031945.1, read on the forward strand.
TGCATATAACAAAATTAATCCATAAAGTTAGTTTCAGGAGTTCAAGCCATTGAACTACCATTGGTCAGTGGCGATTATGTAATAGGTGGAATGTGGCTCTGAGGCTCCGCCTTCTCGAACGTGGAAATGTTCCGGGGTTCATTCAGTCTGTCGATGTCAGATGCGAGTACTGAAAACTGAAGCCAAAGTGTCTCGATCGCCCCCAGGTGGCTGGTTCCAGTATAGCTCATAACCCCGCCCCTCCATGTATTCTAATGGATGCAAGTTTTTTAAATAAGCTTGGTTTTATTTAGTTATTTGATGCTATAAAAACGTGGGGTGTGACGTCATGATTGACAGCTGAGATTGACTGCTTCTCTGAGTGAAGTTGTCACTGAGGCACTGACAGACTTTTTTCGGGATTTTCGGGCGGAGATTGGAGCTTTAGCTTTAATTTCTACATTAATGAATTGTTCTGCATCTGCGAGAATGTGGGCGGGCTCTACTGCACAGATTCCGGTCCCGTGGTCACCACACAGTCCCAAATCTGCGCAAGATGTCAGCGCCATATTCGGACGTTGGCGGCTTCACTTTTCTTCAGTTGAAGACAGTGAAGACGCGTCATCCATATTTTTTGGAGAGCTGCTTTATAGTAGAAATTAAAGTTGTACTTCTAATCAAAAGTGACACTTTTTTCCATGTTTAATACTATAAATGCCTGTTCACACCAAGAACGAGAACTATTATGATAACAATAAAGATATAATAATAAAAATACACATTCTAAATTTCAAATAGCTGAGTTAACACAACTATATTGATAATGACACAGAAAAACAATAGTCTATTTTTTTCCCATCAGAATCAATCCTTTTTTAAAGGGCTCAAACATTTAAAGAGGCAGATGACAAAACTGCAGCATGCGCACTTATTATAAACATGTTTGTGTCCTTGGAATGAACAGGCCTTAAAGTTGCTTGCTTTAAAGCAATCTGTTAAAGTGCTATGTAAATACATGTGAAGTGACTTGACTGGAGTACCAAATTGCAGAACTGGTGCAAATACATCCACATCGCTATGATCAGATGCTTTTTTAATTTTTGTTGTGTTTATTTTGTTATTGAAAGCAAAGCGAGCAGCACATATTTACATATTCATCTTAAATTCTAATCGAAAAACGTAACAGAACTTCACTGAGTATATATGGGCCTTTCTAGAGCTTATATGGTTATTTGGAGAATAAACCTCTAATTGGAAGCTTTATTTAGAGGAGGAAAGGTGCCGCTCTGTCTTTTGTTTGACCTTCCTAGATGTGCAACAATATCTAAAGCAGTAGAAAGGCTGGAAAACAGCGTCCCAGGAGAGGAGGCCCGGAGCAGGGGAGAGTATCCGAGAGGCCCCTGGGGGTCTGGAGATGTTGGGATATGCTTATTCATGCAGGAGAAAGACATTACAGTGAAACGACAAGTCTTTCATCCTGACCACAGCCATTCAGTGCAGCTAATCGAATCAGACAGGGGGAAAAAGAGAGAGAGTTAATGTTTTAAAGCCAACTCAGAAGATGTTTCACAGATATGCACAGGTATAGAAAAACATATGCAGGCACAAGAACAAGCAAATATGCCATAGAGAGCCTGATTCCCATTGCACACAAAACTGGGAAGAGCTTTCTCCAATCTGACTGGTTGGCTTTATGCCGTTTCTGAGAGTCAGAGGTTTGTATCAGACCAGCAGCTGAGATGTTGTGTTTAAATGTTCCCAGACAGCTGCAATGAGCACTTCTGAGGGTCATGACATCAAATCTCTCAGTTTTGTATGAGATGTGCAAGCAAACCAGATATCCACACGTTAGCTAAAATCAAGCAGATAGTTTATTTAATCCAAATCACATTAGCAAATACCTGTGATTCAGCCAGAAGGACACAGATGTTTAGACCTACAGAATGATTGCCAATGTGATATTGCTTAACTCACTTTTTAGACACAATATTCAGACACAAACTGTTAATTATTTCTCTGTCGTCATGTCACCGATTAACGCAGCAAACAAAACCATTCAAAGTCATGTTATTTTAAACTATATAAAATGATAAATGATGCCCTGGAAAACAGCAGAAATAAATTCAGTTTTTCCTATTTTATTTGAGGATTTAAGTTTGCATTAATTTCAAGTGACACAAATGTTCATTTCAAGGGATATGGTTTTAGTTTAAAATTCAGCGCACAATAACCGTGTTGCAAACAAAGCCAATGAAGTGATACTAAAAGTGAAATATCCCAGAACCAAAATCCCCCAAAAAGCATCAGCACTGATGAAAGCAGTGTTTTATTAGAGCTAAAGAAGCTTAATATACAAGACATTAATATATATTTTCTTATAATAATTTCATAAGTGATTTGGCACATTTTCAAATGTAATCTTGACTGCAAAAAACAAAACAAAAAAACCCATGCTTTTCTTATAGGTTTTCACTTGTTTCCAGTCAAATTATATAAAAATTCTATAAGAAAAATAATATTGTTTCTGTCCCAAACTGAAAAAAAGATAATTTTTCTTACTCTATTGGCAGATCATTTTGCTTGTTTAAAAGCGAAAACTTGCTTGATCCCCCGCCCCCAGTAAACAGGAAAAAATCTCTTATGTCACTTGGCTTATCTAGTAAAATCATGTTTAAGTATTTTTAGATATTTGGATTGGTGTGGATATTGAAATGACCCACTCATGTAAGACTATCATCATGCGCTCGTAGTGACACCTGTCTATCCCAGGGTGCATCTGTGGACACGGTGACGTCTCTGTGATTTCCAGCTCCTCTGTGGGCAGAATGTCGCAAATTAAATTCGGAACTTTGGCGACGAGTGTTGAATATTTGAAGCGTTGCCACGGCGCTCTCCTGTAAACAGAATCAAAACAGGAAGTGCCCTTTGTCAGATGCTACATTACATTCATATGAGGTATTCTTGAGTTAATCCCTCCTGTACATCTCAAGACAAAAGATGATCTGGGCAATTTAGACTACAAAGATTGTATGAGTGATATGAGGTTCATTTACAGTAACCAGAGATGTTGAGGCAGTGCCGTGCGTTGGCGTGATAGAGATTTAGAGCAGATCCAGGAAGGCCGCTCAGATTGGCTGACGAGAGATGTCACGGCGTGCATACATTCGCTTTGTTTCCGTGGGAACAGCAGACAGCCCTGGTTGCTGAGTAAACCTCATCAGGGGAAGTGTGTGACAGGATGCATGAGTGCGTGTGTGTGTGTGTGTGTGTGTGTGTGTGTGTGTGTGTGTGTGTGTGTGTGTGTGTGTGTGTGTGTGTGTGTGTGTGTGTGTGTGTGTGTGTGAGAGCCGACAGACAGCTCTGGAAAAAAAAAAAAGATCATGAGACTTTCACCAACAAACAGTTGCTAGCGATGTTCAAAAAGAGCAATCTACCACGCACAGTCACACTATTTCTGCATTATGTATTGTCAGTATGTAAATTCATGTGTGTGTGTGTGTGTGTGTGTGTGTGTAAATACTTGGATGACTATCTACATTATTCAAAATGTGAACTCAATACGCAAGCTGAACGAATATGAAGTAATTGCAATACGATTTTTAACTGCAATCTCATTTTGACTGGATTATCGGTCGTCTTATACAAGGGTTTTCAAACTGGGGTCTGTGGAAAAGTCTAGAGAAAAACCATGAAAAAATGTAAATAAATAAATAAATGTTTAATTGACATAAAACGTGGACAAAAATAAATAATTAAATAATTAAATAAATTTGCTTAATGTATTATTTATACATTTATTTATACATTTGCTCAAAAGTATAGGGAAAAAGTATAAAATTAAGTAAATAAATTGATTAGATTAAAATAAATACAAACCCGATTCCAAAAAGTTGGGACACTGTACAAATTGTGAATAAAAAGGAATGCAATAATTTACAAATCTCATAAACTTATATTTTATTCACAATAGAATATAGATAACATATCAAATGTTGAAAGTGAGACATTTTGAAATGTCATGCCAAATATTGGCTCATTTTGGATTTCATGAGAGCTACACATTCCAAAAAAGTTGGGACAGGGAGCAATAAGATGCCGGAAAAGTTAAATTGTACAACACAATCCACCGTGCCATTCGCCGCTGCCGGCTAAAACTCTATAGGTCAAAAAAGAAGCCATATCTAAACATGATCCAGAAGCGCAGGCGTTTTCTCTGGGCCAAGGCTCATTTAAAATGGACTGTGGCAAAGTGGAAAACTGTTCTGTGGTCAGACCAATCAAAATCTGAAGTTCTTTTTGGAAAACTGGGACGCCATGTCATCCGGACTAAAGAGGACAAGGACAACCCAAGTTGTTGTCAGCGCTCAGTTCAGAAGCCGGCATCTCTGATGGGATGGGGTTCATGAGTGCGTGTGGCATGGGCAGCTTACACATCTGGAAAGGCACCATCAATGCTGAAAGGTATATCCAAGTTCTAGAACAACATATGCTCCCATCCAGGCGTCGTCTCTTTCAGGAAGACCTTGCATTTTCCAACATGACAATGCCAGACCACATACTGCATCAATTACAACATCATGGCTGCGTAGAAGAAGGATCCGGGTACTGAAATGGCCAGCCTGCAGTCCAGATCTTTCACCCATAGAAAACATTTGGCGCATCATAAAGAGGAAGATGCCACAAAGAAGACCTAAGACAGTTGAGCAACTAGAAGCCTGTATTAGACAAGAATGGGACAACTTTCCTATTCTAAACTTGAGCAACTTGTCTCCTCAGTCCCCAGACGTTTGCAGACTGTTAGAAAAAGAAGAGGGGATGCCACACAGTGGGAAACATGGCCTTGTCCCAACTTTTTTGAGATGTGTTGATGCCATGAAACTTAAAATCAACTTATTTTTCCCTTAAAATGATACATTTTCTCAGTTTAAACATTTGATATGTCATCTATGTTGTATTCTGAATAAAATATTGAAATTTGAAACTTCCACATCATTGCATTCTGTTTTTATTCACAATTTGTACAGTGTCCCAACTTTTTGGAATCGGGTTTGTAAATAATTGAATGGTAAATTAGTGTATGATAAAAATGTAAAAGGTAAATAAATATATAAATGACATTAAAATAAATATATGTGGAAAAGCCTAGAGAACAACTGTGAATATAATACAATAAATAAATAAAAATATTTTTTTAAAATAAGCTTAAATAAATGTGCAAAAGTTTAGAGAAAAAGAAAAACAATTATATATATATATATATATATATATATATATATATATATATATATATATATATATATATATATATATATATATATATATATATAAATTAAGTACATAAATTAGATTACAATAAATAAATTAGTGATTAACCTTTAAATTAATATATAATAAAATAAATTAGATTATAATGTGATTGAAATAAAAAAAAGCTATTAGTCTATTAAATTAACAATTAATATAGGCCTACTGTTTTAAAAATGTATCTATCTGAGGAGTTTCCCAAGGCAAGTATCACTATTCCTATTAATTAATAAAGCTAGTGATTTTAACAAACCCAAAAATGGTACAAAATCAGGCTAACTCTAGTTATCAACAAGTTTCACCTGGTGGATGACCTGCCACTCATCAACCACTAAGCTAGCATGCCATTGTAAACAAAGCCCAGGTGTTTTTACACACACACACACACACACACACACACACACACACACACACACACACACACACACACACACACACACACACACACACACACACACCTGTTCGCAGAAGTGTTATTCCATGTAAATCATGCTTACCATTGATCTTATCAGTCAGTAAGTCATTGTCCTCACTGACAGGAAATAACGTCGAAAAATAGGACAGTCTGAAACAAAGATCTGATTAATATCCTTGAATGTTTAGTTCCTTCCATGTCTACATTGGAAACTAACTTACCTTTTCTAATTTAAATGTAAACACCGTTGCGCCGCATCCCACGCATGCATGTTTAAAATGACACGTCATGTTTATTTTATTTTTTTACACATTTTCCTTCTAGCTGCACCTCACGATTTTAAAAAGTACAACGTGTTCTGTATGAATTGCCCACAAATTAGCATCTTACCTGGCTGAAGTGGGACCTGAAGCACCCTACACCACACAACTATCACCTCATGTGAAGATGCGGAGATTCAACGCAAGATTGAGGCAAGCTTGTCGTTCAAGTCCTCCTGGGAAGTTCATATTTACGATTTGGGAAGTCGTGTTTACGACGACAGATGCGTTCCAATGGTGCGTTCAAGTCCTCCTGGGAAGTTCGTATTTACGAGGTACGAAGTCGTGTTTACGACATCATGTGTTTTTAAGTCACTTTTGGAGGAGTAAGATGGCGGAGTACTTTCTCAATTAATTACACAAATACAGCAATGTTCTTAAAATCTACTTCCAGAAAATGAAGAACAAGTAATGTGCATCAGGTGTGTTTTGCTTTATGTTTTTAATTAATTTATGAAGCCACTGTAAACTTTATTTTTGCATATTATATTGTTATATAATGCCATCATAGTTATCATGCTATCGCTGTAAATCAAAAAACCTGACGATCACTGCTAAATACCTTTAAGTATTGTGGTATTCCGCCATGTTTCTCACTGACACGCTCCCAACTCGTAAAGATCGGGGCTTAAAGAAAATCCCAAACTTCCCACTGGTATTTACGACTTTTTGGTGATGTTCAACTCGTAAATATCCCACAAGTCCCTTTCGTTGGAGCGAGATGGCGTATGTACCCTCTCTACACAAGTTTTACTCCACTTCTAGAAAATGAACGAAGAATGTGCATCAGGGGCGTTTATGTTTTTAATTAATTTATGACCAAGTAAACATTGTCACGTGTGTACCTTACTTCTTGCCGCTGTTTCCTGATGGTTTATATAACAATTATTCAGTCACCCTCTGTCATTTCAAACAATAGCACAACGGCGAGCGCGTCAAGGTTAAACACCTCCCCAAACGGAGGCTCTGTGGAGCCAGACGAAAGTATAAACAAGGCTTAAAGTTGCAAAAGTGAACGAGAATATAGACGGAGATGTGCCAAAACAAATACGCCGAAATACTGGACCGTTCAAAGAACAGTATCCTGCAGATGACGCCGCTTACAACCAAAGTAAGGACAAAACACAAAACTCACAACAACAAAATTAAAGGCTATCAGGCTTAAGTACGACATATGACTGCATCACATGACTAAATAGGCGTCATCATTTTCAAAAGCCTACGACGCGAAGACATCGTTTTCAAAAGCCTACGACGCGAAGACAGCCTTTTCAAAAGCCTACGACGCGAAGACAGCCTTTTCAAAAGCCTACGACGCGAAGACAGCCTTTTCAAAAGCCTACGACGCGAAGACAGCCTTTTCAAAAGCCTACGACGCGAAGACAGCCTTTTCAAAAGCCTACGACGCGAAGACAGCCTTTTCAAAAGCCTACGACGCGAAGACAGCCTTTTCAAATTTATCAACTTTGGAAAACGTTTTCAAAAAGCTACGTTTTCGTTGACTTAAAACGCTGTCTCAGTGTGGACGGAAGGCTAAAAACGGAGAGAAAAATATGTGTTTTGAAACTAAAACGTATTAGTGAGGACATGGCCTGAATTGGAAATATCATACTACTTGCTATTTCTGCCATACAAAGACATAACCTACGCTAATATACTATTCCGATGTTAACAACAGTACTCTCTAGATGTTTGTACATTGTGGATGTTTTTGTACACGGTTCTCAAGTATAAAAACACATAGCACACACACATTGTGTAAAGCAGTATGTTTGTAATGAGTCTATAGCCTATTATAGCTAATTTCCCATACTGAATAAAACAAGCATATTTATAATAATTGCTAACTTCATCTGCTATCTTAGATGCTTATTCACATATTTCAATGCGTTCTGGGCCTACTGTTTGAAACAGCCTTGTATCCTACAATGCTGTCTAGGTAGGCAGCTTCCTAGTTTTTGAAATTGAGTAATAGTTCAGTGGGTGTGTTTTCGATATTAAACAATCAAAAGTGACTCATGCAAGAAATTTAAACCGTACGTCTGCGCAAAGAGGGGCAAGGAAGCGATCAAGCACATTTAGGGCCGTTCTTGCTCTGGTTGTGGATTCATTTCTCTACTTTTGGAGATCAATGACACAACTGTCTGCCAAAATGACTCTTTGGTAAACACCTGCTCAAACCTCCCCAAACGAATTTGAAGTGAACGTGCACCCAGTGAACAAATTTCCAGAGTTTCAATGGTGTTGTTAGTTTTGAGTTATGTGATGTCATGATGGCGGACGGTTCCTGGGTGCGGATTGGTCAGTAAAGAGTTCCTTCGTTTACATGTCACAGCCAGATCGTCTAAATCACTTTGATTAATAAAATAATGTTTGAAGGCGTTTCAGTTAAGCCCTTCTGAAGGCCATGCGACTTCAGTCTTGGTCAGAGGTGTAAAGAGTACCTTACTTGAGTAAAAGTTCAGATTCCTTACAGCGAAAATGACTCCATTACTTGTTACAAGTCCCCAATTCCAATACGAGTATCTGATTTTAACAGTACTTAAGTATTTTACTCATGCTAAATATAGGCTCAAAGATAAACTAGTGCTCGACACCTGAGAGACACGCCAGTGAAAATAAGAAACTATTGATTTGTAAGATGAGAAATCATGTTTATTTTTCTAAAATCAAAATAAAACCGAACACTTCAATACTGCAATAAATCAAGGTCAACACAACAGCCTTAACGTCTACACACTCTCAGGTCTCAGTGAAGCTCAAGTGCACAAAAAGGCCATAAGTAAACCAATATCGCTCAAAAAGGTCTCATCAATAGCAAATAAATAAAATAATGTTAAGTAAAATGAAATGTGCCGCAGTCATGTCCTCATCTCATAAACCAAACACCTGCGATTCATCAACTCCCTGCTAATGCA
>CM031945.1:36194142-36236642 GCA_018749465.1 Paracanthobrama guichenoti
ATGTAAAATTACACCAAATTTGTGTATTTAGACCACTGAATGTGGGTATGGGAAGCTTTTCAATTTACAAATCATTGAAACCGCAATTTTTTTTTAATCCCAGGGTAATTTAACTATAAAATGATGCAGTCTTTGTTAATAGGCTTTCACTCTATTGCCAAGGCTTCAAAATTTAAATTTTTAGTATTTTTTTTTTTTTACCAGATGGTGCCATATGCTCAGGTTTGACCTATAAAGCAAATACTCGCTTTATTCCTGTTTTCTGCTTATTATAGAGCCAATTGGATACATTATGCAGCTGTGTTGGTATGGATGTCACAGTGTGGTTTGTATGCGTGTAATAAAAAATAAATAAAAAAATAATAATATTTGAAACTCTACTGTACTGCAAATCACAAATCCAACCACTGTGTGTACCAGTTTTGCTGGCATCTAATGGGGAAATTTTGGCACAGTGCCCAAACAAAATGTTACTGAAAGCTCATGTTTTAAGATATCAACCTCACATTTGGAAAACAACTTGTTTAGATTTATGGCTTTGATATTCTAGCAGTTTTAGAGTATAACATCATGTTCACAAATTATTTTTATAACTTTAAACCTCTATAACTTTTTATTTGTTTCACTTTTTAAACCTTTACTTCAGCAATAATCTGCCAAGGGGCTTCTTTAAAAGCTTTTTTGACGTGGACATTTTTGTCCTCTATGGATCTATGTGTAACTTTTTAATTGACACACAAGGGCTAAATAGCGCATTGAGAACATGCACATAGGTCCATTTTGATCTCATGTTGACTTAAAACAGAGTTGTCAATGGTACTCTGTGATACTTACACAATACTGACCTGTTTGCTTAAGAGGCCTGACATGTCAACTTAAAACTCAACCAATGACCTGAACAACGGCTGTAAAGAAAAAAACCCTTTCGCAAACACCAACGCCAAAATTAGAAGGCTTTCTGCAGAAATGTTATTGCGAAAGCAAACTAAACAAATAAACACTGGCATTGTGTTCATAAGGTGAGGAAACAAAAACACACCTCAGTCTGTTGTCCGTCTGGTTGAGTTTGGCTTGGCAGTTGATGTAACGTTTCCATTTGGACACTTGTGTCGTGACTTCAGGATCATCATGACGGCTGAGTGCGGCTACCGCTGAAGATCCAGCTTAGATGTTACTGGGTCAAACTGAAACTACATGACAAAAATCACATCTCAAGGGTCACGATATGCTCCTTACGACTCAGCGTTTTTTTGAGTGACATTTAACAACAAGCAGCACATCTGTGGAACAGGTCGTGGAGCTTCAGGCTGATTTTGATGAGGTTCGGTCTGCAGAAAGTCCATCTAAAATGGGTCCAAATAACCTGCAACAGCACAAAAGGGTTAGTTCACCCATAAATTACAATTCAGCCATCATTTACTCCCTTTCCATATTAGCTTTTTTCTTCCGTAAATGACATAAAATTACTACCAGAGCTTCTTTTATTCCACACAACAAAAGTAGATGGAAAGATTATCTTTCAATAATGCATTAAAGTATTATGGAAGCTCAATTCACCATATAAGAAAGAAAATAAATAAATAAATAATGCTTTGGTAAATCATACACTAAATTAAAAAAATTAACCTGAATTTAAGTAATTTCAACTTAAATTACATTAAACTGACTTTAAAAAAGGTTTCTAATCTTGTATAAATTAACATATTTTGATGAGTTAAAGCAATGTAAAAGCATGTTGTTTTCATAACTTATTGATCACAATTTTTTACAAGGCAAAATAGAAATTCTGAGATAAAAATGTCAAAATTATTAAATAAAAAGCGAAAGTAACTAAATTATAACGTTGAAATTCTGAGATAAAAAGTCAAAGACAAATATATGAAAAAAATTTATTATGATCAAATATTTTGACTTTTTGTGTCCTAATTATGACTTTTTATCTCATCATAACGTATTAATTTTGGACATTTTATGTTAGTTATGACCGTCATACAGGTCTTCTCTCATAATTTCAATTGATATCATAATTCTGATTTAGTAAACCATGAATTGTTTTGCTTTTGCTATGTGGTGGAAATGGGCCATAAACTTGCCCCCGTTCCTCACACAAAGCTGTCATGTGACTTAAAGTCTTGATACATGTACATTATGGTGCTTGGAGATATATTGGAGAAACATTCACTTTGATTATATGGAAAACAGTTCTGTCTAACACAAGTAAATAACTCGCTCTCCGTAAACTCCCTTCTTCTGCTGTCGGCACACCAAGCCGTCAGACACCGAACAGTGAGAAATTACATTCATTTGCATCCTGGAGTCTGAGAGGGCAATCTGGTTGCAGATTTGCTCCAACACACATCTATTGCTCTAGAGCGCCTCCATGAGGGAGTCTAAGGACCTGTAGCTTCGCCTGCTTCCCTCTGACCCAAGAACACACACACACACACACAAACACAGACTTATCCCAAACACACCACCTGCGCCTAGTGCAAAACAGCAGCAGAGAAAGCTAAAAACAGGTGCAAGTTAGCACTGGCTGGTCCTAACCAAGCTAACCAGAGTCTCTTTCATAATGTAATCTCTTCACGGCCAGCTTGGACCTTCGACGGGCCCGAATTCCTCAGAATTACACGCTCCAAACACAAAAGAGATTGTTGTTCGGCTTTGTGATTTCAAAATAAGGATCACAAGGGTTCAATCAACGAGCTGAAAATAGCTAATAAACACTGGAGCGATTGTCAGAGCATGTGTTGTTGTGGAGGAGGACGGAGACCGCTTCAGACTTCAATACGAGAACTACGACTAAACATCGCCATTTATTAGGATTTCTATTAGGAACTAGATGAGTAAAGTTCGTAAAACAAACTTTAAGTTGGCTTGAAAAAGCCTAGCCAGTAAGTTTGAAGTAGTTTTGAAAGCTTGAAGTGTGAAGGTTTTCAGTTTGAAATGGTTTAAGTTTTAGTTTAGTAGTTTAAAAAAACAAAAAAAAAAAACAGTGTAGCTAGTTGTGTAGCTAGCTAGCTAACATGTTTTAGTATGTTGCTAGCATGTTATCACAAATTAGTATGTTGCTAGCATTATTTAACATATTGCTAACATTAATTGACATTTTGTTAGCGTGCTTTAAAATGTTGCTAGCATGTTTATATAAATTAACATGTTTTAGCATGAATTAGCATGTTTTTAGAACGCTGATAGCATGAATTAGCATGTTTTAACATTAACCTTTTGTTAGCATGATTTAACATGTTAACATTAATTAACATTTTGCTAGCATATTTTAGCATGAATTGGCATGTTGTTAACATGTTTAGTATTATTTACCATGTCGATAACATGTTAACATAAATTAGCCATAAAGTAACGCGTTTTAACATGAATTAGCATTTTGCTAGCACAAATTAGCATGCTGTTAACATGAATTAGTATGTTGCTAGCATTTTTTTAACATGTTGCTCCTACCATGACCAAAAAACCTTGGTAATACCACAGTACTTTATTAAAAGACACATTAAGTTTTCAGTTTCGCAAAGAGAGATATACACCGTTTACACAACACCGTTTTCAACTAAATACGGAAAACTTGTGCCTTTTGGCCCTTCATTTACACTACAATGCTGTTTTGGGTGCCTGAAAACGCAAACTTTGGAAAACGTGTTTTGAAAACTATACCGTTATCGTCTCCTTGTAAACTACACAAATATGAATCTGTGAAAATGGTGACGTCATGCGCATTACGTGTTAAGTCTATAGGAGCGTAGTGTTTCTTTACACAGTGACATCACCTACTGGCCTGGCATGAATAATACAGCGTTTTTAGTCATGTTCGTCAATCCGTGTGAACGGGGATCGTTTGAACAACATAGTTGTCTATACGTGAAAAATGTTTTTATTACATCGTTGTTGTGTGTAAATGCACCCTTAACGTCGTGACCTAAAAAAACCCACATTTTCCTATACCACAACATATGAAAGTGAAAACCTCATGTATCCCTGACGGATATTAATTTATTAACCTCAAATTAGGGCTGGGTGATTTTGCGATTAATTCGAATTTAATGTTTTGCTGCAAGTGCAACAGCCAAACATAGAAAAGAATAGAAAAATAGCTCAATGGAATGGAAAAAACCTGTAAAGAATTACTACTGTATGTTTGATATTTCATGTTTACATGGTGGTGACAGGCTGGAAGGTGCTGTTATTTTCTGTTTTTACAAAGCATTTGATGTTAATAATAGCTTATTACTGGTGTTATTTATTGCTATTATTGGCTAAGAAATATTTAGCATTTTTCTTATTTTATACACCAATCAAACATAACATTATGTCCAGTGACCAGTGAAGTGAATAACACTGATGATCTCTTCATCACGGCTCCTGTTAGTGGGTGGGATATATTAGGCAGCAAGTGAACATTTTGTCCTCAAAGTTGATGTGTTAGAAGCAGGAAAAATGGGTAAGCGTAAGGATTTGAGTGAGTTTGACAAGGGCCAAATTGTGATGGCTAGACGACTGGGTCAGAGCATCTCCAAAACTGCAGCTCTTGTGGGGTGTTCCCGGTCTGCAGTGGTCAGGATCTATCAAAAGTGCTCCAAGGAAGGAACAGTGGAGAACCGGCGACAGGGTCATGGGCGGCCAAGGCTCATTGATGCACGTGGGGAGCGAAGGCTGGCCCGTGTGGTCCGATCAAACAGACGAGCTACTGTAGCTCAAATTGCTCGAGAAGTTAATGCTGGTTCTGATAGAAAGGTGTCAGAATACACAGAGCATCTCAGTTTGTTGCGTATGGGGCTGCATAGCCGCTGACCAGTCAGGGTGCCCATGCTGACCCCTGTCCACCGCCGAAAGCACCAACAGTGGCACGTGAGCATCAGAACTGGACCACGGAGCAATGGAAGAAGGTGGCCTGGTCTGATGGATCACGCTTTCTTTTACATCACGTGGATGGCCGGGTGCGTGTGCGTCGCTTACCTGGGGATCACATGGCACCAGGATGCACTGTGGGAAGAAGGCAAGCCGGCGGAGGCAGTGTGATGCTTTGGGCAATGTTCTGCTGGGAAACCTTGGGTCCTGCCATCCATGTGGATGTTACTTTGACACGTACCACCTACCTAAGCATTGTTGCAGACCATGTACACCCTTTCATGGAAACGGTATTCCCTGGTGGTCTAGTGGAGTCCATGCCTCGATGGATCAGGGCTGTTTTGGCAGCAAAAGGGGAACCAACGCAATATTAGGAAGGTGGTCATAAAGTTATGCCTGATCGGTGTATCATTTCTGAGTATATGTTTAAGATACGTTTGTACAATATTTGCCTTCATATTTCATGCATATTCTCTAAAAATATATTTAACAAAAGTCATTTGTTTTACATTTACACATGATGATCACTTCAGGTGTGTGCACTTGGAATAGAACTTTAACCAGATGGTTAACCACTTTTTTTTTTTTTTTTTTTTTTGTGAATGAATATGTATATAACCTCAGCTACTGAGACACTAACTAAATTTAGTGACCCAGAATACTGAAAGCAAGCTTGGCCGAATAGCCAAGAGGCTTGTTAGCAAAACAACAGCGAGATAATCAGATTGCGTCTGATCCCTCTGTGACCTCTGCGTCAGGGGTCAGAAACAGGGTTGTGGGCTAGCAGAGGATCTAGATTAGTTCAAGGATAAAATAGCTCTTAAAGCACCACAAGATGATCTACAGGGGTCTGGAACGAGCTTATCGCTATCAGGAAAAAGACTATATTTAGCCCAAGGGGCGTCAAAACCATTGTATGTGGGCGGTACAAGACCCACCCACTTTTTAAGACCAATGATATTGGACCCACCTCACTTTTATCATCTGTAATTCAGCGCATGTCTGTTCACATACCCCTAACGGATAAACACTTATTAAACACGTTAGACGCTTTATTTTCACTTTTCTAATATTTTCTTAATTTTTATTGAAAATAAATGTATCACAATAAATATGTGATGGGAAAACGGAGTAGAGCAAGTTCATCAAAAGGCGGATTCGAATATCCGGTCGATTTGCGTCTAAACTTGATGCGATGCGTCTTTCCCCTACACTATTACTGCTGTGAATGATTCAGGGTTTTCCGTAAGTTTGCCTGGCCCGACCAGACGTTTAGTAAACAGGGCAATATATTTGTACTTAATGTAAATGGAATCTACTCCAGTAATTTTTTTCTGGGAGATGACCCACCCAGATTTATTTTTGCTTCCTACGCCCATGATTTAGCCGCAAAACGTAACAGATCGCAAAAGTAAAAATCAAGTCATTTTTCGATTGTGTAGAGCTTTTCACAATACATTGTTCCAGAGCGGCATAATCGTAATCTCTTCATGCCATTTAGCAGCATTTAGCAGATTAGAGCCGTGCAATAATATTTAATATTTTGCGGTAAACAATCAAGCAGTTGAGATTCACTAATATGTATTATATTTACATAAGTATAATGTAGGCTATTATATAAAACTGTGTGATAATATATAGTATAGCTTTATGTGGGTAAAACTGTTATATACAAATTATATAAGTTACTATACAAGTTACATTTGTGACAATTTAAACAACCAAGCAGTTGAGATTTGCTTTACAGTATATATTGCTTTGCCTTACTGTGAATATATGGGCCATTCTACAGAATTGGTGCAGACTAATGTCCCCCCCCCAAAAAAAAAACAAAACACATTAAAAATAATTTAAGTACTCAAATCTTAGATGTTAAGATCCTTCTATCTACTGAATCCCACAATAATATTTAAAATATCGGTATGTTTAAT
This sequence comes from Paracanthobrama guichenoti, assembly GCA_018749465.1. Lineage (NCBI taxonomy): Eukaryota > Metazoa > Chordata > Actinopteri > Cypriniformes > Gobionidae > Paracanthobrama > Paracanthobrama guichenoti. The sequence goes on from CM031945.1 coordinate 36,200,937, forward strand.
ATACGCATATAAAAATAATAATTTATTGGGTACTTTCAATTCGGAGACTGCTGTCCTGAACCCTAACCCCTAAATTTCAACTTATGAAGATGAAACAATTTTTGCATTGTTGTTTTTAAAAATATCTTTTTGATTTTTTTTAAAAAAGTTAAAAAAATATATACACTCACCTAAAGGATTATTAGGAACACCATACTAATACTGTGTTTGACCCCCTTTCGCCTTCAGAACTGCCTTAATTCTATGTGGCATTGATTCAACAAGGTGCTGAAAGCATTCTTTAGAAATGTTGGCCCATATTGATAGGATAGCATCTTGCAGTTGATGGAGATTTGTGGGATGCACATCCAGGGCACGAAGCTCCCGTTCCACCACATCCCAAAGATGCTCTATTGGGTTGAGATCTGGTGACTGTGGGGGCCATTTTAGTACAGTGAACTCATTGTCATGTTCAAGAAACCAATTTGAAATGATTCAAGCTTTGTGACATGGTGCATTATCCTGCTGGAAGTAGCCATCAGAGAATGGGTACATGGTGGTCATAAAGGGATGGACATGGTCAGAAACCATGCTCAGGTAGGCCGTGGCATTTGCCCAATTGGCACTAAGGGGCCTAAAGTGTGCCAAGAAAACATCCCCCACACCATTATACCACCACCACCAGCCTGCACAGTGGTAATAAGGCATGATGGATCCATGTTCTCATTCTGTTTACACCAAATTCTGACTCTACCATCTGAATGTCTCAACAGAAATTGAGACTCATCAGACCAGGCAACATTTTTCCAGTCTTCAACTGTCCAATTTTGGTGAGCTTGTGCAAATTGTAGCCTCTTTTTCCTATTTGTAGTGGAGATGAGTGGTACCCGGTGGGGTCTTCTGCTGTTGTAGCCCATCCGCCTCAAGGTTGTGTGTGTTGTGGCTTCACAAATGCTTTGCTGCATACCTCGGTTGTAACGAGTGGTTATTTCAGTCAAAGTTGCTGTTCTATCAGCTTGAATCAGTCGGCCCATTCTCCTCTGACCTCTAGCATCAACAAGGCATTTTCGCCCACTGGACTGCCGCATACTGGATGTTTTTCCCTTTTCACACCATTCTTTGTAAACCCTAGAAATGGTTGTGCGTGAAAATCCCAGTAACTGAGCAGATTGTGAAATACTCAGATCGGCCCGTCTGGCACCAACAACCATGCCACGCTCAAAATTGCTTAAATCACCTTTCTTTCCCATTCTGACATTCAGTTTGGAGTTCAGGAGATTGTCTTGACCAGGACCACACCCCTAAATGCATTGAAGCAACTGCCATGTGATTGGTTGATTAGATAATTGCATTAATGAGAAATTGAACAGGTGTTCCTAATAATCCTTTTATGTGTGTATGTGTATATATATATATATATATATATATATATATTTTTTTTTTATATAAATCATGAAACTATGCATTAAAAAAACGTGTCCTGATTTTAACCACACCCTTACATAAAATGTAGTTTTTATGTGTACAGTCTGTTCAGAACTGTGCTAGCCATGTGCTGATTAGCACCTTTGAGCTAGGCTAAATCTAAAATAATCTAAAATGGTCACAACCAAAACTTCACCACACGTTGCAGTCGTGACAAAGGGAACACACAATCGTTTATTTTGGGGGAGATAAAAGTTTAGTACAGTTATTTAACTCATTAGTATTTTGGTATGTTTTATTATGGAGTTGAAATTCTGTGATGTAATGTGGTCACTACCAAAACATTACTGTCACTACCATACACATTGCAGTCACGACCTAAATATGGGATGTTTTGTCAAAAATAAAGTATATTGAATGATCAACTGAGATGTTATGATAGTGTTTGGTTTAATGTGTATTCAAACTAATGAATCCTTAACTTTGAAATCAGTATGAACAACTTTATGCCTTCTACAAAGAAAGATTGGATTCAAAAACAACAAATCTCATAAATTACACTTCAAATGTTGTTAAAATTGTAATTGTTATTGATTTACCTGTGAAAACTTTTAATAAAATAATTTACATTAATATACATATACATTTAATATACATTTACAATTTAGATGTAAACAAAATCCTAATAGGTCAATATAAGCCTTATAAAATTATTACTGTATTTATTATAGTGACAGATTTGGGGAGGAAAAATATTCAAAACTTTCTGAAAATACAATATGAGACTTACGTGCACAATTACTTGAAATGTGTTTTTTTGGATATTATATTTGCACACACAATTTGTGGTAAAATACATTTTTCCAACTCCCTCTGACTTTGAACCAATTCTGTAGCATAACATAAAGCTGTGTGATATGACAATATGCGAGTTGGTTATAGGTTGCACAGACTCATTCTCAGTATTTCAAATTAATAAAATAGTGATGAACCAATAATGAATTTTATATCTTTGCATTCCCTCCTTTTTGGATTCGGATTTCATTTCAGCGCGTACCCGTTAAGCATTAATTCACCATTTCCCCAAATCTGAGCACTTTTCAAGTCAAGATGCTTTACTCCATGTAGTGTATACTTTCTCATTTTGGCAATTGTAGTATAGGTCTTCTGTTCCACATATACTGGAAATCTGCATGAAGAAAATGTGAGAAGTATGTTATGAGAAAAGCTAACAACTCTAAGTGAAATATAGCCATTCACATTTTGATCATTATTAAAAAGTCTTTTCATGCATAAAACTGTCTGATACCGGTCCCGATTTTCAGTACGTTTTCCGAGACAGCCAGTCACTTCTGCATCAGATGCGAGTTAGTCATGATGTAGCTCAGCTCAAGGTCCTGCTTTATTTAAAGACACACATTTGATTGAAATGCGATGAAATGCGATGGAGACAGATGCTAGCGTCTGACACACACACCTACCTCAGGTTCCGCTCCTCGTTTCCCCTCATCAGCATCACTTAGCTCCTGGTCGCCATGGCAACGCCTCCCACGTCTGTGTGCCAGTGAGATGTGTTCATTAGAGCTTTAATTTACCTCCCACCGTCTAGCGTTCAATCCTATAGTGTTACCGGTGTTCTTCCGCTGTCTCCAGTCTGCCTTTTCCTGCTGTCTGAGACTGCCATTAAGAACGTACCAAAAAGAACATTTCATCCTAAGCTACACAAAAACACAAATTAACTCTCTGATGAAAAGCTGAAGCAAAATAACATATTTGCATTCACACATCCCTCGTTCATACCAGTTCACTAAAAGTGCCACATGCAGGGTTACGCGCAAAATGCGGTCACATTAGCGAGATTTCACTACCAAAAACGGTCAGTTGTCAGAAGTAATAATATTTAAGTGACACGACTAAATCCCTTTAAAACCACGTGGCAAATTCATTTTTATTTTCTCCCTCACGCTAAGATTCTATTGGAATGACTGGATTTTGCCCGCGAAATTTTGCCGCGCAATTAAAGCTAACCGTCATTGAGGGGGATTTCATCAAAACTGACATAAAATCATCACATTAAACATCAGCACGATCCACTACAGACAGATAAACGAACAAAAATCGCACCATACTGTCAGGATCAACACTACATCTATAGCCATCTTGCATGTTCAAATTCAGCTCAACAAGGAGAGGACGAGCCCCTCAGGAGGGACGTACAGGTCAATCAAATCAGCCTTCAGTGCACTTAAGGGATCTGTACTCTCTCTCTCGAGACTCACCATGATAAGAGACTAAAGGTTAAACTATTTTCGGTGTGTATTAAAAAGAAAATCTGGAGCAATTACCAATACAGCACGTGTTAAAATCATCTGTAGGACAGGACTTTTCATACACACTACACCACTTGAGCTCTGCCACATACGGCCTATGAACGCTTACATGCCAGCGCCACACAGTGGGCATCTGAAGAATGACCACACTTCTAGTTTAAACTTGTTACAAGGTCTTCATCTCAAAGCAATTCGATTTGAAATTGGTTATGGATATCACATCTTATTGAGAAGAACATAATTTGGGACACTTACCCAAACTTATATTTAATTTTGCAATATTGCCATTTTAAGTAACATTCAGACAGACGGGATGTTTTCTTGCTTTTAAAAACCACAGAGGTTAGAATGAAACGGCAACAGAATGAACAGAATATTTAAACTAGCTGTTGAATTAGTGTTAGTGATCTTAATTAGCATCAAGTTCACTAATACAAGTTACAGTTTGAGAATTAGAATGTGGTGCCAGAAATCTTGGCCTAAAAGGAATAAAAAAATAAAATAAAAAAAACCCCAATAAAAATCAGTGTTTACCTTTTATTCAACATTGTTAATCAGAAATGTTTCTTGATTATCAAATCATATCAGAATGCTTTCTGATCATGTGACTCTGAAGACTGGAGTAACGATGCTGAAAATTCAGCTTTGCTCACAGGAATACATTACACTAACATATTACAACAGAAAAAGGTTATTTGAAATGGTAATTTCAATATTAGTCTCTTACTGTACATTTGATCAAATAAATGCAAATTTTTCAACTTTATGAAAATTGATAAAACCCTAAACCTTGCATTAACCCCTGCATACACGGTCCGGCCCTTGTCAAACTCGCTCAAATCCTTACGCTTGCCCATTTTTCCTGCTTCTAACACATCAACTTTGAGGACAAAATGTTCACTTGCTGCCTAATATATCCCACCCACTAACAGGAGCCGTGATGAAGAGATCATCAGTGTTATTCACCTATTTTGACCCCTGGTCAGGTTACATGTATGAAAACGTTTTGAATTTGAAGATCAAGGTAAACTGTACTTCATTTGTCTTCCGGAAAACATACAAGGATCTTCTGTTGCTTCTGAAGGGCAGTACTAAATGAAAAATATTGATATTTAAACAAAATAAGAAACATTTGGACATCTTCATGCTGTTCATAAGTTTTCACCCCCACCCCGGCTCTTAATGCGTCACGTTTCCTTCTGGAGCTTCAGTGAATGGCTCAATCTGTTTTAATAGTTGTGTTTGAGTCCCTCAATGGTCCTCAGTGTGAAAAGATGGATCTCAAAATCATACAGTCACCGCTGGAAAGGGTTCAAAGATGCTGGAAAACTGAAGAGTGTGCAGGAGCTGGAGGATTTTTCTGAAGAGACTCGAGAACAACCATTACAACACACACACAGCCGTGGATCATCAGGGAACGAGACACAGTATTAAGAAGCAATGGTTCATCAACTTTTGAACTGGGTCATTTTAATAAATTCAGCTATTTTTGTGTTATTGACTATGTAAACATGTAAGTAAAAGATCTTATTCAGGGCAGTGCTAAAAAAAAAAAAAAACCAAAAACATTTTATATGATCGTATGGGGACCAAATTTTCAAGCAGAACTATATATATATATATATATATGAAATGTCTATGCATGACTAGACTAACTCAAATCAAGAAAAGACAAGAACATCATCAGCGTAAGGTTAAATTAATTTATAAAAAAAAAAAAAAAAAAAAAAAAAAAAAAAAAAAAGCATCGACCCACTGAAGCAGAACAAACAATCATATTTTTTTTTTGCTTTTGTTTGAAACATATATAATCAGTCAAATCATTAAGCAGACACAATCGGCCTACACCAATACAGCCTAAAAAGAAAAGGGAACAAAACGGAAAGAAAACGGGGGTTGGGGGAATAAACAAAAGAAGAGTCTAATATCAAGTGCACATCTGGTCCGATTCAAAGCAGGTTCTTTTTTTTTTTTTTGTTTGTTTTTTCTTCTTCTTCTGGATTACGTTTAAATCGACAGATCAGGTATGTTTGTCTAGTCCGTTACATGCAAGCTGGATGAAAACAGTTCAACTACACATGGAAATGACACGTCCACTCGAGCATCTGTGCACGTATGAAAATATGTCAGTGTAACAAAGCCGGTTTTGCTCAGATTTAAAAATAAACAAAGGAAAAACATAGGAAGGAAATACTCCATTAATACATTTTTCTCCATCTTAGAAAAGAAACTACGCTTAGTTTCACAGAACAGAAAAGAGACACAGTCCAGACGTCCCACGTCCTCTTCTGCTGCTGCTTATATATATATCGTTATTGTTATTACTTTTTAAAACGTCTCTATAAATGAAAACACGCCCAAATCCTACACTCCACGTATGAACGACAAAATACTGCATATTATCCACTACGACAATTGCAGGGGATTGTGGGGGATGCTGTCAGGCTAGCTGCCGAAAGTTTAGGAATATGTGAATTCTCTTTAGTTTGATCCCTTTGGCTGAAGACAGTCTCCACATACAGCCCTAGTATGCACTATTAAAAAAAGAAAAAGAAAAAAAACTACCTATTTGTGGTTCATGGTGTGTAATTCCATTCCAGGACATCCTCTTGGCTTTTCACCCTCCACAATCTGAATGCCAAACTTTGGAATGTTGGATAGAAGCCCGTGTTCCGCTGTCAGAGATCCAGATTCCACAAGCGGGAGTTCTGGAATTCTCAGTCTACTGTGAACAACACAAGGGATCCGGAGGTTCTAGAATCTTTTCGGGTTCCGAGGTCAGGCCGCGACGGTCCAGGTAGGATCAACATCTGCACATCCGGGAAAGAGCGCTTTTTTAAATTTTTTTTAAAGATGCTTCAAATTTGGGCCGCGAGTTGCTAAATATCACCGTGACTCCCAAGAGTAGAACCCAAGCCAATCAGACGCCTCCAATAGGACAACATCTGCAGGGTCTGTGAAAGTCTGTAATAAAATGCCCAGTTATGGACCAGATGGCAGTTGCTCTTGTGTTTCGAGGTGCGAGTTCTTGTTCAATCGGGCTCTCGAGTCATAAAACAGGCAGCTGTTTGCTGCGGGGAAAGAACACATTACATCAGTAACGGACGCTATTTTATGCACTTTTTTTTTTTTGACATTAGAATAGATTTTTGCTTTGTTTGAAAGGGTTAACAGTGGTTGTCCAGCCTGAAAGCCTTTAGCTTTGTCACGGTGAGCTGGATGGAAGAGAAACCGTGATGAGAGAAAAAGAAAAAGGAAAACAGAAGGAGGGGAAGTGGTGGTGGTGATGTTTAATGGGTAACTAGTTGTGGTTGCCGTGCTGGTTGGTGGAGTCTGTGTCCACAGCGGTTCCGTTCGGGTTGGAGGTGATTTTCTGTTCTTCGTCCTCGGTTTTCAATCGTTTGCTCTCCGGCGGCTCGCTCGCCTTTTCACCGTTCTGCCGCTTCGTGGGCAGACAGGCGGACGCCGAGGCGTGAGTGGCCAACAGGTGTAACGGACTCGACACTGAAGACAAACAGAGAGAGACGTTTACAAGTGGATTCCCTCCCAAGTCTTAAGGTACATTCACACCATGCCGTAATTACGAGATTTCAACTTGTAAAAAGCGCTCACGTCTTCATTTCCCTCGTCAAGCGTTCATGTAATTACTGCTTGTACGATGGGAATTGCCTGAGAGCTCCTACTTGTACCAGGTGAAGATGCATTGAGGTGTTGATAATGTTGAGAATCTCATAATTCCAGTCAGAGGACGTGAACCGCTCCAGATAGAACGTCACGTGTTGTCATCTCGAAATTATGGCAATGGCGTGAACACAGCATTAGGTTGGACATCGTTGCATACAGGCATAATAAAATGCATATAATCATGCAAAGTTAGGATAACACAAATAAACAGACTTCTCATTTGCCATTTAAACAGGATTTTCCTTCACCCAGTAAAACAATATTTTGCAAATATTTTGATGCAAATTCTTCTGTCACTTGGGAGAAAATTGTCAAAATGGATATCAACATGGAGGGGATGCGTGACGCCCTCATCACCTTTATTTTACTTGCCAAAAAAATATAAACACACACACACACACACACACTAGTGCGGTCAAAACGCATGCAATTAATTTTTTCAGGTTTAATGTGTTAAATATATTTAACAATGATCATCTTTGGCTAGCGTTACTCACGCTCTTATTCATGAAAATGCTTTTAAACCATTCAAGCATGACTGTGAATGTCCTGACTATGTGATACACACACACACACACCAGTATCGCACACACAGACAGTGCTCCAGAATAGTTCTTCTGCGCTTGCATGAACAATAACACACAGAATTATACCCAAATGACAGCTTGTCGCATGCTCTCATAAGAGTTAAATAACTTCTTAAATGTTTGGCAGCGGCAGATCTTAAAGTCACAGCAGCCTAATAAACCAGCTGCTTTGATGGCTGTCAATGTCAATCAAAGGACAAAAGGTAAGAGAAAATTAGCTTTAATAAAGATGAATCTAGATTTATCATTTATGCAGGTAAGAATGTTAAGTGCGTGATAACTATTCAATTTCTATATAATTGATTATATATGAAGGCCACAGGTAAATATGACATTATAATGGGCTTATGTGAAGATTGTTTTAAGTTCACTTAAAAGTTATTTTATTAAAGCCTAATAAATGCTTTCAATTATACTGTAATGTTGAATGTCTATCATTAATATACAAAAAAAAAAATCTATTTCATAGAGATTTTAGTATCAGTGATACTGGCCTTCATTCATAAAAACATGCCATTACAACAAATATTTAAAATACACTGTTACACTCTACATTTGTTTTTTTACATTAATTTGGAAAGTATCTGTGAAATTTTCACAATATAAAAATATCAAGTTACCATTACATTAATATCGCGATTAATTACAGGAAAAAAAAAAAAGCGTGATTAGTTAATTTTTTTAAAATCGATAGACAGCACTAATATATATAGACACACACGCACAAAGAAAAAATTCAGCATTTAAACTTAATTTTTCTGTAATGATATCCTTCCTTTTATTACATCATCAATAATGGAATACCTGAGTTAGCCTGGGTCTGTATCGCCGTGGCAATAGGCATTACATGAGTGCCATTTTGGGTGATGGTTTTGATTGGCAGTTGGTGTTGGCCCAATGGGGCTTGTTGCACTATGGTAACCGTTTGGAGGGGCGTGGCTGCAGCGCTGGTCTGAATGACCCTACTGGCTGAGCCTATAGAGCTGTGAGCGATGCCAGGAACCGACTCTACCTTCACTAAAGAGACAGAACACATGTTTGTTACGAACATTATCTGATCTGAAATTCAAATCAGTTCTAGTTCCTTGACTCAACTCCTCACCTTTGACCTCGTCATACTCTCCGTTCTCCAGTGGCTCCGTTTTGATGGCGGGCTGCAGGTTGGGTCCGCTCATGGTACTGACGGCCATCGCAGGGATCTGATGCACCACGTGCACCGTCTGCATCAGCGGCTGAGCAGACGTGGAGGACGTGACGGGGGTGGCCACGGTGTACGTCACAGGTTTCATCGTCTGCGTTAACGGACGCTGGACCGCGATCAGAACCGGCTGGGTGGTGATGGGAGACACTGAGAGAGGAAACAGTGATCTAATGTGAACTAATATATAATATTGATGCACAGATTCAGACTGATACCACGGAGAGTGCATTATGTGTAAGGCTGAATAAAATGCATAATTATTTAAAAAGAGAAGTCCATAATTTTACATTAAAATATACTTGAGGCACAGATTCTGACAGATACAGATGAAAACAGATGTTTATTTATTCTTATTACTTGTATGAAAACAAAGTGTTTATCATTTGTTAATGCTCATAATAAAGCAAACATATTATATAACTGCCTTTAAAGCTTTGTAGCCAAACTAAAATTCTAATGTCAAGAAATGAAATATAATACAGATCATTAAAGAATTTTTATTCATGAGCATAAAAGATCAACTCAAGTGAATGTTTGAGTACCTGAGGTGTTCTGGGTAAAACGGGCCTCCTGAATCACGGCTAGTTTGGGTTGGATGGCAGCAGCAGGGGGCGGAGCAGAGGCGGGCTCTGACTCCATGGGAACAGGTGAGCCTTCGCGTGATAGGCTGTCAGGAGTCTGGACGCCGCTGGAGTGGGCGGAGAGAACGCCCGAGTGATTGGGCGACGCTGGGGCGCTCCTGTCATCAAAGACCAACACATTAGGATGCATTTCACATGCACTACCCTTCAAAAGTCTGGGGATTTTTTTTTTTTATTCAAAAGTAACTTATTTAGCAAGGACATCAAAAGTGACAGTAAAGGCATTTATCATGTTACAAATGATTTCTATGTCAAATAAATGCTGTTCTTTCAAACTTTCTAATCAAAAGAATCCAAAAAAAATAAAAATAAAAGCCTCACAGTTTCCACAATAATATGAACGGTTTTCAACATTGATAATAATCAGAAATGTTTCTCGAGCATCAAATCATCATATTAGAATGATTTCTGGACCCTGACCTGGATGAGAGGGGTCCCAGTGGGGTCCTGAAGCAGGGGACGCCCCGCGGCCTGCGTTTCCTGAAGGCCTGCTCCACCAGCTTGCTCTCGGATGACGGGTCTATCCTCCAGAACGAACCCTTGCCCGGCTCTTCCTGTGAGCGCGGGACTTTGATGAAGTACCGATTCAGGGACAGGTTGTGACGGATCGAGTTCTGAAACAGAGAAATATATTCATACTGTCAACTTAAATCTTCATCCAGTAAAATTATACATTACACACAGAGAGCACTACTTCAACACTCATGGAGTATCTAAAATGCTTCACGTTAACAGTAACCCTCTGTGGGGTTGTCCGCTCTGTTCAAACGGCATCATCTTTGGTTGCTCTGACGGTGTGGTACTGACCTGCCAGCCCTTGTCTGCCGTCCTGTAGTACGGGTAGTTCTTGGTGATGTGTGTGTAGATGCCGTTTAGTGTTAACTGCTTGTCCTGTGCCATCGTGATCGCCTGGACGATCAACTGAGCGTACGAGTACGGAGGCTTGGAGTCATCCTAGAGAGAGAGCGAGAGAGAGCGAGAGAGAGAGAGAGAGAGAGAGAGAGAGAGAGAGCGAGAGAGAGAGCGAGAGAGCGAGAGAGCGAGAGAGAGAGAGAGAGAGAGAGAGAGAGAGAGAGAGCGAGAGAGATGAACTAAAAATGTGTGTAGAATAGACGGGACAGTTTTCTCCAGGTGTTATACACTACCGGTCAAAAGTTGGGAATAAGTAAGGGCTACATTTTATTTTAAAGTAGTTATAATGTACTTCAATACTGAACAATATTAATTACATGTACTTTCTATAGAGTTAGGGTTTGGTTTAGGGTTAGCTACTTGTAATTATGCATAATTTACTGCAATTACTATAGTAAGATCATGTAGTAACGTGTAACTACGCCACTTTAAAAATTATGATTTGTTTTTGAAAGTCTTAAGTTGACCAAGACTGCATTTATTTGATCGAAAATACAATAAAAACAGTAATATTATGAAATATGATTAGTATTTCAAACAGGTGTGTTCTATGTGACTAAACATTAAAGTGTAATGTATTCCTGCGATCAAAGCTGAAGGCTTTCGACGTCATTACTCCAGTCTTCAGTGTCACATGATCCTTCATATGAATAATTTATGATTATTATCAGTGTTGAAAACAGTTGTGCCGCCTCATATTAGATTTGCTGAATAGGATTATGAATGTCTTTAAATGTCACTTTTTAATTTAATGCATCCTTGCTGAATAAAAGCATTTCATTCATTAAATCTTACCCCACACTTTTTTATTGTGGTGTATCATGTATTCCACAAAAATATGAAGCAGCACAACTGTTTTCAACACTGACAATAATCATAAATGTTTCTTGAGCATCAAATCCTCATATCAGAATGATTTCTGAAGGATCATGTGACCCTGGAGGAATGATGCTGAACATTCAGCTTTGATCACAGGAATACATTACACTTGAACATTTATTCACATAGAAAACACTGATTTGAAATTGATAATATTGATTATATAATAATGTATTTACAAATAAATGCAGCCTTGGTGAGCATTGGCAACTTCTTTCAAAAACAATGAAAAACTAAGAACACAAAAACAATGGTTTCCAAACTTTCGTCCGGTAGAGATGTTTTATCCCGAGATCAGCACAGAAAGCGTTCGGCACCTTTGGACTGTCTCCTTCTGACGCCTCTTTGTCGTTCTCGGACTGAGAGTTATCATTCATGAGCTGCAGGTCAGGCACGATTCGGCCCAGCCTGTAGCCGGACGACCCCGCACCACGTGGACTGGACGGGCACGAGTTAGCAGCGCTGGTGGAGACACACGACAGAGAAAAAGCCTTATCATACACTCCAAAATCATTTCGTAAAACGGACCGATGCAAACAGATGGAACGCAGGGTAGGAGGAAGTTTAATTTTCTCTGCAGAACAGGAAACTGCCTCATTTAAGTGGGAGCCAAACTCAATTAAATCAATCACATCAGAAGTGGCCCATAAAGGACACGCAGCTGCAGCCACAATTCAGACGCAGACTCTCGAAAAACCCCAACCCCGATGAAGCATGAACACCAGCGCTCGCTTGAAAGCTTCAAAAGATCAGAAAAACTTCCATACGAGTCTGCTTTAAATAGATCATATCCTATTTTTCGGTAAGTGTTGTTTTCATTAACTGAAACTATTCCATTATTAAAAATAAAAAAATAAATAAAAACAGTTCAAAACACTGAAGTGTCTCATTGTAGCCGCTGAGCGAACGCACAGAGTAGAATTATAACAACTTTCAACACACTCAAATGAATCTAATCTATCACATCACCAACAAAATCAAAAATATTGCATATATTACATATTTTATACATTGCTCAACCTGATGGTGTGTGTGTGTGTGTGTGTGTGTGTGTGTGTACCTGATGGTGCCGGTGGGCGAGGGCAAGGGGCTCATGAGGTGAGCGATGTTATCGGGAATGTTGATGGTTAAAGGGGAGATCTGGGGCTGAACCGCTTTCACCGGAGACTCCGGCTCCCTCTTCTCACGCTTGACGCTCGCCAGTGCCGTGAACGTGATCTTGATGTTCGTACTGGGGAACCGAAATGTGCACCTGAGAAAGAGAAAGACAATTTGTAACTAAAGAGATGTAATCCTTATGGATCTAACAAGCATCGACATGAACCCAGGAACATCACCTGCGGCCAAAACAAAGAGTCGCGCTTCCAAAACACATGGGTGGAGCGTGTATGGTGGAAAAGAGGGCGTTTAACATTTAAAAAGGGTCTGAAGTGACAGCATTCATTTACGTGAGAATGTTTTAAACAATGAATGCAGACAAACTGCTTGTGTTTCATAAATGAGGTCCAGTGAATGAGCTGCTGTATGGAAAGTTGGTTACCTGCTAAGCGAAAACCACAGAAACAGACATGTTTGGCTTGATAGAAGAGAACAGTTCAAGACATTTGTGTTTACATGACCTTGTGTGCAGTCGGTTTAGTAAGTGTAACTGGTGTATGATTATTAGATGCATGTAAACACCCTCGATGTGCTTTAAACACAAGTTATGACCAAAATGACTGTGGTAATAAAGCTCAGGAGATTAAGTAGCTCTCCAAGCGATGCTAAAATTAACCACCCCTTGATGAACTAATATTAAGTCTCAACACTAACAGCCTCAGGAGTAAACAAGTCACCTCATCCACGAAAACATGACAGAACACGGCTCGCACAGAAACCAGGTATATTAGCCTTGCAAATCACGATGCACAATTTTTAAAAAAAGTACAGATTTCAAAAAAAAAAAAAAAAAAAAAAAAAACACACACACACACACAATGTCGTAATAACATTAATAAAAATCACAATTCTTCCCAAAAGGATTCGGTTGAAAATGCACCAAAACAAACGGCAACATTTGCATACATTTAAGAAATATGGATGAAATCATTTAAATCAATTGCTTTAAATTATTATGGGAATTATGTAAATTAACATCCCTAGTTTCACTTAGGTTATCACGCTTCTAATAATCTTAAAATCTCTAAAACTTCTGCAATATTTATTTTGATTTCATGCATTCTGATTTCCAATTTCAGTTTTAATTGTAATTGCGGTCCCACTTTATATCAGGTGGTCTTAACTACTATGTACTTACTTAAAATAAGTACAATGTACTTATTGTATTGCAAAACACTTTTGCGGATATCGAGGTGGGACACAGGTAAAGTTAGGGACAGGTGTGGTGGTGTGGGTCAGTTTAAGGGTAAAGTTAGGGACAGGTGTGGTGGTGTGGGTAAGTTTAAGGGTAAAGTTAGGGACAGGTGTGGTGGTGGTGTGGGTTAGGTTTAAGGGTAAAGGCAGTTTAGGGACGGGTGTGGTGGTGTGGGTAAGTTTAAGGGTAAAGTTAGGGACAGGTGTGGTGGTGTGGGTAAGTTTAAGAGTAAAGTTAGGGACGGTGTGGTGTGGTGGTGGGGTAAGTTTAAGGGTAAAGTTAGGGACAGGTGTGGTGGTGTGGGTGGGGGTAAAGTTAGGGACAGGTGTGGTGGTGTGGGTAAGTTTAAGGGTAAAGTTAGGGACAGGTGTGGTGGTGTGGGTAAGTTTAAGGGTAAAGTTAGGGGCCAGGTGTGGTGGTGTGGGTAAGTTTAAGAGTAAGTTAGGGACGGTGTGTGGTGGTGGGGTCAGTTTAAGGTGGTAAAGTTAGGGACAGGTGTGGTGGTGTGGGTAAGTTTAAGGGTAAAGTTAGGGACAGGTGTGGTGGTGTGGGTGGGTCAGTTTAAGGGTAAAGTTAGGGACAGGTGTGGTGGTGTGGGTAAGTTTAAGAGTAAAGTTAGGGACAGGTGTGGTGGTGTGGGTAAGTTTAAGTGGGTAAGTTAGGGACAGGTGTGGTGGTGTGGGTGAGTTTAAGGGTAAAGTTAGGGACAGGTGTGGTGGTGTGGGTAAGTTTAAGGGTAAAGTTAGGGACGGGTGTGGTGGTGTGGGTAAGTTTAAGAGCAAAGTTAGGGACAGGTGTGGTGGTGTGGGTCAGTTTAAGGGTGTGGGTCAGTTAAAGGGTAAAGTTAGGGACAGGTGTGGTGGTGTGGGTGAGTTTAAGGGTAGGGTTAGGGACAGGTGTGGTGGCATGGGTAAGTTTAAGGGTAAAGTTAGGGACAGGTGTGGGTAAGTTTAAGGGTAAAGTTAGGGACAGGTGTGGTGGTGTGGGTAAGTTTAAGGGTAAAGTTAGAGACAGGTGTGGTGGTGTGGGTAAGTTTAAGGGTAAAGTTAGGGACAGGTGTGGAGGTATGGGTGAGTTTAAGGGTAAAGTTAGGGATAGGTGTGGGTGAGTTTAAGGGTAGGGTTAGGGACAGGTGTGGTGGCATGGGTAAGTTTAAGGGTAAAGTTAGGGACGGGTGTGGTGGTGTGGGTAAGTTTAAGAGTAAAGTTAGGGACAGGTGTGGTGGTGTGGGTCAGTTTAAGGGTAAAGTTAGGGACAGGTGTGGTGGTGTGGGTGAGTTTAAGGGTAGGGTTAGGGACAGGTGTGGTGGCATGGGTAAGTTTAAGGGTAAAGTTAGGGACGGGTGTGGTGGTATGGGTAAGTTTAAGGGTAAAGTTAGGGACGGGTGTGTGGTGTGGGTAAGTTTAAGAGTAAAGTTAGGGACAGGTGTGGTGGTGTGGGTCAGTTTAAGGGTAAAGTTAGGGACAGGTGTGGTGGTGTGGGTGAGTTTAAGGGTAGGGTTAGGGACAGGTGTGGTGGCATGGGTAAGTTTAAGGGTAAAGTTAGGGACAGGTGTGGGTAAGTTTAAGGGTAAAGTTAGGGACAGGTGTGGTGGTGTGGGTAAGTTTAAGGGTAAAGTTAGAGACGGGTGTGGTGGCGTGGGTAAGTTTAAGGGTAAAGTTAGGGACAGGTGTGGAGGTATGGGTGAGTTTAAGGGTAAAGTTAGGGATAGGTGTGGGTGAGTTTAAGGGTAGGGTTAGGGACAGGTGTGGTGGCATGGGTAAGTTTAAGGGTAAAGTTAGGGACAGGTGTGGTGGCGTGGGTAAGTTTAAGGGTAAAGTTAGGGACAGGTGTGGTGGCGTGGGTAAGTTTAAGGGTAAAGTTAGGGACAGTTAGGGACAGGTGCGGTGGTATGGGTAAGTTTAAGGGTAAAGTTAGGGACAGGTGGTGGTATGGGTAAGTTTAAGGGTAAAGTTAGGGACAGGTGTGGTGGTGTGGGTAAGTTTAAGGGTAAAGTTAGAGACGGGTGTGGTGGCGTGGGTGAGTTTAAGGGTAAAGTTAGGGACAGGTGTGGAGGTATGGGTGAGTTTAAGGGTAAAGTTAGGGACAGGTGTGGTGGGTGGGGTAAGTTTAAGGGTAAAGTTAGGGACAGGTGTGGTGGCATGGGTAAGTTTAAGGGTAAAGTTAGGGACAGGTGTGGTGGCGGGTAAAGTTTAAGGGACAGGTGTGGTGACAGGTGTGGGTAAGTTTAAGGGTAAATTTAGGGACAGGTGTGGTGGTGTGGGTGAGTTTAAGGGTAGGGTTAGGGACAGGTGTGGGTAAGTTTAAGGGTAAAGTTAGGGACAGGTGTGGTGGTGTGGGTAAGTTTAAGGGTAGGGTTAGGGACAGGTGTGGTGGCGTGGGTAAGTTTAAGGGTAAAGTTAGGGACAGGTGTGGTGGTGCGGGTAAGTTTAAGGGTAAAGTTAGGGACGGGTGTGGTGGTGTGGGTAAGTTTAAGGGTAAAGTTAGGGACAGGTGTGGGTAAGTTTAAGGGTAGGGTTAGGGACGGGTGTGGTGGTGTGGGTAAGTTTAAGGGTAGGGTTAGGGACAGGTGTGGTGGCATGGGTAAGTTAAAGTGAAAAAAACTGAAATTAAAAGTATGCTTCCAGCATCGCTCTCGATTAAGCAATCATCAAGTTGTTCAGTCATGACACTATTTCTGCAGCATTTTAATATATATACTTATTTAAAAACAACAAGCTGTTAACCCGAGAGGACAAAAAGGAAAGAAAACATTTCTTGAAGAACACAAGTGAGAGAGTTCAGAAACGGTGCGCTACGTCTGATGGAGAGATTTTCCTCCACTGTGGACAAGGGCCACCTCTCTCCATTTCGGCGTCATGGTCCATATGGTTGGCACTGGGTGACGTGTTTTTGTGCCAAGCCTTGTACTAAACTTTGTGCCAGGCCCCCGCAGACCTGGCACACACACAAATCACACCCAGCGTCTTCAATTATCCCAGAATGCAGCGGAAGACTATCCTGCTTATTCACTAACAAATGAAAGGAGGATTCAATCCTGCTCTTGTTCAGAAACAGAGACGGCATCTGTACGTGTCTGGAATAAACACAATCCCCATCAACATTAGGACTCAGCTTTAAGGAAATTAAAACGCAAGGAGCAAAGATGCTGATCTAAAACCAGTTTCAACGCCAAGATAAAATTCTTCAGGCTGTAAAATACAACCTGATGTTTTATTTTGATTAAGCATTTTGATCAGTGAAATTTTAATGTCAACTGTTCATAAACTATTTAGTTTGGATCTATTCAGGAAATTTTTATATATATATATACACATATATACATACATACATACACACACACACACACACACACACACACACACACACACACACACACACACACACACACACACACACACACATTTTCCATTTTTAATTTGTTAACTTAATTTGTCAATATGAATATGACTAATACTGATGAATAAATAGGCCTATAAGTTAAAGCTATTAAATAGCAGTTTGTTAATACTATTAAGTAGCCACCACACTCATTTAAAAATGAACAAAATAAAGTGAAAATGTGGAATTTTGTGGTTATGGAAACAACAGTTACCATGGTGAATACACAATAATACATCATGAACTGTTAATGAGACATGAAAACGGCTCCTGATAAACAATGAACGTCATACCTGCATGCCTTCCCAGCTCACACACGAAGAAATTACGTGATTTATTGGTACTTTACTTTTATTTCATGACTTACAAATTGACATCGTTCTCTTGTGCTTTATGAAGAGATAAACGGCGTGCGCGCGTAACTAAAGAGTGTGCGCTACAAGCAGAGTCTAAGGGCTGATAGGACAGGATAGCGGTTTTCTGAGGTGAGAGAGAAAATGACGATGTTGCTGGGACTCCAAGGTAGCGTTCTGCATGCCTACCTGTCTAAATGGGGAAACCGGCTCGCTGTCCCTCCAGCGTGCAGCTTGAGCGATCGCCCAAGTCACGTGACATGCACTTAGAAGACAAAAGTTAGTGTATACTTATAATAATAATAATAATAATAATAATAATAATAATAATAATAATAATAATAGTAACACTACAGCTCTTAGTTGTTAAAAGTGTACTAATTACTATTTAATCAAATGTCAAGGAAGAAAAACATTATTTTGTGGCATAAGGTGAAGTGAGAGCTGGGCTGGGGCAGCAGGGGCCGGGGCGTGTTCGGTTCGACATGAGAGTATCGCGGTTCGAACCGTGGGTGGTGTATCGCGGTTTTTCGGTTTGGTTTGAATATCGTTACACCCCTAGTCACATAAGCATATATATTTTTATAGCAGAAACTGTTATGCATTTGTTACTCATTTCAGCGTCACATGATCCTTCAGAAATCATTCTAATGCGCTGATTTGATCCTCAATTATCAAATGTTGGGAATCAGCCTGTGATACTCTTTTTCAGGATTCACTGATGAATAAAAAGAAGAGGAGTTCATTCAGCAAGAAAGTGTTAAATTAATAAAAAGGGAGTAAAGATTTATATTGTTAGGGAAGAGAAGAATGCTGTTCTTTTTAACTTAAAGAATCCTAAAAAAAAAAAAAGTATCAGGTTGCAAAAAATATTAAGCAGGAATATTGATAAATCCTCATATGAGAGTGATTTCTGCAGGATCATGTGACACTGAAGACTGGAGGAATGATGCTGAAAATACAGCTTTGATCACAGGAATACATATTTAAGTACCATTATTTTAAATTGTAATAATATTTCACAATATAACCGTTTTTCTTCTGTATTTGATCAAATGTGCTTGTTATGGAGGAATGCACAGAGCATGCAGGGGTTGTGGCCTCAATAGCCCTGCAGAATAGAAATTCAACTGAAACTTCATTAAATCTGGTTGTTTTAGCCAAAATTATGCTGCAAGCTTTTTATTCAACTACACTGAAGTTCCCTGGTACAGGCTGACCCGTTTATTCCCGTTAAATTCCACGGAAAGCTTCCAAATTCCCAGAATTTTGCAACACTAATCTTGACGCATGTTAGTTAATGAAACTACAATTGTTCATCGTTTGTTTATGCTCGTTCATGAACTAACATGCATTAGTAATTAAAAATGTATTAGTAAACGTTGAGATTAACATTAAACTAAGATTAATAAATTCTACAGAAGTATTGTTCATTGTTAGTTAGCATTGTGTTTAACAAGGAGACGTTATTGTAAAGTGTTAGCAAACCTGCAATCTCTGTAGGTGGCAAATCTGCTCTTGATTAGAGGCTGAAGTAAAAATGTGGCACAAACTACAATAAATAATTAACGTATAAACAAAAAAGCAACATTTTCCACATCCAGCAAACGATAAGAATCCGACAGATAAACTCTGGTCCTTCTGATTTCTGCTACAGTCAAACACGTCGGCGGTCCAGTGAAGGTCCGTTCAGACCCACACCAGTCATAAACGGGCAGCGCGTGTCTGTGACGCTTTATCAACAACATCTGCTGGACATTACTGCGGTAATGAGTCCATTCCTTCAGCTCGTGCTGCTGAAAACAGAATTCTCTCTCTTCAAACAAGAGTTTGATGTTCTACATGACGGCAATTTACAGAAAATCCTCTCCGGTGTAGCCACAACATCTACTGAAACTACAATGCAAAAACAACTCATTTAGCAATACTCATGATTAAGACGGTCGCAAACATGTTAAAGGATTAGTTCACTTCAAATTAATAAAGGCCTTCTGAAGAAAAAGCGATGGGGTTTTTTAAGAAAAATATCCATATTTAACAGGCTATATAGTTAAAGCTTCAGCCAGACCGCCTTCCGTATTCAACATGCGCAGAAAGCGTAACTGACGCAGTGTATGATGCAAGTGTTTTGAACTGCGAGAGTCAGTGATGGATAGATGCACTTTTATGGACAAAAACAAAATCAGCCATTCACTCCCATTATAAAGCTTGGAAGAGTCAGGATATTTATTAGAAAGAAGAATGTCATACAGGATGGCTCCTATATTACTCCTGCATGTTCTACACACACACTTAAACAGCATATAGCCTTTAAATGTGTATTATTTACTAATCATAAATAATAAACTTTTAATACATTTAATCCATTTTTTTTTAAATGGTTAAATAAACAACAACAACAAAAACAACATTTTGCTGTGGTACCGAAATTGTAAAATCTATATGGTATTGGTCCCGACTACTGGAATTTTGGCACCGTGACATCCCTAATTTACATAAACACTCAGCATTCACCAACGGAACTTAAATGTTATTAAACATTTAATAATTTTATAATTTTAAATATTGCCTTGGCAACTAACTGAAAGCACTAAAAATGACTAATTTTAATTAAACTTAAATGTCAATACATAAAACCCCTCCCAAAAAATTAATTTGAATAAAAAGCAGATTTAATAGTGTATAAATAATACTAATATAACGATGAAGGTTAGTGAATTTACAAACACAAGACTTGGAAAATGTTGATGAAAGTACAACAAAGTATTCTTCAGAAAATAACCACTCATGTAGAATCTTGACTCCTTCAGTAAACCTTCATTAATCTTTGCCAGTTGCTTTTGTCGGATATCTAACAATCGTTTTGTTGATGCGAATTTTAATGAGTATTCAGGGAAAAATCTTAACTGTGTTTCTGCTCCCAGCAGCCGTTTCAAGCTCAATTCCGCCATGACAACTACGAGGGGCTCCTTAAAACAGGAATGTTGGGATCTCAACCCCTCACATTCCTCCCTGTGGGTGGTGTGCGCGCGCATGCGTGTGTGTGTGCGTGTGTGTGTGCGTGTTCTCGAACAGACTTGTTCCTGCATATCTCCTTGCATCTCTCCCACAAAACACAAAAACTCAAAGATTCGACAAAAATACACTACGGATCTCACACAGGAAGCATGGTTTGATAGAATACCCCAAACTTTGCTTTGTTTTTCTTGTTAACATAAAAAAAAAAAAATAATGTCTGAAAAGCTAAAGTGTGATTTAACCACTCCCAGCTCCCGCTAAAGTATAAATAGATTTTTGTTCTGTACGTCCATGAAATAGTTTCAAGTAATCTGACATAAAAGCAAGCGTGTGCATGGTTTGGTTTGGCATGGCAGAAAGTGCGCACAGTGTTCCCTTAATTCCTAAAACGCTGACATCCCAGTTCAGCGCAATCTCACGAAGCGCCGTAATCAATGAAGCTGACTGCACAATGAAGCTTTCATAAGGTCTACATTACATTTTCCTTGTAATGAGGATTTGCCAGCATGCAGAATTCAGCACTGAACAAAACCTCACTTTGAGCAGTGAGTGGATTCTATCTTAAATGCATCTGATTGGCCATTGCGTTTAAGAAATCAACACATTTTTCTGTGATTAGCTACATTGCACAACGCTGCAAAAACAGAAACTCTGCCTATGCTTGGGCCTGGAAATCTTTTTACTTTGTTTCAGTTGTTTCTTTTGTCCACTTTCAACCACTTCTGTCCTGATTTCTTCGAGGGGAGGGTCTATGGGCGGGTAAATGTACGGGCTTTTTCCAGATCTTTCGATTTAATAGACGAAAGCTCACGCTATTTACATAATGAACACATTCGACCACTATGGAAACAATCTGGTCAAATGTGTTTTCAACTACCTCTGGAAATGGACGATCTGATCCACCAAAACGCATCTTGACAAACAGTTCGATTTTAGCACCAAAATGATCCAGGTTTTACCATGGTAAAAGCAAAAAGTGTTTGCCTTACAAATTGACTCTGGTGGGCGTATTCGTCCTCCCATTAGCCCGCACCACTCAACACTTAAAACAGAGGAATCAAGCCAACATTTGCACTCTTCACAAACTGGGTTTAGCAACACTATAAACACCGTTAGCTCAACTTGTCGAGTTAAGAAACTTCATCTAACCTGTCATCCGTCTGTCTATTTCCCACATAAACATCATTTTGTTTCAAAGTGAAGTTGCAACAAAGCAAAATGAAATACAACGGCAGAGGTTTAAATGCATCTGACGTTTACCAATCAATACAAAGAGATACAAACTTCGACTAATGAGAACATCAATGACTGTTGTAGCGTGCAGCACAGCTTTAACCATCTTCAAGTTAAGCAACCAAAATGAAAATATAAAAAAGGAACACGATCTTGAAGGGTCTCAAAGGTTTTTACGTCAGGAGAGACTGACTAGTCTACATTTTCAGCATGTTAAGTTTCATCAGCGTAAAACACACAGGGGAGCTACAGAAGAGAAAGCGAGTTGGTTCAGTCTAAAACTAGATTACGTCACCAGCTGGGGTGTATACGCTCAAAGACGGACCAAAGCAGCAAACCCTAATGATTTCCAGACAGACACAATCCCATTCCCAGTGACTCACTGTCTTACAACAGGAAAAATAGTCACTGCGCTGTTTTATAACTGATATTAAAACTTGACTCACTCCTCCAGCGGTCTAGTCCTGTCTAGAGCCATGACAGTAAACCGAGATGTAGACACAGAGGGAAAGACTGGGACTACAAAAGCTATTATTAGAGATTAGTTTTGCATTTTTCACATCTTGAAGGGATAGTTCACCCAAAACTGTCCAAAGAGCAAATTCACAGTAAAACCTAACCCAACCACAACAGGCCTAATTCAACACTAACAGTTACAGCACTAATAACATCAAAGTAGTCTGTTCTTAATATGCTACAAACCATCTTCAAGGTTCAGCATTATTTTGCAGAAATATGAACATATTCTCCGGCAAAATATTTTAGAACACGTCGCCTTATTGTTTCCATGGCGACGCGTCGTGCTTCTCCCATGACACACAGCGGCCGCAACAGCGCTGTATCAGATGTAGCCTACCGGTTTTATTACGTTTTTTTCTTTACTCAAAATATACACAAACTTGTTAACTATGGTCACGAACTATCTGATTTTCAAATGTGTGCAAGTGAATGTGTGTTAGTTGATCTATAACGCGCGATGTTAGTTTGCGCCTCAGCGAATCGGATCTGTCGGATTTACATCACGTCTCTCAAAACACATGAAAGAAAGTGACCGGTGAACTGGGAGAAGAACAGAGTAAACTATATAATGTGTATGACATAAATAAGACTCGTAGGCAAATTATATCTGTCTGAAAGGATTGTTATTGCCGCTTCCACAGACATCAGTGCGTGTTTTTGCTAGTACTTGTGTGCATTTAAATGTGTGAATTAGGGATGCTACTATCAGTTAAACGGTTTAAAGGGTATTTTTGTGTTTTGTTTGTTTGCTGCATGGTTAAAGAAAAACATGCTGTATTTGTTAACTCACGGAGCTCGTCGACACTTGCAACCACACAGACTTATTTCACAAAATGAAGCAATGGAAAAGCAGCAGGCCTACTGTGTGGGACCATATCGACATAAAGGGCGACGAAGGTACTTGCAAAATATCCTACGTGGTATTAAAACACAGCAGTAGTGCAAGCTCCTGACTGGTGGAAAGCAAATGAAAGGCGTTATCTCCGTATTCCTGGGGCAGCAGTGCCATCTGAAGCCTTGTTTAAGGCTTTTAGTAGTGTGGTTTTGGTCAAGTTTACTAAAGCAAACATTGTCACGTTCTTCTTGCCGCCGTTTCTTGATGGTTTATAGAACAATTACTCCGAGTCGCCCTCGATCGTTTCAAACAGCACAGCGGCGAGCGCGCAGTCAGCGGAGGCTCACGCTGCGGAGCCAGACAAAATAAACAAGGCTTGAGAGGGTGTGTTCTGCCGCGGGTCTAACGGTCAACAGGCTGTCCTCCAGACTAACCCACATCAATAAAAAAAAACAAACATACAAGGTGTGGATTCAGGTAGGCCTGCTATTTTTATTTGACGAAGAAAAAAAAAAACCTGACAGAAACTATTCCGGTTCTTCAAAGCTTCAAACGGATTCAGTGTATTTTCGTTTTGTCATCTTAATTTGGCAATTTAAGTGAAAAATATTGAGCGTAGGCCTATTTACTTTATGCCTTTTATTGTTTTTCTCTGTTGTCAGAACCGCGGCTCAGTTGATCTGTTCTGTAGCCCATGCTAAACAGTAAAATAAACCTGTGGAAAAAAAGTCTAACGAGTCTTTAAACGGGTCACAGACATTCATCAGTTGTATTTTTATCTAATGCCAATTCAATATTATAATCTTTTCAGTTAGCGGTTAATAATCGAATTGGTTGTCGGTCGGGAAATTTAACCGAAATGAGCATCCCTAGTCTGAAACCTAAAATAAACATGATGCGGTTGAAAACACTGAATGGTTGTGATGTGTGACGAGCACTGAGCACAGCGTCTGTCTGTAGAGCACGTTTGAATTTAAGTGGCACTGAAATGAGGCATCGGGTTTCGGTACCCAACCCTAATAACCAGTGTTTCCTTAAGTCAGTAGGTAATGGCAACTGACAGTTAAATGTATTTGCCACTGAGATCGGTTAAAAAAAAACACGCTGATTTATCCAGTAATGAAACAATTAAGTATTTATGAGTGAGTCATTGAATCAACTTACAACAATTAACATTTTTAATTTAGTTATTTTGTTTTGTTCAGTCGTCTGTTCAGAATTGCGGGAGAATCGTGATCTCATGATTCTCAATTTATCCAGGATCACGCAGCTCTAACATCTTCGCTTCAATCCATGGATTCACAGCGTAAACTCCCTCACAGATGAGTTTCTGTTTCTTTCCAGAAGGTCAGTGGGGGGTCAGTGTTTGGGTTTCTCTGGGGTCAACCGACCCCGGCGGGAGGTGCATTTGTTTAGCATAGTCTTATGACATCCCAAACCAAAGACCTTCTCCTCACCTGACACCTCACTGCTGCTGGACCACATAAAACTTTCACAATAAATCAGAAACGCTATGAAAAAAAGACCACCCGGACTGACGGATATACCTGTCGGTTTTGGACCGTGGTATTAAGAAAAGAATCGGACGCTTTAAAACATTTCACCATGTTTGAATCCATCACACACAATGCTGAAAGAGTCCATGGTTTCTGCCTGGTCATGGCATCTGTGGAAACGTCAGCAGCTCTGCTGACAGAGCCAATAGGAGTGAATCTCCACTAATTAAATGCTCTTTAGCTTCTTGATCAATATTGTAACTCAAAGCATCTCTACCTCAAACGTGCTGCCCATTATTGTCCGTACAAACCATCTGGACGTACTGCAAGCCTCAGCGGGTGGGACGGATTGATTTCTTGATAATTAAAGCATGTGGACGTGGCTCCGTTCTAATCTTTAGAGAAGAGGCAGTCTAATTAGCATGAACATCAAGCACGTATGGCACGCCAACAACTTCACAGACGCACAAAACCACTAAGGACAAACATTTATAAACAACTCGTGCTGCAAACCATTTCAGTGCAGACACCTATAAGTAAACCATCATCATTGCGCTAGCCACGTCTAGGTCATCCATTAACTGATAAAACACACCTTGAATGCAATCCAAGTCACTTTGGATAAAAGCATCTGACAAATGCTTTTATCACTTTCACGCTATAAGGCCCTATGACAACAGGGAATCCATTCACAAAAAAGGAATTCCCTGTATAGGATAGAATGTCACGGAAATTGGCACAATTTGGATGATTAAAACAAAAGCAGGGCTGAACACTTAAACTCTGATATGGACCATTATCTGTGAATATTAAAGTGCAAAAATATGATCTAAATGCACTTTTTTTTTTTCCTTTTACAAGCAAATTGGCTCTGCGTCTCCTCTTTGTGTCCGTCTTCAGCATGTCCCGCCTCTAGCCTGTGTTAACGTCCTGACTTCATAATATTTTCACACAAACGACATTCAGGGAAATGATTGCCAGGGCTCAACATCAAGCCTTTTCATGTTCTTGTCCTTCGGGCGAGTAAATCGGTCATTCACTTGTCTGAGTAAAAAGATTTGCTTGATTTTTTTATTGTTGTAAATATAATTTATTCTGAAGCGTCACACTGCATTCACACGGGGCACCGGCGTTAACGCTTGACGGAGGACGTGGCTGAAGCGTCACACTGCATTCACACGGGGCACCGGCGTTAACGCTTGACGGAGGACGTGGCTGAAGCGTCACACTGCATTCACACGGGGCACCGGCGTTAATGCTTGACGGAGGACGTGGCTGAAGCGTCACACTGCATTCACACGGGGCATCAGCGTTAACGCTTGACGGAGGACGTGGCTGAAGCATGGTGCTGATGCGACCGTCAGTGACAACAGCCAATCACACGTCTGCTCTAGGGTTGCATGAACGCAACTGGCTAGCGTCTGCTCTAGGGTATTTGCATGGGGCGATCTGATTGGATGACGCCTGCGTTGGCGCTTGAAAAGTTGAGAAATCTTCAACTTCTGCCGCTTGCAATGCCAGTGAAGTGACGGAACCCACAATTCAGTTCGGCGACGCATGACGTCACCCATTCAAAGTAAATGTTTTATTAAATATATGCTTAAATCTTTTCATTTTAAATTCTTAAATTTGATCAATAAATTCAATTAGAATAAGACACTATAGGGCTGTTACCAATAGGGCTGGGTATTGCTCAAAAGTTTGAGATATCGATGTTGATACCTTGACTTCCATACCGGTTCCTGAATGATTATTTGATGAACCAAATTAATTTTTCTGGTTTTAACAAGATTACCTTTAAAAAAAAAAATATAAAAAAATACCCAGATACCCAGCCCTAGTTACCAATCAAATTAACTGCATTAAAGTTTATGAGATTGCTTTGAATATTTCTTCAATATACAAATAAGAAATGTTTTAAAGAATGATACTTTTAAGCATGAAACTAAACCACCGGCAGGTGATCTTCTTAATGAGGGAGTCATTCATTCAAACGATGAAATGAAATCAGTGCATGTACTAGGGGTGCTCTGACTGATCGGCAACCGATCTCTATCGGCCGATAATCGCTTTGAAATGATTGATCGGCGGTCTCTAAAAAGGCCGATCTCATGGTGACGACACAAAGACGCGCGCCAGCCGTGAGAGCTAGGGCATGACATGCACCGTCTCATTCTCTTTCCGGCGCAGGTAAAATGATTATAATGCTGAAGGTGAGGTATAATTCCTATTTCTGTATTAAATAACTTACGAAGTCATTTGAAAACTTTCTGTGAGACGCAAGTTCACAGACAGCGCGAGTGAATCTCTTTCCCTCTCAAAACGCTCAAATGGCTTCACAGCAGCGCATCGCTCTTAAAGTGACAGCAGTCGAATAAACTGCTGCTGTCTCGGAGTTTCTCTGTGTCTTGTGTGGTTTGACACACACTCATGACACTCACTGCTCTTGAATGACTAACTTTTGCAACCTTACGTGTAAGGATTAATCTAATTGAATTTATTCAGGGAAGACCAATATTAAATTTACATTTGATTCCTTATTACATTTCTTTAGTATTTCTTACCTCAATACTAATGTTAGACCTACCTGCATGATCAAAGATTTCCCCCATTTTCACAAAATAAAATTCAGGCCCTGAATGAATGTCTGTAAAATTCCCTATAAATAATTCTACATGATAAAAAGAAGGCTTCAAATAGATCGGTATCGGTGATCGTATCGGCAGACACTGCTTCCTGTGATCGGCTCCAAAAATCCTGATCGGAGCACCCTTAGCATGTACACAATAATTAATCTCTTAAAGTCCCTGTAAAGCCAA
Organism: Paracanthobrama guichenoti; assembly: GCA_018749465.1. Lineage (NCBI taxonomy): Eukaryota > Metazoa > Chordata > Actinopteri > Cypriniformes > Gobionidae > Paracanthobrama > Paracanthobrama guichenoti. The sequence goes on from CM031945.1 coordinate 36,228,582, forward strand.
TTCTGAGATTTGTTTCTAAACACATCTTAGGGATCGCAAAAAAACGCTAGCCCGATGTCCCAGGGCTAATGCGCTTTCCAGTCGGGCTACCAAAATGTATCCCCACCCCACCCTTACATAGTGAAATAACATTCCTTTCTTGATGTGCGTTGTTCACTCTCTTGACTTGTTATTTTGAAGGAAAAATACAATCGTGAAGTTTTGATTATGCTGATTTGACCGCAGTGAAGTTTAGTTGATCGGTTTCACAACGCACACGCGGTTCTATATCCACCGATCGGGTGGGCCAAACACTAAAAAATAAACAACATTCAAATGAATTGTTGGTGGAGGAGATAAATCATTGTTGTGTTTGTTTGATGAGACAACTCTCATTTCATGGGTAAATGCATGAATGCTTTTTAATCGCTATAAAATCGTGATCTTGATTCACCCTGTTCACGATTTAATTTTTAAAATAAAATTCAGCCTTTATTTTGAAAGGACAGTTCTCACAAAGTTCCCTCAGCCAATGACAAACCACCTTTTAGTCACGTGTCTCACTCGTCGATCAAGCGCGGTAGTTCGGAAATAAAATAAAAGGATATTGATAAACCCAGGTCCTAGTGACGAGAATCAGCCACCCACTCAGTCTCAAACCGAACTTGTTCCGGAAAAAGGCTCACATTCGGTGGTGTGGAAGTATTTTGGATTCAAGCAAGACGATGAGGGTCAGTCTGATGTGATTTGCCCTTGTTGCAGCACCACAAATCTTTACCAGCACCTCAAACGTCACCACAAAGTGCAATATGATGAAGCCGTACAAGGCAAGCGGTCCGAAAGTCGTCCAAAAACGCAGACATCCATTACGGTCACCCTGCACAATGCGACGCCATATCCAAATAACTCCAGTATGTTTGTCATGAGAAAAAAAAAATCGTTGCAGAGAATCGCGTTATCAATTCTAAGCTAAAAAAAAAAAAAAAAAAATCGTGATTCATATTTTTCCCAGAATTGTGCAGGCCTAACGTGCATTACTTTTTATAGCTTTCATTTTCAACTCCTCAGGGGAAACCAATCAAGGAAACATACGCCTAGAACACCTCCTATTTAAAAAAATCAAATATTAATAACTTAGCAACTCTGTGAAACACATATGACAGTAAACTAATAAAGCCTATATCCTATATATAAAGCCTGTGTGTGTGTGTGCGGTGTGTGTGTGTGTGTGTAAAAGAGGATGGATTTACACCGGTATTTCAGTTCTGCTGATCCAAAAAAGACAGGTCAGGATAGAAATTCATAGAGATTTCAGTTCAGCTAGAACCAAATACATGTGTTTTTGATTGATATTTCGACTCCAGTCCAATTTTCAACATAAAATGTTTTTTTTTTGTATTTGTGCTAGTTAAATTCTTTTCGGGCTACCAAAATCTCAAGAGTGTTGAAATGTTGCGAGCCCTGGTTAGAAATGTATTGCTGAAACATGACAAACACTGTGAACTGAGTAGTACTGAATTGTGACCGTTAAACATTTTCACTATTGCTGTGTTCAGGATTTTTTGGGCGGGGCTAAAATGGTGGCTCGATGACACACTGGAGCCACTACAATCTACAAAACAAAAAGAGGAGGTGGATTCATTTTGTGAACAGCTACCTTGATGGAGAGCTGAGGATCACCTCCACCACCTGCCTCTGCAGTGACTTTACACCGGAGAGTTTTACAAACTTTCATCGACGACAACTGGGATTCACTGATAATCCGCTGCAGAACGGCGCCGAACTGACTATCCTCCCATCCCGCCGACATCTGGTGCCGTCGTGAGCAGTACCCCGAGCGTTGTCTTGTGTGCTTACGGCAGCTTTCCCGCAAGTGGGCGTGGTTTCGGCGCTGAAAGCGGACACGCCCCCAGAAAGCTGCTTATTTTAAGATTTTGATAAGATATTTTATTTACTTAGCAGATTTTTTTTTAACAATTAAAATTTGGCAGGGTGGATAACACATTTGTCATGTGAGAAACTCAGAACACGTGTTTCATTTTGACTTCACAGGGCCTTTAAATATTTCCTAATTTCACTAAACATTTTCATTTAGCTTCGTGAAAATTTGATTAAACATGGATCTTTATTTTCATTAAAACTTTTGTAGGTTCATTTAGTAAACAAGCAACTAATTTAGACTCGCAAACTGGGCGTTTTAAAGGGCATTGTTAACATTTTAATAAAGTATTAAATTGTCAAAGTTGTATTAATTCAATTGAGCAGACATGCTTTTTGACAATTAAAATGCAATTAAAATATTTTAATGGAATCCAGAAACATTAAAACAGATTTCACACCCTAGCTTTAAAGAGAAATATTGGCTATAAAAAGCCTTATTTACATGTTCTGAAGTCTGTCAGCACAAAGACATCAGACGGTCTCTTTATAACTCAAACATGTATGCATCCATATTTAGAAAGTGCTAATCAGTCAAACTATATCAGCTCACTTCCTTACTGCACTCTTAATGTGACACCACATATCAAGCTGATCTAGAGGTGATATGCATTTTAAAATCTTTGTAGAATTCCACAGAAAGGTTTGCTGAAAAGAGACGGGCTGAAAATGGCTGTGCATAAAATAGCTTTAAAGGCTGGCATTGTAGGGTGCAACAGATTTGTTGTTATATTGAGATATGTGGGTCATGTGTTAAAAAAAGGAATAAGTGTGCACTACAGTCGTGCTTGACGCTGTGCAAAAAGCGATCTCTCAAATCGACAGTGCAAAATGATTCTGAAATATATGCTGGCCAGCTGTGGGTGAGCACAATACAAAGTTCGACTTCGGCATAATGTCAACACAACCGGATCTTCTCAAGACAAACAAATAAGAAAATACAAATATCTGACACCAAAACATACCTAACTGACAGGCAGTGCTTTTCTGAGATGCACACAAAAAAAAAAAAAAAAAAACCTAAACCATATGATGCACAGCATCAGGATATAAACCCCTAGCTAACACTCACAACACCATATGACTGTTTACATTCCAACTGACACAAAACACCACTCATTGTTCCATGACACCAAAAACACCTTTTTCTTTTGTGCACAATGCACATTTCTAACAAGTGGTATTTGCATGCATATGTCTGAACATATAAATATAATATAAAATATAAGCACATAAATTAGAATCAGTGTTTGAAAACCTAGTGAGCTGCCTACCTAGACAGCATGCCTAAAACAGCTGCACACCCCTGTGACGCCCCGAAATGCTGTTGCGCACGCCTGTGACGCCCCGAAATGCTGTTGCGCACGCCTGTGACGCCCCGAAATGCTGTTGCGCACGCCTGTGCGCCCCGAAATGCTGTTGCGCACGCCTGTGACGCCCGAAATGCTGTTGCGCCGCGCCTGTGGCGCCCGAAATGCTGTTGCGCACGCCTGTGACGCCCGAATGCTGTTGCGCCGCGCCTGTAGCGCCCGCATGCTGTGACGCCCAAAATGCTGCTGCGCATGCCTGTGACGCCCCAAAATGCTGCTGCGCACGCCTGTGATGCCCCAAAATGCTGCTGCGCACGCCTGTGATGCCCCAAAATGCTGCTGCACACGCCTGTGATGCCCCGAAATGCTGCTGGACACGCTTAAGACGGCCCGAAATGCTGCTGCACACGCCTGTGATGCCCCGAAATGCTGCTGCACACGCTTAAGACGGCCCGAAATGCTGCTGCACAAGCCTGCGACGCCCCGAAATGCTGCTGCTGCACGCCTGCGACGCCCAAATGCTGCTGCAACGCCTGCGGCGCCCGAAATGCTGCTGCACGCCTGCGACGCCCCGAAATGCTGCTGCACACGCCTGCGACGCCAAATGCTGCTGCTGCGCCTCGCGCTCGCCTGCTGCACACGCCTGCGACGCTCAAATGCTGCTGCACACGCCTGCGACGCCCCGAAATGCTGCTGCACACGCCTGCGACGCCCCGAAATGCTGCTGCACACGCCTGCGACGCCCCGAAATGCTGCTGGACACGCTTAAAGACGGCCCGAATGCTGCTGCTGCGCCTGTGATGCCCCGAAATGCTGCTGCACACGCTTAAGACGGCCCGAAATGCTGCTGCACAAGCCTGCGACGCCCCGAAATGCTGCTGCACACGCCTGCGACGCCCCGAAATGCTGCTGCACACGCCTGCGACGCCCCGAAATGCTGCTGCACACGCCTGCGACGCCCCGAAATGCTGCTGCACACGCCTGCGACGCCCGAATGCTGCTGCACACGCCTGCGACGGCGCCCGAATGCTGCTGCACACGCCTCGACGCCCGAAATGCTGCTGCACACGCCTGCGACGCCCAGAAATGCTGTTGCACACGCCTGCGACGCCCCGAAATGCTGCTGCACACGCCTGCGACGCCCCGAAATGCTGTTGCACACGCCGGTGATGCCCCAAAATGCTGTTGCACACGCCTGTGATGCACCAAAATACTGTTGCACATGCCTAAGATGCCCCAAAATACTGTTGCACATGCCTAAGATGCCCCAAAATGCTGTTGCACACGCCTGTGATGCACCAAAATACTGTTGCACATGCCTAAGATGCCCCAAAATACTGTTGCACATGCCTAAGATGCCCCAAAATGCTGTTGCACAAGCCTATGGTGCCCAGAAATGCTTCTGAACACGCTTAAAATGCCCCAAAAAGCTGTTGCACATGCCTGTGATGACCCAAAATGCTGCTATAATGATTGATGCTGCCCAAAACCATTGCATGCTCCAATAACACAAACTACTGCAAGCACCCCAAAATCCTGCTGCACATGCCTATGGTGCCCCAGACTGCTGCAGCATGTGCCCATGACTCCCAAAATGCTGCATGCACCTATTGTTCCTAAAAAAAAAAAAAAAAAAAAAAAAAAATGCTGCTACACACACGTGATGCCCAAAAATGTTGCACACACATCCAACACCTCCAAATGCTGCAAGCACGTATAAACCCCTCACGCAAAGATATTGCTGCACGCATGTGATGATGACACCCCAAACTTATTGCATGCATGTATGGTGAAAAGCTTCCCACGTCTGCAATGCCCTCTTAAATACGCTCCATGGACGTATGATAAGCAGAAATGTTTTGGTGCCCCAAAAAGTCTGCACGTGCATACGATGCTCTAAAAAGGTTGCACACAATGGCCAAAATGCTGCATGAACACATGACGCTCGTGAATGCTGTCTAGTTAGGCAGCTCACTAGGGAATGAGACACAGCTCAGAGGCTTTGAAAGCGAAACGAAAAATTAGTGCAACATAGGCACACTAGCACGTGCTCCCGGCGTTCCACCATAACAACAACAATAACAGCGATGATGATGATGATAAGCATGATGAAGATGGAGGTTATAATAACTCACAATCTCGGCAGCTGCAGGAGTGGCGCCCCCCGCCGCAGAAACACCCCGTCCACGAACACCCCGTTTTTCCCCAGACATCGCAGATAAAACTCCCCTCCGCCCGGGCCCGAGCTCGTGTCCTCGGCGGTGAAGATCTCCAGGTGCCGGCGGGAGATGAAGCTCGAGTGGCCCATGCTCACGTCCACCGAACCCTGCGACGAGTTCCGACCAACCGTCACCGAGCGCTTCTTCATCACATACTCAAACTCGCGGCCCTCCAAACGGGCCACCGCTGCCATCTTTATCTTTCCTCACACGGAACGGGGCACGATATGAATATGAAGGGAAAATATGAAACGTTAAACGTGCCCGACCGGAGACACCAGCATCAGCGGCGGCGACTCGACCCACCGCCGCGATACACCACAGAGAGAAAGAGAAGGGTGCATTAGCCAATCAAAGCGCGCCAGTGGACGGGGTTCTGTGATTGACAGACAGGCCAACCAATGAGAGACGCTCTAAGGAATGCGGTAATTCAATCGCAACCAATGAAATAAAAAACATGGACGGTTTGACGGATTGAAGGTCGGTTGCGCTGTGCCTCAACACGCATGTACGTGGAGAGTTGTAAACACTGGACTGGAGATTTGTGTTGCGGACGTGAAATGGTTTTATAATACAAACGTATCGAATAAAAGTCAGTTACAGAATAAAAGATTTTAAATAATATGAATATATTTTTATTAGTAATACAAACAGAACAGTTTATATGTAATAGAGTAACTATTTTCATTCATATAAATGGCATTGATTTGTTTTTTTTCTGTGTGTGTGCCTAATAATGCACTTCTGTCAATAAAAGTACCCTTAGATAAAAATATATATACATTACACCACGGCCATGGGCAGATTTTGAACATTTTAAACGTTTAAAAAACATTGTTGCCAAATAAATAAATAAATAAAAATAAAAATGGGGACCTGTATTTAAACCGAGTAACCCAGAGCAGAGTCTCACTGAACTCCACTCCGTGTTTTACGGTTCTCCGCGTCTGCAGTCGCCGATTCCCCCATAATCCTCAGCGCGGTCAGCGTGTGTTTTGAGTATGGAGGTCACGAAAACAAACGCGTTTTTCGCCGCGTCCTCCGCGCGAAAGTGCCCCTTTTCTCAAACTACACACAGAACGGCGTTTACACGTTCAGTGCACGTCATTTCCACAGAGAAGCGGACGCGCGTAGGGAGACGCGCAGAACATGTGCTCGTGCGGGGTGACGTCATCTCTTCCTGGTGTTTGTAAACAGTGCCGCTGGGTGTGACCCGCCCGGGCGCCTTCACGATCACACCCCATCACACCCGATAACGGCTCCGAGGGGAAGCACATGCTGTTTGTGGCACAATAGAGAGGCTTGTTCTACATAATCCCGTTCACACAGACCACAACTGATCGACTGATTTAATTCACAGTAGGTAGTGTATAGATGGTACGCACAGGCACCCCTGAGACATGACACAATGCGGCCACTGTTACCCTGTTATTTGAGCATACACCCTGATTCTTTCGCCAGGGTTTCTGCAGGATATATAAAGTACATTTAAAGAAAATGTAAGAAATAAACTGAATGGGACACGATATGTTTTCTAAATGTAAATGTCTATGGAGAAGGGGGACAGAGGGCCTTCCCTAAGGGCCCTCCCTGATCCTGGAACGAGAGTTCTACCGGCCCACCCCTCACTCGTCATCCCGGGATACACAATAATGCAATGACCAGTACAGAGAGCCCAGTTTACCTTGAGACACCACTCATGGGCAATACTGTGGATAATCCTTTTCTATACCCTAAACAGGCAACGTGAACTGGGAGTTACGTACTTTTCAAAATGCGGTAAATAACAGCATGAGCAACATATAACTCAGTTTTCTTCTTAAGACAATGTTCACAATTAATGTTAGCAGTTGTTTTTCTGAAAAAAAAAAGTAAATCTGAATGTCCTGCACGTTGTTGGGTTTAGGTCAGGCTGACTAATGGATCACAGAAAACCTGAAACAAATCATGTGACCAGCATACTCAAGACAGACCCGGCTGTGATAAATGATTTGATGAAAACATCTTTCTTCTGCCCCGAACAAGACACTAAAGAGTATGTAACTCTTGGGTTACGTTGCCTGTTTTAGGGTTAATTACTTTTACAAAAAATAAGCTTCAATATCTCTACTCCCAACATACAAAATCTTTTACTTTTCCTTCTCACAATGCCAGAAAAAAACAAATAAATGGAGCTCTTCCTCAGTATTTTTGTCTTGTTTTCCAATGCAAATGCCTAAAGACTCTTAAATCAACATGCATTTACTGGAGAAACAAAATGACATGAGATGATTCGTTTTCTGGAGAAAAAATAAATGATGGGCTTAGTTTAAAAACAGCAAAAATCAGTTTTTATAACTCACTGACATATTTGTTCTTGTCCAAAAACATGACTTTATATCATTTTACATTTTGCAAATGTATTTTGAATTTTAGGATGTATGGGAAAACAAAACTAAAATACTGAGGATTCAAGATATTCATCTTATGCAGAACATGCAACACTTAATGCCACACTGTGAAGACTTTCTGCTCTGATTGAAGACCCTTTTAAGGCCTTAATCTGAAGAAGGGTGAATTGAGATGGTATTTCAATACCATAACTGTACCTCACAGTACACACACACAGACACACA
>CM031945.1:36239142-36331642 GCA_018749465.1 Paracanthobrama guichenoti
TAATTCTGCAATTAAATGTAGGGCCCTGTGAAATCAGTTCCATTTATTTTTGTGTTTTATAGTTTATTCTGTTTTAATTTTTCTGGACTCTGCTTATTAAAGGGTTAGATTAAGTTTTACTGACTTTCGTTCATCTTCGGAACACAAATTACGATATTTTTAATGAGATCTGAAAGATTTCAAAAAGTTCATAAAGAGATCATAAAACGAATCCATACGAATCAGGCTGTTTATTCCACTTTTTCTGAGGAGACCCGATCGCGTTATATGAAGAACGAATGTCTTACGGGTTTGGAACGACATGAGGGTGAGTAAATGATGACCGAATTTTCATTTTTGGGTGAACTATCCCTTTAAGTGACTGACCTACTTTTGATTTATTCATCCAAACTGTGACCAATTCTGTGATATTCTGTATTATACAGTAAATTCCATTTTATGAATGGATTCTGCAATTCCATTCACGGTTTCTGCATCGCAGAACTCATAGGGCCCTAATTTAATGCCATGATATTGAATTCAAGACTTTCTGATCCAATTTAAGACATTTTTAAGGCCTTAAGTTGTGGAGGGTCAAATGAAGGCTTTTATAAGAGCCGCAGAAACCCTGAGTGAAGTGCCATTTATATAAAGCATATATTGCCTGAGCAGTAGAGGGCAGGAAGTCTTTGCCAAAAGGTTGGGGAAGTGCATTAAAGGATTAGTTCACTTCAAAATGAAAACCTCCTGATCATTTACTCACCCCCATCTCATCCAAGGTGTTCGTGTCTTTCTTCCTTCAGTCGAAAATAAATTACGTTTTTTAAGGAAAACATTACAGGATTTTTCTCCACATAATGGACTTCAGTGGGAACCAACGGCTGAAGGTCCAAATCAGTGCAGTTTCAGAGGAAGGGCTTCAGAGGCTCTGCACGATCCCAGAGGAATAGGATCTGATCCAGACAAACCATCGGTCATTCTCAAAAAAACATTGATATACTTTTTAAGTTGTGATTCTTCACTGCGTATGACGTCATCACGTCGGAAAGGTCAACACCGAAGTTGAGCATTCGTGGTTAAAAAGTACATAAATGTTTATTATATATAAAATTACTACATTTATAAAGTATATAAAAGCCCTTCCTTTGAAACTGCATTGATTTGGACCTTCAACCGTTGGTTGCCGTTTAAGTCCATTATGTGGAGAAAAATCCTGGAATGTTTTCCCCAAAAACCTTAATTTCTTTTTGACTTAAGACAGACACGAACATCTTGGTGAGTAAATTATCAGGAAATTATCCTTTAAGTGCCTATTTATTTATGCTCATGACTAGTTAGTTGCACATCAGCCACTAGAGGGAGACGTTATGCTGTTGTCATGTGTTTTAGGAGGGTGTGGTGGTGGTGGTCTTCCCAATGAAGTGACCTTTCAAGCAAATGTGTATGTGACTGCTGTTCAATCCTCATGAACTTCTTTCAAATGGGGATCGGGGGTGGGGGGCAAACGTGCAAAAAAAAAAAAAAATCTGCAGGCAAACGTCAATGTGACTTATTCCTGTTAATAAATGCTACATTTATTCATTCAGCAGACACTTATCCAAATCAGTGAGGATAGCGCTGACAGTCCCTTTGTTACACAAGTGTCCGGTGATTATTGTGAGTGGTATGTGTGTGTAACACAATGCACATCCAAACAATAGGACACAACACTTTGTTTTCCTATCCAGATGAGCAAACAGGTCAAAGTAGGACTTCATTCACTGTCAATGAATCAACAGAAACGCATTTCTATTAGCACTGACTAAGCAGTGAAACTAAACACTTGAGAGGTGCCATTATAATGTATTGAGACACATAAAACACACACGACACAATAACTGTTTTGCTTGTAGATTATTCTGTTATTTCTTTGCGTATGTTATGCCTGGTAAGCAATAATCAAATGTAAGTGTTGTGCATTAATTGATCACAAAATTATTAGTCACAGAATGATTGTGGCATAGATTAATGCTTTATTTAGTGACAATGGCAAAAAAATGTCTGTATATCTGTATTAAAAACAACAGTATTACCCATGAAAACATTTATTATAGGCAAAATAATGGAGGCACTGTTCCACATTTTTTTATAAATATAATCATAACAAATGAGTAGCAAAAGGAAAGGTTTTAATAATTTATCTTCATGAATGTGACGCACAGCAAGACATAGTGGTTGACTTTCGCTGCATCCTAAATCGATCACTTCCCTACTATATAGTACGGCAAATGACTATATGCCTGAATACATCGTTTCAAAAAACAGTAGGCGAAAAGTATCCGGATGACCTACTACTTCCGGTAAGATTCGTTGGACACTTTACTATCCCAGGCCACAGGAGAGGATTTGGGAATGACAGTGACGCGACGCAACTGATGTAGTACGTCCACATTACATTCATACTATACTGAATGTACTTTTTTTTAATGGTCACGACGCAAGTTCAAACTCAAATGTAGTACCTACTCAGACATTACGCGATTTCGGACGCACGTTTGCCTGCATTGGATACTTCAATTTACAGTAGCTAACTGTCCACATCCAGCACAACTGGTCATCTTGTCTCCAACATATGCAGTACCAGTCAAAAGCTTGGAAATATTACCAGTTTTTAGGTTTTTAAAAGATGCTCACCAAGGCTGCATTTATTTGATCAAAAACACAGTAAAATCAGTAATATTGTGAAATATTATTACAATTTAAAATGACTGTTTTCTATGTGAATAAATGTTAAAATGTAATTTATTCCTGAGATCAAAGCTGTATTTTCAGCATCATTCCTCCAGTCTTCAGTGTCACATGACCCTGCAGAAATCACTCTCATATGAGGATTTATTATCAATGTTGCTGCTTAATATTTTTATAACCTGATATTTTTTCAGGATTCATTGATGAATAAAAAGTAAAAAAAAAAAATATTTATTTAAAATCTTTTGTAACAACACACACTACCATTCAAATGTTTGCGGTCAGTACATTTGTTTTCTTAAATAAATTACTTTTATTCAGCAAGGATGTGTTAAGTTGATAAAAAGTGCACTCTAAAAAATCCTGGGTTAAAAACAACCCAAGTTGGGTTGAAAATGGACTAACCCAGCGGTTGGCCATTTACTGGGTTAAAATAACCCAATCACTGGGTTAGTCCATTTTCAACCCAACTTGGGTCGATTTTAACCCAGGATTTTTTAGAGTGTGATAGTAAAGATTTATATTGTTAGAAAAGATGTATATTTTGAATAAATGCTGTTCTTTTTAACTTTTTATTCGTCAATGAATCCTGGGTTGGTGAAAAGGTTACAAAGGTTGTAAAAAATATTAAGCAGCAACACTGATGATAAATCCTGCAGGATCTTGTGACTCTGAAGACTGGAGGAATGATGCTGAAAATACAGCTTTGATCACAGGAGTACATTACACTTTAACATATATTCACATAGAAAACAGTCGTTTTAAATTGTAATAATATGTCACAATATAAAATGTTTTCTGTTTTTGTTAATCAAATAAATACAGCCTTGCAGGAGCATAAGAGACTTCTTTCAAAAACATTAAAAATAGTAATGTTTCCAAACGTTTGACTGGTACTGTATATCTATACTCGTTATTCTCCTCTACATGGACAGAATCCCAGTGACAATACCTGCAAAACAGACACAATGTTATTTAGATGTACCAAAGTCCCTATAAGGCAAGTCATTTCAGTCGGCGGCCATCTTTGAAACGCCTCTCGGGCAGCTAATTCTCCAAAGCTGTTCACCAAGCTTATGGTCAAAATTCATATTTGAAATCACCAATGAAAATCTGTCTGATAAATGTTGCTTCTAAAACTACATTCACTGAGCTTCTTGTCTAACTAAAAGGCTTTTACCTCTCAGATGGTATAAATATATCTGACACTAACATTAATAAAATATAGATAGAATAGAATATGCAGAACAATCTCTCTTACCACCGTCGTCTTCGTGTTCAAAATATCTTTAAAGGAAACGACGTCGCTGCGAGGTTCCAAGGATTTTCAGATTGGTCCTTACAGATCCTGTTTCCACCAATGGCAGAACCCTTTTGCCACACTCCCCCATCTTTCACTCCACCAATAACAGAAACCGTTCAACGGTGCCTTTTCAACGCTGAGGGCCCTATCATACACCCGGCACAATGTGACGCCAGGCGCGACGCAAGTGTTTTCTGCTAGTATCAGCCCGACGCGGTTATCATTTTCACATCCAGCTACACGCTCCAAAAAAATGCACTTGCGCCCATCTGTGCACGCTGGTCTGAGAACCAGGTGTGTTCAGGCGCGGTGTTGGGCGACAGAAAATGACTGCGCCATTGACCATATCCATATCCAGTAATAGGTATGAAGTCTATTACTGGATATGGGACCAGTAATCCAAGTTTATGTAAACTGGGTATACAGGCTAACGATGCCAATGCTTTTTTTTTTTTTTTTTTTGCAAGGTTTGACAAATTTTATTTTTCTTCTCTACATGAGAATGTTCTTTCCAAGCTTAGGCAGAGCAGCTCTGAGAATTGTAGCCCAGCTATTAATCTTAACATTGAAGAGGTTTGTCAGAAGTTATGGCGTATTAAATCTAATAAGACAGCAGGCCCTGATGGTGTTCATCCACGCACCCTAAAAGTGTGTGCTGACCAGCTGTGCTCCGTCCTTCATTCATTGTCTCTCTGTCCTCTGCTAAGATCCCAGTTACGTGGAAAACATCTTGCCTTCTTCCTATTCCCAAAAAAGCCAAGGTGTCCAACAACCTTGCTAACCTGAGGCCTATAGTGTTTTGAGAGGGTTGTCCTGGATCATCTGCATTTTAGGACCCCTTGCAATTTGCATATAGGAAGGGTGTGGGGGTAGATGATGCACTACGTTTTATGGTTCATAATATTCACAGTCATCTTGAAACTACTGCCAGCTCTGTCAGGATCATGTTTTTTTTTTTACACAGCCACATATTTTAGCTAATAATAAATTAAGTGATTTTAAATTGCACAATACAACCATTGCCTGGATTTTAGATGACCTTTTATCATGACCACAGTTTGTAAGGCTTGGTAACAAACATTCTGATATTAACTAATACTGGCGCACCTCAGGGCACAGTTGAGCACAGGCATATCTGTTGAGGACACAAATAGGATAAATAAGCTGATCAAGAGAGCTGGTTCAGTTATTGGTCTTACACCAGACTTACTTGAGGTTACTGTGGAGAAGACGATAAGGTCGAAACTAAAAATTGTCTTGCTTTTTGAAGGCCATCCACTACATCGACTTAGAAACTCTTTCAGTGAGCGATTGGTAATGCCTCTGTGCTCTGGTGAGCGAATGAGAAGGTCTTTTGTCCCTGCAGCGGTCAGATATTTCAACAAAAACTTAAATTATTATGATTTTTTTTTTCTCTCAATTCTGTACATTTGTGAAACTGTATCATGTCTCGCTGGTTCTTCAGGTTTTAATAGTCAACAGAAACCTGGTCTAAAGTCAATGTTGCAATATTTTTTTGTACTATTTAAAGGGTGTGTTAGTAATATGCAGCAATTCATTCGGGTCACATGACGTCACTGTAGCTTTGCGCCGCCATCTTTACGACCGACGGTCTCAGTAATGCCTGCAATATGTTGTGCAGTTGGCTGCAGCAACAGCCGAAAGAGGAACCCCGAAAGAAAGAAGCGGTTAGCTGTCATTCGACGAGATCACTGGACACCCATGTCTCACACCATGCAATGAACACTTTGTGTCTGTGAATGATGGACCTGTTAAGTGAAGAACAAACAGTTTTTTCAAACTTCCTGTACTATCACAAAGGGACGATGTTGTATGTTTCTGAATGAATGGATGAATCGTATATACTTTTGGTATGCTCTCTCTGGAGGCTTTATACTGCCGTGCGTTTATGAGCTCAAGTGTTTGATTGAGATTATCTGATGTTTGTTGTTTCAATGAATCAAAAATGGGTCAGGAAAAGTCAGAGAGATTCAGTTCTGATTAATTCGGTTCGGGAGTAGAGCTAAAAGCCCGCTAATTTAACTCATCTGCGGGCATCAGGGAGCTGCTATCAATATGCGAGAGACTCCCGGAACTTCCAGGAGACTTGGGATGTCTGCTTCCCTTCATGTTCTTTCAACTTCAGTTGTATAAACACATCTGACATTAAAGAACATTATCCACAACAGGTAGCCATGAGCCGTGGCTAACAGCTGGCAAGCTAACAACTCGCTACCTAGTCAGAGCAAATTACCACCAAAATCATACATTTTTATTTTTTTTAATAATACCTACATTTACCCACGTTTAAATATAACTCATTGGTGGCCATGCGCCGCACTTTCACATCTTTCACCCATCCAGCCACAGCATATTGATATGCATCGGTACTCCTGAAAGCCTTCAAGCGATCCCCACTGTATGGGGAGGGGTTATGTACAAGATATATCATGGAAGGCCAATTGGGGCAAGTCTGGGGCAGATAATAATGGACAAAAGAAAACTGGGGGTAACAAATAAGGCTAAAATAGAAATTTTCTCCAGGTATCTCTGTCTCTCTCTCTCTCATTCAAATGGGAAGTTTGGGCGGCCATACCAGGCGAGATCGGTCGTAAATATGGCGGTGCATCTATGAATAGGTGGGTGCACAACGCTCATACACTGCTTATTACACACACAGCAGCACACAAACATTTTTAAATATTAAAGGGCATATTGCAGGTTAGAGACCCCAGAGAGTCAATGCATAGAAAAATAATGTAGGAACTAGGTTTTCTTTAAAATATAGGTATAAATGCACTACTAAGGCTTCTGGAGTCGTTTTTGTGAGAAAATTTTACTTCTGCATCTAAAAATGCCAAAACCGGACGTGACAAAACGGGAGGGAGTGCGGTAGGAAAACAATGGATCGCAATGACAGTTCGGACGCTGTGGAAATTATAAATGTTTATTAATACTCATATGGCAGACCACAGCCAAACAATGATGACACAATTAGACACAGGCCAGGATTAGACAGATCAAAGAGACAAATTGTGTTGTTGTGTGAGGAGAACCAGTGGAGAACAGACTGATTTGGTAGTTAGCAAATGTTTAAAAAGCAAGATTTGCGGTGCACAGTTCGCGTTTTCTTCGAGCTGCATCTCTGATGGATCCGTGACCGTCACACGTCTCCCGTCGGCGGGCGAACCACACACACTATAGTGTTTTTGTGTGTTTCACGTTATCCTTTATTCATTCATTCTGTGTTATGGGTTTATTTCGTGCCGATTCACAAATAGTGTGAGGATGTATTTGAGTGAACTTGAAGGTACATACGTGGCATGAATAAAATATTTACATTACCAGCACATAATTCCAAACGGTTTTAAAAAGTGTGAGCCTGTATGCATTTGTGTTAACGTACATACTTTGTATTCATCAACGTTTAAATTGATTCACATAAAAAAAATTAAATAAAAAAAAAAACAGCAAAGAAGCATCGTGTGCGGATGCTGTGGAACTCCATCATATCGCCGGGATGATAATCCTCCGGTCTAAAGTGAACGCTACACACCACCGCGTGCGTCGAAGCAGATGGACTCGATGTCCTGACAGGATGGACACAATAATTTACCATGACAATGATAAATTGAAATGGAAAAACTACCAAAAATACACAGACTCGTACTGGATACCAATCTATTCTGCACTGAGCCAACGCAGAGCCTGGCAAACGACTCCCTCTCGCGAGCAATTTTTACAAACAGCCAACGAAACAGCCACTTTATCTACTAAATTTGTGCCCTTATGTCTTTTTAAAACGCTTAAAATCTGCATTACCGTTTCATGTGGTATTTTCATACATGGCTATATATTGATTTTGAAAAAAAAATTAACCTGCAATATGCCCTTTAAGAATAAAAGGATTCCTCTCTGGAGAAGCATTCAGTCTTTCCGCTCGCAAATTCCTCCACGTAAATAGCAAATCCGGCATGGTGTGAGCACAACTGGCTTTTAAAGGGAAAGGGAGATGATTGGTTTATTGCATGTTACACCCAAAAACACACCCATGACTCATTAAGAGACTAGGGACAACCTTTTCGGACCATGCCCATAAGAGGACTCGCATGTGACTTGCATGTGACACATTTTGGTACGCTTTGAAAGGTTGCCTTGTGAAAGCGAAATGAAAACATTCGTACAATGCAACATTGTAACAAATTAAGTCCCTGTTTCAGAACAAAAACAAACAATCTACAGGTCTGAAAACGCCTGAAACGCCCCTAAAGGCCTATTGAAGGTAAAAGGTGACCAGTCACAGACCCCGGCTTGGTTCCATCCGGACCGTGAGACAGTTGCGGCATTTTGTACAAGCAATTTTGTTCACACCACAAGCTCTCAGAGTCGTTCACGGTAATGAACTTTTGGCGCTGCATCCTCTAATAATTTTATCTTGAGCCAAACGCACTTCATTCATTCTTTCCGCCCTGTGTGCGTTTCTTTTCTCTCCCACTAAAGACATAAAAAAAAAAATCCGTCAGCTTCTCACAAAAGCTGGCTTACAGATTTCGCAATGGTTTTCATTCACCCTCAGACACTCTCCGTTACTTGAATAAGACCCACCCACTCATTAAACAAAGAGAAAGACTGAAAATGTTAAATGTATATAAACCATAAAACTCCCATTAAGATGTCATGAGGTTTTTAAAGCAACAACATATTGAACAAGCGGGAATTATTGGATTATGTTTATGACTAAGTATTAGTTTGCTCATTAATTATGTGAATTCGAAATGCAATCTATATGTGATGAAATATGATGTCTTGTTTCGTTGGCCTCATCCCATTATCACTGCCATTAGCATTTCTTCTTCTTCATGGCTTGTCTTTCTCTCACACACACATCATTTGCTCATTGTGGTATTTTCTGTATCTACCGATGTCCACCAGGATGCACATCTCATGGGTTATTAAAATAAAGAGCGCAGAAATCAATATTCAGCACTCCAGAAAGCCTGGCTGACAATTACATTGCAAAGCTCTTACAGAAACCATTTAGGAAACCAGTGTAATAACGACGCTACTGGGAAATTGTGGCTAACAACAGCATCCCACTTACGCAGAAAGGGATTTTAGCAGCTTTTACAAGAAACTACAAAACATGTTCCAACCCCTAAACTGTAAAAACAAAACATCTGGTGGCCACATTTCAATTGAAGCGTGTAACGATTCACTCGTTTTCTCGATGCATCGATTACAAATCCTGACATATGCATCCGTCTTGAAACATATATTTTTTAATCGTGGATCGTCTCTTTCGGTCAATAACTGATCTAAAATGATAGGAATCGAATGAACCATGATTTGGTCGTGATTAAATGCTTTAAAATATATAAGCATTAAATTATTACATGCTCAAATAAGTTGTTTGCTCCCTCACTCACCTGAACTCTTTACTGGGAAGTGCATGATATTCTAGGGATGTCTTGAATTGTCAGAATTGTTGGATTTAACTGCTTGCATACAGTTCATAATATTATTGTATATGATATAATAATATAAATCATGCATACATATTCTTTAACTGTTGTTTCCATAAATTATAAGGTAAAAAAAAAAAAGAAAGAAAGCATTTGAATGCTTAAGTGTGTATTTACTATACGGTCTAAAGCCGCGCTCAGACTACAGGGGTTTTTAAATCTTAACCAACTGTGAAATCCGGTTGCATCACGCACATAAGGAGAATCTTCACAGATTTTCTTCTTTCAAATCTCGAACCTGCACACACTACAAGATTGAAAAATCGATTTGAAATCCTAGATATCAAAAATGTTTGACATTGTCGGGGCGGCCACGGTGTATCCACGAGCAGATCGGGAGGTTTAAGATTTGACCTGTAAATGCCTCACATTACCAGATAATCTGGGCTGAACATCAGAACCGGCCGATGCCCTGGGCGCGGGCATCACTAGGGGTAAATCAGGCATAAATCGACCTGGAACTCCTGTAGTCTGAGCCCAGCTTAAAGGGGGTAAATTATTGCCAACCTCAATAAATCACGTGTTTGTAAAGTAATAATTTCAATAACACGCTACCTGTCTGCGGATTCATCTGCTGACAGCATGTCTTCAGATTCTGCCATTTCCCTGTAACCAAAAAGGCATAATAAATAATATACCATAAATTTCAATAATAATGAATAGAGCATGAAAAGTAATCATTTCTCACATGCGTGACCTGCTGATATTGACTTTTGCCGATTACGATTTTCTTTTTAAGAACTATAATTGACATCATATACAAACAAAAATCTACTTTTCTTCAACGCAAAATCTGATTTTCATTGCAAAAAGACTATACAAAAATAAGAACAAATAAACATCAAACAACAGCACAAATAAGAGCAATAGAATAAACAGAAATATGAAATAAACACAGCTTTAAGTTATCAGGTGGGCATTAGTGTTACACTCGTCAGCTATTTTGTCCTGTGTCAAATGTGCTTTTCACTGATCATATTTAGTCAAGTGTCCTGTGTTAGTCGACTAAATGTCTGAGCATTTCAGTCTAGTTTTCGTCATGCTGCATTGATAATCCCGATTAATTTGCTCAAAACTTTAATCACGACTGAATTGTTGTCATTTGAGAAATGTATTTTTACATTTCTTCAGAATTGTTGCACTTTCACCTATAAGCACAAATCATGAGAATGTCGACACATCTAGTTTAATGATTTATTATCGGCTATTTATCATATAGGGTAAAATAAAAAAAATTTAAAACAGTGGAATTCCACATTAATGTTTTTCTATTAAAACAACAGCAAAACGACTTGAGTAAGTGCAGTTATTCAGCAAAGTCGAGAAATCCACGCTTGGATTACAGTTCATCACTGAGAGGGTTTGATGGCAGATTTATCAGAACAAACAGCACGAGCGGCTCGTGAGTCGTGACAGAACACAGACCGCCTGAATGACACTTTAATCGAAGCAGAAAATCTCAATCACTGATTTTTCAGTGATTTCAATCACACGTTTTCAGATCATCCACGTGTGAGAGAGAGAGCCTGCGTGTACATGGTTGCCAGATTGCAAAGTTTAAGTAAAACTCAGGATATAATATGTGTTCTTTTAACAGAACATTGGGGGATTTAAATGAATGAGATCTGGCAACCGCAAGCATGAACGCTCCTCTTCATATCAACCGTATGATCTGCCAGGGCATTGGTTGATAATAGGATTTAGTGTGCGCATGAACTGCTTGTACACACACTGCAACCTATACTGTATGAACAGAATTTGTTGTAATGGAGAAGTCGATAATTCAGCAAACCACCGGCACATACCTGTCCAACAGAAGACATGCCAACCTCGCGTCGCTCTTCATACCCATGCCGGAATAGTTGCTCCCAGAAAGCAAGATGTTAGTGGCCAACATGAAATCCCCCGCTTGTATCCCGCACTTTACAGTAGGCTGCGAGCTCCACCTCCACACAGTATGGCCATTCGGACAGGTCTGAGAGTAATCAGCAGCAAGTTGGAAAACATCCTTCCGTAATTAATATTCTCAAATGCAAGTATACAATTACAAGGGATTCAAGCTTTTAGAACCAAGTTTCGCAAGACCATGTTCACTGCAAATATACCGACTTGGTTGCAGTGTAGTATGGTGACATTTACTGACCCATTCTATGATGCTTGCTGTGCCCCTGGATGTGATGGAGACCTCAAAGGGGGGAAGGCACTGGCACTCCACATGACTGACGTTGCACCGGTACGGGCACCTTTGCACTGGCAGCAAGAGGAATGTTGCCAGCTGCTTTAGACAGTCCTCATAGGCGATGGATGCGTGTTTTCCTGTTAGGTCGTCCTCAGTGAAGACCTCGGGCGGGGAGGGAAAGATGGGCGGTTGAGTAGATGGAGGCTCTGTGTCAAGAACAGTCTCATCCAGTCTGATTTTTGGCAGTCTGTCAGTGTGTGGTGGCGCATGGGACGCTGCATCCTTCCTGTCAGCACATGAAACATATTAATATAATTGATCACATTTAAAGTTAACATGTTGGTTTAGCTAATAAGCATCTCACGCTCATATTCATGTTGCTGCCATTTTCTCCTGTTGCAAATGGGGGTTCAGATTGTGTGTGTACATTGCGAAGAAAAAAATGTTGGTAGTGACTTTAGGCTCTTACACAATAATAACACAATAGATTTCCAGCAACGAATTGGTTTGGTAAGAGCAATACAACATACCGTATACAAAGATAAGAAACACATTCATCATCTTGGCTGTCATCGTCTTCAGTTTTCTCCTCTTCTTCTTCTTCCTCAATATCTGTTCCCCATTCATAATCATAACTGTCAAATTAAACAAGGAATCGCCACTTATTTTTTAAATACTATTAAAAAAACGAATATTAAAACTTGCACACAGTGATCATTTTTACTGTTGTGGACACATTTTGAAGACTAGGTATGAAATGTATTACACAAAGAAATTCAGCATAGGTATGCTACTAGTTCACTGCCATGTTTACTGAGAGACCATATTTAAAGGGACAGTGCACCCAAAATAAAATAATTCTGTCATCGTTTACTCACCCTCAAGTTGTTCCAAACCTGCATGAATTTCTTTCTTCTACTGAACACAAAAAAAGATATTTTGAAGAATGTCGGTAATCAAACCATTGACGGCAGATTGGTGTTGTAGTACTCGAGACCGGTCTTAAAGCCTGTACACACCGGGACGAATATTGCGCCCGCTTATCTCCAGCGTTTTTCGAGACGGTTTTTGGCGCGTCTTGAGTGTTCACACCCAAGCGATTTTCACTGCCGATGCGCTGAGTGAACGTGCAAAACAGTAGATGGCGCTCCCGGTACACAAGGTGGTGCTGCGGCACTTTACGCTTCTGACACTCGTTGTCACACAGAAGAAGAAGAGAGACAGTATTTACGTACTTGCCAAAACCATTCACACACTTTTTGCTAATTGGCAAGCAGCCTTAGCAGCTCATCTTCTTCTTTGTCTACTTACTACTACTTTGTCGTATCAATGTGTGCTCGGCAAGACCGTTTTGTGCTTGAGCGCCACCAAGTCGTGTTTTACTGTAACTTCAGCAGCTCCAGGCACGTGAACAAAAGCGGCGATCTCATTGGTCGGACAGTTTTTAACGTGCCGCGTCAAAATAAAAAAAAACGAATCCAAGGCATTTAAAAAAAAATTATGCTTTTACGCCTGGCGTTTTACGTGTCGGTGTGCACACTCACATTGGCACCCTTTGTTTAGTCACAAGGCGTTAAACGTCAGCGATTAAACTTGTGAAAAAATCGTCCCGGTGTGAACAGGCCTTAAGGCCGTGTGTCCGCCAAAGCGTTTTTAGCCAGCTGAAAATTGAAAAAAAGTGTTACTAGTATCTCATTTCACAGATAGTTTGTTTCTGTATTGATTCTACATAAAATGCAGATACAATGTAAAGTATTTGCTCTGGCTCTTGTTTTAAATTGTTCCGTTATTATGCTGCTTGTTTTCATCTGTTGACGATCAAAATGCAGAATGTGCAGCAGAATGTGGCGGTTGGTCGGTGTTGTATTTGTCCCGCCCCTCCTCCGCTGTGATTGGACGGCTGGGTGAAAAGTGACAATGATAAGCGATGCGTTTTACTCAAAGTTGAACATTCGTCGAGCGTGAAATACTCGCTCAGCGCCTCGTTACGCTCATGGCGTTCTAAAAACGCGACGCTCCCATTGAAAACACCTGAATACGCCAGCCAGCCACGTGAAAAAACGCTTTGGTGGATACGCGGCCTTAAGACCATTCTTTGAAAGTCTTGGTCTTGTCTCGGTCTCAGACTAAAGCCGGGTGCACACTGTGCGATTTTGGCCACGATCTGGGACACATTTTGCAAATCCTGAAAGATTCCTCTGATCCTAGGCTAAAATCTGAATGTTAGTTTGACATTTTCATCGACAGTCGATTAATGACCGTTGCGATCATATTTTACCTCAGACGAAATTCTGGCAGTGTCAGAAGATTTGGCATACAATCCTGCAGTGACTTCTCCTATGACGACCGCCAAATTGTCTTAATTTTTCAAGACACACCATGACCAAAATGAGAGCTTGAGATTTCTTTGTAGCCACCATTTCAGTCCCGCGTGTAATGCAGCTCACTGTCACCGAACGCATCATTGATTGATTATATAAAACGCCGGACAAGTTTTCTTGCGTGCATCCGTTTTTAGCGTGCCTTGCCTGACATTAATGACAGCTGAGATCTGACAGTGTGACATGGCTTACAGTGCGGATCATGTCCGTACAGTCTGACAACGAACAATCATAAAGGACTATTATAAATCGCACAGTGTGCACCCGGCTTAAGAGGACTCAGGATTTGATCTCAAGACTGCAAGGATATCACTAGATTGCTGGTGCGTTGATTTATTTGTTAACATTGTTCATGTGATTTGTTGCAAAAATTACTTAAAATGTGATTAGAAATAAGTTATTAATGTGATTTTGTGGTGACGGGTTCGAAATGTACGCAGTATTGTGTCAAAACAATTAAAATGCCCAAAAATGCCACATTCAATATTGCAAAAAATGTACTTGCATGAGATCTTGTTTTTTTTATATAAGATAGGATATAATTAAGCAATATCACAAGAGCAAGAGAGATGTTTTCATGAATATAAGTAAAGAAACGTGATATTGATTTTTTTACAAACGTTTAATAAACAAGAAGTGGCTTAAATTTTAGACACGTTTTTGCTATTTCGGCAACATGTTTACTAAATTAATCCGCTGCGTTGAACAAATCGGTTGAATAAATGATTCTGTGACTCGCTCATTAAGTGTTTTGATGAAGTTTCATATTTAAAAGTAGACCTATCATTTAATTTTTCATCATATTTATTCTATATTCATTAAAACATTAATCTTATTCAGGTGTAATTGCAACTTCTGTGCAACCTCGATGAATTTTATTGTTAGTGATTTGGGTAACACTTTATTTTACAGTGTCCTTGTTACATGTACTTACTAGCAGTAAATTATGCATAATTACATGCTAACCCTATAGTAAGTACATGTAGTTAATTAATATTACTCAGTACTTAAATATATAATTAGTCTGTAACAATGACACCTTAAAATAAAGAGTAATAGTGTCTCATTATTCAAATTTCTAATTGTATTTATTGATTAAATACAAGACTTATCTCGGACAGTACACATGGATTTTTAGATGAATTTGAGGAGTGCTGGTCTAGTATTGGTCTTGACATGGTTTAGGTGGTCTTGACTACAACACTACCATTGACTTCCATAGTATGGGGGGGGGGTACTATAGATATCAATGGGGCTCATCAACTATTTGGTTACAAACATTCTTCAGCATTTTGTTCAGCAGAAGAGAGTCATACAGGTGAGGAACAACTTGAGGGTGAGTAAATGATGTAATCCCTTTAGATATTCTCTAAATGTTGCGACTCTTCTCTATAGAGACCTTATAAAGATTGTTTTACTGTTTTACAGACATTAAATTTGACTGTGCAAATGTAGGCTATATGAATACAAAATGCACCCAAGTTGCATTTAAAGCAACACTAGGTAAGTTTTGGCACTTAGCGTTTAATAAACAGAACTGCATGCATCTTGTGGAAGAACACTGTAGCCGGAGCTACTGTGCCACTCCGCAGCGGTGCAACCCGAACCGGACTAAAATAGTCTGAATTTATTATTTGATTCAGGATAAGACAAAAACATGGTTTGGAAAATGGATTCGTAATGAGCGAGTACATCATATTTACATTTAGCAGACGCATTCATCCAAAGCGGCTTACAAATGAGGAGAGCAATAAAATCTAGTGCAGTACACATATGATTTATTTATTTTATCAACAGACAGAATAGTGCTAGTCTTAATTGGTCAGGTGCTGCTGGAAAATATGTTTTTTTGAAAATGGCTACAGACTCGGCTGCTTGAATTGAGATGTGGGAACGGTTCAGGAAAAGGTCCGTGAGAGTGATTTCTTGCCTCTTTGGGATGGCACTACGAGGCGTCGTTCACTTGCTGAACGCAAGCTTCTGGAGGGTGTGTAAGTCTGAACAAGCGAGTTTAGGTATGTGGGTGCAGAGCCGGTGGTTGCTTTGTAGGCAAGCACCAGTGCCTTAAATTTGATGCGAGCCAGTGCAGAGTGATGAAGAGAGGCGTGACGTGCGCCCTCCTCGGTTCGTTGACTACCGCCCTCGCCACTGAATTCTGGATCAGTTGCAGGGGTTTGATAGTGCATTATGTAAATTGAGCACAAGAAAGTTACAAGTGTTGCTTTAAAGCCACAATATGTAATTTTTTGCCGCTAGAGGTCGCTTATTTAAAACAAAGGCGTAGCTTGATGATGCCTTGATTTCACAGAGCTTTTATTATGCCACAGTCGCCGCTTCCGCTTCTTCCGCTCATGTGTATGTGTGGTAACGCAGTGCTGTTTTATCATATTAGATACTGTAGCATCGTTCGTAGATATGGGAAGGAAGGAGGCGAGAACCGGTGAACATTTAAAAGACGAAAGTAATGTGGGAAGCCCCTCACGCACACACATAATAAAACAAACAAAACGCAACATAAAGTCCAGGCCTGGTCCTCTCTCATCCTTCACTGGTGTCGCTCATTCTCAATCTCGCTCGCTCCTCCCACTTCTCTCGCTCGTCTACCTCGCCACATACCCCCATCACCCCTCGCAGGCCTGGGGGGTACACCGAGACAGCGCCTACTCCCCCCCCCGGGGGCCCAATCTCCACGTCCACGGAGACACAGAGAGCGACAGGACAAGAGAGTGTAGAGAGGAAAAAAAAAAAATCTGGTCCGGTCCGGACACATTGCCGCTGGGTCCTCAGCCAGCCAAGAGGCTCTTCCTTGCGGTGCCCTGCGATGGTACTGGACGCTCAGCGGTGGCTCCTCCGGTTGAGGGCAGCCGGCAGCGAGTCCCACGCTCCCTGCTCCTCCCCTAAATGGCGGACGGCAGCAGGCTCCGGCTTACAGCGAGCGTCAGCGACTCCACCGCTCCCTCTCGGACGAAGCCACCCCACCTCGACCCAGGGGCACGGCAGTGAGCTCTCCGTCCCACTGGTCTTCACTCGCTCCAGCACCACCGCCTCGGGCAGCCACTCCCGGCCTTCATCCATCCGCGCTGCCCGAACTCCTCAGCAGCGAAGGCTCTCCGACAGCATGTCCCTCCTTCCTCCCGGGTTTCGCCACCAATGTAGCATCGTCCGTAGATATGGGAAGGAAGGAGGTGGGAACCGGCGAACATTTAAAAGACTTGAATGAACAAAATGAAAGTAACGCGGGCAGCCCCTCACGGACGACTGCCACGCCCACACATAATAAAACATAAAACGCAACATAAAGTCCAGGCCTGGTCCTCTCTCGTCCTTCACTGGTGTCGCTCCTCCTCAAGACCGGCGTGACTCATTCTCAATCCCTCTCGCTCCTCTCTGTGCGTTCGCTCGACGGCTACTATGAGACTGCAGTGAGCTAGATCGATATTAGGCATGGTAAAACATGGTAATCACGGTAAATCATGAAAAACAGATTTAAACGTTAAGACTAACTGTGTTGCGCTGTGTAACAATGATTAGGTTTCTGTCGATGAATGTATCCAAAACACATGACACACACGGGATGTCATTGATAGACGACTGACGGACCCGGTCCGTGTCCTGGTTAAAATTGCTTATTTCTCTGGATTTAAACATTCTTGGTCAACAAAACAACAAAATATATAACATTGTTCTAATGGTTTTTGTATATTTTAATCCAAAAATCGCACGTATTGTGCCTTTAACATCAAAGTTCTTCGTTTTGGCTGCATACTTGTGCATTCATACACTTCACAACGTGGTTTGAACAGGAATATGCATTCAGATACTGACCAGTCTGAGAGTCTTGATGGACAGTCACTGCTGGACAGTGCAGGAGCCTTCGAGGAACGCTTGCGACCTTTGCGAGGGATGGGGGTGCTTAGACCCTCGTATCTAAAAAAAAGAAAAAAAAAAGACAGCATGCCATAATCAACATATGTACACAATGACACATCGTTGAACTAAAGCATCCACCTTTAAATCTAGCGCTAGCCACATCTACTGACTTCGTAAATAGAGTAAAACTCGTGGTTTTCGCCATGATGATGTGTGGTAAACACGGTCTCACACACTCGCTGCATTTATTAGCATGAGTGTGAACGCGTGCACTCAAATGTTGAACTTGCATAAAACATCCATTCCTCTGAATAACATTAGCTAGCTAACTTTAGCTGAAGCTCAAGGCTTACCGATCCAGGAGGAAATCAGCCAACTCTGCGTTCGTTTTGAAGTCTTTCTGGGCTTTAAGCTGTTTCCATCTATCAAACGCGTCTCCGATATTTATCCGCTTTCTATTATACTTCTGGTCATAAAGCTTTTTTGATGGATGCCTGGGCTTTTTAGGTCGGGTAGAATCTGCGCCCTCTGACCCAGTTCGTCCGCTTGCTTCCATGTTTGGAACTGGGGTTTCCGTCACCTGGCAACCCGGGGTGACGAAATACTATTGGGTAAACAGGCAGTGGGCGGGGCCACACGGACCAAAACAAAAACAGACGTTCCGGTGGTGTAATACGCAGCTCCTGTGAAAAACCGTTCCAGTGGGTGGAGCAAACATGAATATTCACGATATTTCCCGTGTTGTGGGCGTGGTCTTGTGACAACACAGTGCATATTAGTGCATGCTGCTCAAATCTCAACCTGTTTCATGGATTATTTCGAAAAGATAATGAAGTTACGATGTTAAGCATTAAAGGAACTGTATGTAAGATTGTGGCCAAAACTGGTACTGCAATCACTTTCAAATTACAGTAGAGCGGTGTATCCCCTCTCCCTCTCCCCCCTGACTCGAGGTTGCCAGATAGGCTCAGGATCCAGCAGGAACGTAGAAAAGAGCGTGGAGATAGCAACCATGGGTTCGATTCCCAGGGTAAGCTTCCAATGGCAAGTGACGAGTCCTACACAGTATGTTTTTTTTATTTTTTATTATGTTTATGCTTCATGAGAGATGTTTTGTTAAGTAATTATGGATCACAAAATTTACTAATGGTGATTAGCCAAATATAATCGTAAACATGAACACTTGTGACAGTGCATTGTTGGAACGGTAAGTTAGCTGTTAGTCTAACCTGTAACGGTACGTATCTGTCATTAACGCAAGTACAAGCACAAGCCTAAGTCACTATGTGTGCCAGATATCATTTACATTGATGCATTTGGCAGACGCTTTTATCCAAAGCATTCAAGGTACACATTTTTACATTTTGTCAGTTCTTGCTTTCCCTGGTTGCTAGCGCCACGCTCTTACTGTTTGAGCTACAGGAACGCTACATCTATCAAAGATACAGCTGCTCATTTAGCTGAAGCTATAAGTGAAAGCGACCAGCTTGATTTTTTAACTTACCCTGCAGTACACGTCCATAACGCTAAAATATGTGCAAGATTACATGACATTATACTATTTTTGGCTGTAGAACTTGCTTGAAAAACAAGTAAGATACAAACCGTTCCAAGTGGGCCAAATTACTCACATAATAGGCTACACTATGTGCTTTTGATTGGTGTAATGGACGTTAATAGCTGAAGAGACAAGCGTTTTTGTCATAAGTAGGCTAACAAATAACCAACACATTTGCCACAGCGAGTGTATAACGCAGGACAAATTACGCCATGTCGGCGTTCAATATCACCAATGGCTATCACAGGGTTGTTTTAAGTCCCATCAGAAAAGATTGAGAGTTACTAAATAACATTAGCAATGGTCATACAGGTCAACTTGCAGCATGTGTTGTCCACTATATATGTGAAGAACGAATGAGGAATCATTTTTACCGAGGTAACGTTAGGCTACCGTTTCAAATACGCTTTCACATTGCCATAATGGGCGTGCTAATGTTGTTTTCCTCAGCGTCTCAGAATAATGACAGAGAAACGGGCTCTAATAATGCATTACTAATGTTAGCAAATGCCGTTTTTTTATTTCCCAAGCAATTCCTTAACGTTACCTCTTCAATTCAATGACCCACCTCCTCCATATGCGCTAACCTAACGTTACTTTGCACGAACATGCATAACTTTGCTCGACTGTCATGAATATTTGAAATGTCCATTTACATTACGTACAAGTTAGCCAAACGTAGATGAACCTCACCTGTCCAGGAGAAAATTAGCAACGTTGGCGTCTGTCTTCAAATTATGCTTTGTTTTCAGCCGTCTCCATCTTTCAAAGGCATCTCCCATACAAATCCTTGTTTTATTTCGGACACTGTCACAACGTTTTTCTGATTCATAACGAGGTCTTTTAGGTTTCGTAAAGTTAGACATTGTTTGTAGCTGCAGCTGTGGTAACTCGAGCAGAGCTGGCAACCCGGAAGCCGAAACACTACTGACTTCGTGATTGGTAGATAGGTGGAGGGTGGAGCTTCAGGCCACAACACGACACGTCAACATCAACATCAGCTGAGGGCTGCAGCTTCACTTTTAAAATGACAATATCCTGGCCGGACTACTGTTGTCGGTGATATAAGCATTTGAAATTAACAAGATTTCTCAATGTCTAGTGACATATCAGGGCCATTTTATGATTAACTGAAATACATTTCTTACATACAGTTCCTTTAACTGCACAGTTTGTGTAATGTGATGAATCATCTGAGTTGATTTGCCTGATATTTTAGGCGTTCAGATAAATAGGTAAGGACACGGAGCGAATCGTCTAGGCTAACATAGATTATTATTAATTATTTGTGCCCTAATAAAACGTTTAAAAACTGGTGTGAGCTGTCCTGAAGGTGTTGTTTCTACGTACCTACTGAGGAAAATGTTTTATTAATCTTGTAGTCATCATAATTAACATTACAATTTGTACTTGATTATATAACACAGCGCATAAAGCCTTTAAAACAGCGCTCTGAGGGATGGCCCAGTCTTCTTGGACATAGAGGCCACGTTTTTTAAACTGGAATAGGAAAACATTATAGGCTACGCATGTCTTCATCACCGGTGTCATAGCGGCTTCATTTTGCTTTTGCGATGCATATATTCATCATCATCATCATCATCATCATCATATAAAGTTACTGTAAGAGCTAAAGTCACTAGTAGATGTGGCAGTGTGTAATCTGGACATGCACGGGGGCTGTTCCCGCCCACTGAGTGCCAAGGCCCTGCTTTAATAATGATTACAAAACTGTAATTATTATAAAACTGTAAAAAAATAAAAACAATCCAAATAAAACACAAACAAACAAAAAAGATGACATTTTATTCAGTTCATGCACATCATGTCACCAGTGCACCGGAGAACTGTGAACGTGTGTTGTTAAATTATGGAAATATTAACTTTATTAAATCTCAAGAGGACCTAAAACGTTTGGGAATCCCTCCCTCTCCTCCTCCCCCTCCCATCCGTGCTTCCTGAAACAGTCATGCATGCGCATTTAAAATGGAAGTAGCTTGCGTGCTAACGCTGCAGTGATAACGATTTGCAAAAACAACAAAAAAACACGTTTTAACCCACCTGTCCAGCAAAAAAAGAGCCACCTGAATGTCGGATTGGAAGCCCTTCTGCCGCCGGAGTTCTCGCCACCTTTCGAAGGCTTTTCCGACGTAAATTCGGGACTTTCCGCGTTCCTTCTCCTTCTCCCTTTTCATTGCAAGTTGCGCATCAGAACGTCTCCTCTTTGGTCGTGTCGCCATATCAAAATCATATAAAATAAGCACTTTATGCTCTTTTATCCCTCTTTATGCGTCTCTCGTCACCCCTTCATGTGAACGTACACTCAACCCCAAACCTCCACCCCAAACCCTTCTCGTCGGCTATTGGCTGGAGCTCTGTTTATTATGTTTCGTGGTCCAGACTGCCCACGTTTGTTTTTGTTGCCGTTTTCGGAGCTTGTGGCGACTACAGTTTACAGTGTGTCCTAAACCGTACTAAACTAATGTTGGCTAAATATTTTTGTAGGCCTACGGTATTTAATCTAACTGCCATAGAGTGGGTCACCTGACTTGATAAAAAGCGTTACTGGTGTAACCTACAAACAAAGTGCAATATAACTGGATGTGTAATTTCATCAGCATAACCCGCAGAGATGTAATATGTACAATCGCGAACACTTGATAGTTTGAATTATTATCAGCAGTCACGTCATATTTGTATCTTCACTCATATTAAAAATCACCTGTACATGACTATTACTTGTACGATAAATAATATTTGCATACCTGTCAATTAAAACACACACACACACACACACACACACACACACACACACACACACACACACACACACACACAGTGTGTCACTTGAAAAAAGTTCATTAAGAAAAACAAGACATTCAAATAATAACTCACCGCGTGGAGCTGTATAACAATGATAACAAAGGTGTCAAAACTGTTGCTCACCTGTCTAATAAAACACGTGCAAGATCGGCGTCTCTGTCTAGACGAAGTTTGTCGCGAATCTCTCTCCATCTCGGGAATGCTGCACCAATATTAATCCTTGTTTTACTTCTCCTCTTGTCCCAAAGTCTTCTTGGGTCGTTTGATTTACCCGTACGCTTACGTCGTTTTTTGCCGCTATCTTTGGCAACAGAACCTGCTGCAAGCGACAGCGAATAATCATGGTCCATACTGTGCGTAACGGCGGAGGCTAGACGCTACCACTTCCGCATTTTTTTTCTTGAGACGCACTGTGTTGCCATGGTTTCTGCGGAAGTGAAACCCGAGGGCAACGCGGATATGACGTCACTGACAGGTGACGCAATGACACGGGCCGTTACACTGGTTAAAATCGCGGATTTCTCTGGATTTAAACATTGTTAGAAACATTTAGTGGTGTATGCGAAATCTTTCATGTTTGAATTTACTCAGTTTTATTATTATTTTATTGATGTCTTGTATTCATTAATAAAAGAAACGAGTAATCATTGACCATAGTATGTGTATTGTTCTACTATGCGTGTCAAGATGAGTACAAAGAAGTTCAGTATACTTTCCATAGTCCCTTCCTGTCACGTAGGCACAGCATTTTTAGTTTCAGAAGACTTTTCATTCTGCAAACATTTTTCTTCTTTTGGGCATTTCTTTCTCAGTGCTGTGAGAAACGTCATCTGTTAGGTAGCCTGCTTTGGATATCAGTAGGCATAGTTAGATTTACCTTATCTTGAAACTTAATTGCAACATTTTAATAAAATGTATTGTTATTGACTTCTGACATAATCATTGCTTGTTTGCCTGGATGTTCATTACGGGATGATGTACATAAGTGAAATAAATAGCTAAACGTTGTTTCTAGTGTTTTTTTGTTTGTTTGTTTTGTTTTTTAAATAGGTTTACATGCATCCAAGAAAAAAAAAAAAAAAAACCTTTTAATTTCTCAATATACATTGCACATCACCTGATTCTGAAAGAAAGAGTCTGAAAAAGGAGAAAACCCATATCATTTTAACTATTGTGTCATGAAATGTAGTTTTAAGAGTTTTTCAGTCGAGAATTTAGTTGTATGAAGCTCAAATCTGCAGTTTATTTATACAGATAGCGCCTATTTGAAACATTTGTTTGAGATCCAGGCCTCACCAGGCGCTCAGCGCTCATTAACCCCCGCCGAGAACAGCCTTTCCTCGGCTAGTCCTTCTGACATTTGGCTCTGATTTCTCTATAATAGTTTAAGTCATCATGAAATCAAAACTGACCCTATTTACTCTGTTAGCGCACATCAGTAGTCTTGTGGTGAACATTTACCTGAGCAAGTTAATATACAGAAAAAAAAATAGTTTGTCGTGGTAATCTTTAATCAAAAATTTGCTTCCGCATTGGAATGGTGTTCCTTCTCTGATGATGTCAGTTTGACAGTTTGGGCTGAATATCCTTAACAACTCCCCTCCTTTATACTACTTTATACTTATACTTTTATAATAGCTATTATTGTTCATTAAAACTGACATTTAATGAAAAATGTTGTGTATTTAATAGATACATATACATACACTGAAGATAATCAGAGTATATGCACATATTGCCTGAACCATATATTAATATGTTAATATACATTGAAGATAACAGAGTAGCTAAGGCGAGGTGAATGACATTATCAAGTTGAGAAACAGGGTCAGTCTCTCTAAACCCCTCCTTTCCGAGATCCGACTCTGCTCTGATTGGTCACATGGCTCTGTCTGTTGTGATTGGTCTACTCTGCTCTGATTGGTCAGATGGTTCTGTCTGTTGTGACTGGTCTACTCTGCACTGATTGGTCAGATGGCCCAGTCTGTTGTGATTGGTCTATTCTGTTCTGATTGGTCAGATGGTTCTGTCTGTTGTGACTGGTCTACTCTGCACTGATTGGTCAGATGGCCCAGTCTGTTGTGATTGGTCTACTCTGCTCTGCTCTGATTGGTCAGATGGCCCAGTCTGTTGTGATTGGTCTACTCTGCTCTGATTGGTCAGATGGCCCAGACTGTTGTGATTGGTCTACTCTGCTCTGATTGGTCAGATGGCTCTGTCTGTTGTGACTGGTCTACTCTGCTCTGATTGGTCAGATGGCTCAGTCTGTTGTGTTTGGTCTACTCTGCTCTGATTGGTCAGACGGCTCTGTCTGTTGTGATTGGTCTACTCTGCTCTGATTGGTAGACAGCTCAGTCTGTTGTGATTGGTCTACTCTCCTCTGATTGGTCAGACGGGTCTGTCTGTTGTGATTGGTCTACTCTCCTCTGATTGGTCAGACAGCTCAGTCTGTTGTGACTGGTCTACTCTCCTCTGATTGCTCAGACGGCCCAGTCTGTTGTGATTGGTCTACTCTGCTCTGATTGGTCAGATGGCCCAGTCTGTTGTGATTGGTCTACTCTTCTCTGATTGGTCAGATGGCCCAGTCTGTTTTGATTGTTGTCTTATTGTCTGTTGCCTGCATGAAAGGTAATATCCAAAAAAGCACAGGAGCAATGTAATACTGAATTAATTTAGCTGATTTATTGCATTGCTTTTTTTCTGTCTGCCTGTCTTCAAAAATATGAGCGTTATGTCCACTTGGAAAACCAACGCAAGTCAGCTGGTCTCAACTGGACTTGGACATCAAGTGTAAATCGTACCAAAGTAAACAAAAATGTCTTCAGAACTGAACGCTGAAAAGTAATATTAGTATCACCATGAGAAATGTGTACTATTGGACTGGTCATATGATCTCAACATCGTGGATACCATGAGAGGAAACCCTTTATGCAAAATAACAAAGTAAAAATATCCTGAGTCATGCATACAGGGTGGATCTCTCACATTCAGTGCTGACGTCTGTGCTGGCATTTCCAGTTCATCTGGTTTCCACAAAGGCATCTGACCAAAACACAAGATCATGAAAGACAACACCCATGACTGTCATTGACCAAACAAACACTTCATTTCATAAATTAATCTTATATGAAGCATTCAAAGTAACCACAGCATGATTTCAGTACAAGTGTACATTCAGCAGCTGCATTTTCTGCTCTTATTGGTTATAATGACAAAGATTAATTATAGTTCAATTGTTAGCCTGTAAATGGAAGTAAAATCTGTGGAAAAGGCAAGACATTGATAGTAAATCAACAAGTATCATTCAGTGCAGTAGTCAGTCTATGGGCTCAGCTTTTCACCTATGGAAGTTCAACATACTTTCCATAGTTTCCACCTGAGGTTTTTCCAATGTTTTCCATAAAGTGCATGACAGGATCTCCCAAAAAGAGCCAAGAACTGTGTGGTAAGTCTTTCATCATCAGGAAAAATTTAATGGCAAAAATGACTCCTAAATGAAGGATCTTCCTCTCCTTTTTGCTATTCTCTGCCATTAAAATTCATTGACAGGATATCACTCCACTTTTCCCATTCTGTAAACATTGTGAGATGGTGAACACTGTTAAAGTTTTAAATTCCCATGTTTTGAACTCCCAAGGTATGTGGGCACAATGATGGTTCAACAGTTGACTCCAGCAGTGACACGTCATCTTTTTTGTCGGTCATTCAGCGTTTCCCGGAGTGCCTTCAACTTCCAAAAGTTTATATTTTCAAATTTCCCAGTCCATATTCCTCCTCCTATCTGGTGTTCACTTGGGCAGAAGTTCACGGTACGGCACTGTGAGGTTCCCCAGGTACCAAAAGATCCAAAACACCAGACTAAGGAAGATGATGATCGGTCCAGAAAGGACAAACAAGTCCCAAAAACTGAGAGGTGCAAAAATGCCTACGAGGAAGAGAACCAGTCCAGCTACGTCGAACAGAATGGCCAAGAAGAGAAAGAGGAAGCAGCGTCCCACTCTTTCCTTGCAGTCCATCTTGGAGAAGCTCAGGCGAGGAGAGCCAACGGACGTACAGCAGGCTGACGAGCCCGAAGAACGAATGACAGGAACCTTTTCTCCATAAGGCTTTTATGAAGCAGCTCACCCACATTCTTACGTAGTGCATTTCTTTGATGGCAGGTATGCAACCACCAAAACAAGTTCAACCGCCTGGCAAACGCATACTGAAGAGGCCAAGACTCTATTTTTATGCATACTATTTTTTCTCACTATGAAAGTGGATCTACTAGAACAACAACTGTGAAGTAGAAAAGATTCAGATCATTCACTCTAAAAAATCTTGGGTTATTTTATCAAGTTTTATCAGTATTTGGGTAGTTTTTGTGTTGCCCAGATCCTGGGTCTGACGTAACAGCCCAGTGTTTGGGTAGTTTTTGTGTTGCCCAGATCCTGGGTCTGACGTAACAGCCCAGTGTTTGGGTAGTTTTTGTGTAGCTCAGATCCTGGGTCTGACGTAACAGCCCAGTGTTTGGGTAGTTTTGTTTCAGATCCTGGGTCAGACGTAACAGCCCAGTGTTTGGGTAGTTTTTGTGTTGCCCAGATCCTGGGTCTGACGTAACAGCCCAGTGTTTGGGGTAGTTTTTGTTTTTACCCAGATCCTGGGTCTGACGTAACAACCCAGTGTTTGGGTAGTTTTTGTGTAAGTCAGATCCTGGGTCTGACGTAACAGCCCAGTGTTTGGGTAGTTTTTGTTTTTACCCAGATCCTGGGTCTGACGTAACAGCCCAGTGTTTGGGGTAGTTTTTGTTTTTACCCAGATCCTGGGTCTGACGTAACAGCCCAGTGTTTGGGTAGTTTTTGTGTAAGTCAGATCCTGGGTCTGACGTTTGCCCAGTGTTTGGGTAGTTTTGTGTTGCCCAGATCCTGGGTCTGACGTAACAGCCCAGTGTTTGGGTAGTTTTTGTGTAAGTCAGATCCTGGGTCTGACGTAACAGCCCAGTGTTTGGGTAGTTTTTGTGTTGCCCAGATCCTGGGTCTGACGTAACAGCCCAGTGTTTGGGTAGTTTTTGTGTTGCCCAGATCCTGGGTCTGACGTAACAGCCCAGTGTTTGGGTAGTTTTTGTTTTTACCCAGATCCTGGGTCTGACGTAACAGCCCAGTGTTTGGGTAGTTTTTGTGTAAGTAGATCCTGGGTCTGACGTAACAGCCCAGTTTTGGGTAGTTTTTTTTTACTCAGATCCTGGGTCTGGCGTAACAGCCCAGTGTTTGGGTAGTTTTTGTTTTTACTCAGATCCTGGGTCTGACGTAACAGCCCAGTGTTTGGGTAGTTTTTGTGTTGCCCAGATCCTGGGTCTGACGTAACAGCCCAGTGTTTGGGTAGTTTTTGTGTTGCCCAGATCCTGGGTCTGGGTAACAGCCCAGTGTTTGGGTAGTTTTTGTGTAAGTCCCAGATCCTGGGTCTGACGTAACAGCCCAGTGTTTGGGTAGTTTTTGTGTAAGTCAGATCCTGGGTCAGACAAAACAACCCAGTGTTTGGGTAGTTTTTGTGTTGCCCAGATCCTGGGTCTGACGTAACAGCCCAGTGTTTGGGTAGTTTTTGTGTTGGTCAGATCCTGGGTCAGACAAAACAACCCAGTGTTTGGGTAGTTTTTGTGTAAGTCAGATCCTGGGTCAGACGTAACAACCCAGTGTTTGGGTAGTTTTTGTGTAAGCCAGATCCTGGGTCAGACAAAACAACCCAGTGTTTGGGTAGTTTTTGTGCAAGTCAGATCCTGGGTCAGACGTAACAAACCCAGGTGTTGAGTTATTTATCGCAGGCTTAAAGAGCAGTACATCTCTGTCAAATTGGTGCATGTCTTCTGTAAAATACAGGTTTGTGTATGTTTTATTTTATTTTATCTATAAATAAATCCAGCGATGTTACGGTGGAAACTGGACAACAGAGACTGGTCAATTACACTTGAATTACTTCAAAATGTTTAATTTTTACTTCTAATATTTGTTAAACGAGCTTAAATGTTGGTAATGTGTATTAAAGGGGCCATGAACTGTGTTGTTTTATTGTTTTATGATGTTTCCTGTGGTGCACTTATAATGTTAGAAAAACTGTCATAATTTATAAATAAAAGGCATTTTTCCTACCCTGATTTTAGCCCTCTGCTCTGAATGCTCTGTTTTAAGGGGCGTGTCTGGTGTGAGTTCAGTGTAAACGCCCACTGCTGTGATTGGCTAATGTCTTTCCATTTGAAATGGTATTATTCTCTTTTTTAGCGCGTTTTTACTATTACAGCTCTCATGGTTAACTAGTTAACTGCATGGCATTATATTGAGATCCCCTTTAAAAAGTATATATAAAATATGCTATACTGTAAAATATGATAGAAGAAAAGGAATTATCATGCAAGGCAGTGGTTGTGTGGAGTATTTTGAAAAAGCTTAGAGGATTTAAGTTAATCTGTAGACATTAATTCATGTATGAAAAATTAATCAACTATGCTGGATTAAATAAATAACTCAATTTTCTGGGTAAAATGAACCCACCATGTGTTCTGTCCTATATTTACCCAGCCCTTGGGTTGTTTTTAACCCATGAGTGTTGTAAAAGCATTTGTCAAAGCACCAGCTCAGATATTGCATTTGATATATTGTTTTGATGAGCTGTCGGACACTGCCAATGAATTAAAAACAGATAGTCATTAGGAGTGAAATGTGGTTTAATTCGATAGTGTGGACTGTTTATACAAACTTGAGCTAAAGACGGATTTAACTCTACATGCATTTCATATTGCATTGGTACAATATACAGTGAAAGCAGGAGTGTTTACATTCAGGATGTGTTTTATATTTACATACATTCATCTACAGCATGTTCACACATGCATGCCTTAGTCACTACTGAAAATATAATCTAAAATATAGTTATGTTACACATCATCTGGCAATATATAATTCTTCATATAGTTTTATGCCACAGTATTTAGCAATAAAATAACATTCACATTTGACCCATTTCCACTAAAGCTCTGTCCGATAAACTAAAGTATTGCAATTTCAGGCTGAATCAGTGTTTGCTGTCGGACTGGTTTGGTCACTGACAAGTGAAATGACTCGACTCTGTGAAGGAGTTTGCATGAACGCCCAGCTGCCGCTTTGAAAGGGAAATGGGTTCTTACAATGCATGAGGTGATGCATGAATTTACAAATGAGGATGTGCAAAAACAAGGGCTGTACCTGAGTATCTCTTCAAAACATTGCAGAATATCAACAATAACAGAAACACAAACGACACAAGTGGACACATTACACACACTGAACTAGCAATAGACTGATATATTGAACAATACAGTATTTGGCCATTTTAGTTGGTGTTACCTCCAACGTTTGGAGGTAATTTGCCAACAGCTTTGCCAACGCCTTATTAAATTTAATTAAAATTGTGCAAAGTAACAGTTCACTTCATTTCACCAACTTGGTATCACCACTAAATTACATTATATAAGCCACACTGCTTTCCAGATATCAGTAAAGGCTGTTGAAAAACTCAATATCAATTTACCACTCCATATAAACACAACAGACAGTTGTGTTTTACTATATTAAAGCAGTTTTACTATACTTCAGACCCCCGTTTGAAATCTACGCAGTATCTCTAAATGTACTGCTGATGGCAAATGTTTGGCAAATAGTTGAAGACTATTGAAGGTTCTCGGCTAATTCAGCCATTGTTTCAGGACCTGGAAAAAAAAGACGTTTTCTTAAATTTTCTTGTGAAATGATATCAGGCCTCATTCATGGGTAGAGCAATTTTCCATGTAAATTGTGCGTAAAACTAAGCTTGCATAAATTAATAAATTAATTAGTTAGTTTGCTTTAATTATTACATCTTGATGGGGCTTAAAATTATGATAATATTAACAATAAACAATGAATTAATAAAGATTAGTGCTGTCAAATCGATTAAACACAATTAATCGCATCTAAAATAAAAGTGTGTGTTATATATATATATATATATACACACACACACATAACTTCACGTATACACATATATTATATAGACACAAATCTTTATATTAGATGAGATTAATCGGGATTAATCGATTTGACATAACTAGTATATAGGCCTATAATGTATATAGACACACACACACACACACACACACACACACACACACACACACACACACACACACACAGTAATATTATATAAACAAAAACTTTTGTTAAATGTGATTAGTCACGATTAATCGATTTGAAACATGCATGCAAAATTATAGAAATAATATATCTAAATACAAAAAGTAGTACAAATTTGCAGATCATCTTGGTAAACAATTACACACCAGTTAAAACAAGACACGGATGTTTATTTATGGAAATGTCATGGGCACAGCATGAAACTGTGTATAGTTCATGTCACATGTTTATATTTTGTTGAATTTAACTTCATTTAAGTGGCTTTATGCAGGTAGTTCAGGGTTCATTTTTGCTCACCTGTTTTCACAGCAGATCATCGATGCTCTGTGACTCTGTCTGATCATCTGCTTTTCCACCACCTTTGCTCACGTCTGATTCTGAATTCTCATACGCTTCATTCTGGTAACAGGTGA
Source organism: Paracanthobrama guichenoti (assembly GCA_018749465.1). NCBI lineage: Eukaryota > Metazoa > Chordata > Actinopteri > Cypriniformes > Gobionidae > Paracanthobrama > Paracanthobrama guichenoti. Next base: position 36,270,075 of record CM031945.1, read on the forward strand.
ACTGATCATCGTTTGGCTTTTTCTCCTGAGATGCTTCACTGGATGTGCTCACATCCGATTCAGAACCCTCTGTGGTTTTGCATCCTTCGGTCCCGCCTGACTCCTCGTCCTCGTACCCTTGATTCTGGTAGCACATGAACTGATCATCATCCGACTTTTCTTTGGGTAGCTCATCACATTTGATCATATCCGATTCAAGATCCTTCTGTCCTGGGAAATAGGTGGATTTTCCCCACGTCACGTTTCGAATGGTGGAAGAATTGCTTCCTGTTTTCAGACCTGTGCAAAACAAAGGCAGATGGCTATAGCTCCAATATATAGATCAATACACACGACTGGACATGGACACACTCATTCCGCAGTGAAGTCATAGAAGAACCAAATAGGTTCCGCAAAGAACCTTTCAGTCAACAGCTCTTAAAATAACCTTCTTTAAAATAACCATTCCACAAAAGATGGAAAGATTCCATGGATGTGTTCTTCATGGAACCCTTGATTTAAGAGTGTATTATTTAATTTTTTATTTAATATTAAATTTAATTAACAAAATAAATAGAAAAAGCACAAAAGAATAAGGATGCATGCACACATTAAGGTGTTTTCTTCAATGGCTCTTTATACGGACATGGTGACAAAAAAGTAGTTGTATTAGTTTTTAATATTAGTTTTTATTATTCCCACATCTTATTATTTATTTAATTGCGTGATATAAATTCACCATTGCGAGTTATAAAATCCAATTCTGAGGGGGAAAAAAATATTTTCCCAGAATTGTGAGTTTATATCACGCAATTCTGAGGAAAAAAGTCGCATTTCCTTTTTATTTTATATTTAAGCATTTAAATAGTCTTTCTTCCCATCTAATTGTTTCGCTGTCACCATGTCCCTTCAGGTTTAACAGAAGCCTTTGTATTATTTTTTATAAAGAAATGTTTTGCTGTGCATTACAGTGCTTCATCACAGGGTGTTCATGCGGGTTGCTCTGAAAGGATAAAGCGCTTCTCACCGGTGTTGTCCTTCAGGTGTGTTTTGGAGAGTCTCTCCGTGAGTTTCCTCGCGAGCTCTTTGACGCTGCGCGCGGCGCTCTGTCTGCGCTCCAGGCTTTCTTCCTCCACCCTGATGTTCCCCACGTACCACATGAGCCACCAGGCCAGACTGGCGAACAGCAGCAGCGCGCCGGTGTGGATGAGGAAATCCCCGTAAAACACGCCATTCCGCCGCACGTCACCGAATATGCCGACGAACAGCAGGATCACGCCGACGACGTCGAAGACGATCGCCATGACGAATAACGGCAAACAGCTGCCGATGCACCTCAGCTCCTTCATCTTCAGGAGGAGGAGAAGGATGCTGCCGATCCCGTCGGTGTAGCGGAAGAACTGCCGAGCTCAGGTGAGACGCACCTGGCGCGCTCGAAGGGAACGCCCTCGTGACGTAACGATGGCTGCAAAACGATGCATTCAAATGGCCTTCCTTATCACCATCAGGACTGAGTCGCTTTTTCCAAGAATGGTTCCAAAATAATATTAACTGCATATTTCCCTTATTTGATGAATTAGGCTTTTTGACATATGGGCAATTTATGACCACAGTCCCCCAAAAGAGTTAACAATGGTTAAATCCGTCTCACCTGAGTTAATTCAACTTATTAAAAGTCACTCCATATATCCAAGGAGTCCAGTTACAATACAATATACTTTACTCTTGGAAGGAATTGAGTCATGTCAACTTAAATTAGCTACATTAAACTGACTTAAAATGTGACTTAAAACAGTAGAAAATGGCTTAAATTATTTTGATGAGTTAAAGCAATGTGAAAACACATGCTGTCATAACTTATTGATCATATAATTTTTTACAGTGTAGGTTCTCATGTATTTGATTCTGCCAATGTTACACAATGGTTCAGTTTAAAAGACATTATTTTTTAATTATAATGATAATAAAAATATTTTTTTATTAACTGTTATAGCATTTTTATTGTATTATTCTTCATTCATAAGAAAAAAATTGCAAACGGTAGCTATTCCATCCTATCCCCACTTTGAAATTGAATTAAACTCACTTCTTAAATCTCTTTATTACATAAATAAATAAGATCATGAGGAAATATTTAAAGAAAATCCATGTAGAAGCTTTCCTAGTGTACAAACCCGATTCCAAAAAAGTTGGGACACTGTACAAATTGTGAATAAAAAGGAATGCAATAATTTACAAATCTCATAAACTTATATTTTATTCACAACAGAATATAGATAACATATCAAATGTTGAAAGTGAGACATTTTGAAATGTCAAGCCAAATATTGGCTCATTTTGGATTTCATGAGAGCTACACATTCCAAAAAAGTTGTGACAGGGAGCAATAAGAGGCCGGAAAAGTTAAATGTACATATAAGGAACGGCTGGAGGACCAATCTGCAACTTATTAGGTCAATTGGCAACATGATTGGGTATAAAAGAGCCTCTCAGAGTGGCAGTGTCTCTCAGAAGTCAAGATGGGCAGAGGATCACCAATTCTCCCAATGCTGCGGCCAAAAATACTGGAGCAATATCAGAAAGGAGTTTCTCAGAGAAAAACTGCAAAGAGTTTGAAGTTCTCATCATCTACAGTGCATAATATCATCCAAAGATTCAGAGAATCTGGAACAATCTCTGTGCGTAAGGGTCAAGGCCGGAAAACCATACTGGATGCCCGTGATCTTGGCCCTTAGGCGGCACTGGATCACATACAGGAATGCTACTGTAATGGAAATCACAACATGGGCTCAGGAATACTTCCAGAAAACATTGTCGTGAACACAATCCACCGTGCCATTCGCCGCTGCCGGCTAAAACTCTATAGGTCAAAAAAGAAGCCATATCTAAACATGATCCAGAAGCGCAGGCGTTTTCTCTGGGCCAAGGCTCATTTAAAATGGACTGTGGCAAAGTGGAAAACTGTTCTGTGGTCAGACCAATCAAAATCTGAAGTTCTTTTTGGAAAACTGGGACACCATGTCATCCGGACTAAAGAGGACAAGGACAACCCAAGTTGTTCTCAGCGCTCAGTTCAGAAGCCTGCATCTCTGATGGGATGGGGTTCATGAGTGCGTGTGGCATGGGCAGCTTACACATCTGGAAAGGCACCATCAATGCTGAAAGGTATATCCAAGTTCTAGAACAACATATGCTCCCATCCAGACATCGTCTCTTTCAGGGAAGACCTTGCATTTTCCAACATGACAATGCCAGACCGCATACTGCATCAATTACAACATCATGGCTGCGTAGAAGAAGGATCCGGGGACTGAAATGGCCAGCCTGCAGTCCAGATCTTTCACCCATAGAAAACATTTGGCGCATCATAAAGAGGAAGATGCCACAAAGAAGACAGTTGAGCAACTAGAAGCCTGTATTAGACAAGAATGGGACAACATCCCTATTCCTAAACTTGAGCAGCTTGTCTCCTCAGTCCCCAGACGTTTGCAGACTGTTAGAAAAAGAAGAGGGGATGCCACACAGTGGGAAACATGGCCTTGTCCCAACTTTTTTGAGATGTGTTAATGCCATGAAATTTAAAATCAACTTATTTTCTCAGTTCAAACATTTGATATGTCATCTGTGTTGTATTCTGAATAAAATATTGAAATGTGAAACTTCCACATCATTGCATTCTGTTTTTATTCACAATTTGTACAGTGTCCCAACTTTTTTGGAATCGTGTTTGTATCAATGTCTGTGTGTTATTGTATTAATACAATCTGTCTGTATCCTTGTCGCTTAGCAACTTATGTTTTGGTTATATTTTCTTTACATAACTTTTAGATTTTTTCCTTTTTTTTTCTATTTTTTTTTTATTAATTTGTAACTATTCTTAATTTGTTGAAAGATGTGTGTGAATGTATGTAAAAATGTTATTTTGTGTGTTTATGTATTGCCTTGGCAATGTTGCCTTGGCTTATGTTATTGTTATTCGAGCATTAATTAAAGAAAAAATTAAAATGACCTTCCTACATTGCATTCAGTGATAATATAGAGTGTAGCATAGGCTACACCTCCATTTTGGCTCTGTATTATATTTATATTTAGAGTCAATGATATCCTACTGTTTAGCAGTATGTTGGATTCTGTGTCAGATTGTACATCCTCAAAATTTGCCTGTCAAATGTGGGCTCAAGCAGGCCTAATTCAAACTAGAGACCTGGGTCTGTTTACTAAAGCCACACACATCTTTCTGATCCAGTCATGTTTGGTGGCTTTAGTTTGTAATCTCAGACACGTCCTGACTGGATGAGAAAAGATTCGGTTTTATGCCAATTTGACTTGATGGTAATGCAGTCTTGGGGAGTAACTAGTTACATGTAAATAGATTATGTAATTGAATTACAAAATAAATGTAACTGTAATCAGTTACAGATAAGAAAAGGAAATTAGAAAAGTAATCAAAAAGTAATCAAATTTAATCAGTTACATTACTTTAATAAAGTAATTGAAATAGTTACACTACTTATTACATTTTAAATAGGTTAACTTATAATCTGTAACCTATTACATTTCCAAACCTTCCCAATATGTGTTAAAGAGCCACTATTATGGATTTTTGAAAATGACCTTTCATGCAGTGTGTAACATAGTGAACAAAAACATCCTATGGGCTGTGGGCTGCAGATTGCCAGTCATTCTTACTACTTTGAGTAAAGATAAAGGATGGAGCAAGATTTGTTTTGCAAACGTTAATGTTTACATCAGCTGGGCTAAGGTATGCACTGTTATTGATCCAGTTCCCACATGTGCACCTCAATACATTAGAGACTCACACACACACACACACACACACACACACACACACACACACACACACACACACACACACACACACACACACACACACACACACACACACACACTATTATCACTGAGCTTTAGGAACAGGAAGCGCCCTGAACATAGTGGACGTTTGTTTCCGAAATACTCGCTGTACGTGGTAAATCAATCACAACAGACTTGGCCATCTGACCAATCAGAGCAGAGTAGACCAATGACAACAGACTGGGGCATCTGACCAATCAGAACAGAGTAGACCAATCATAACAGACTGGGCCGTCTGACCAATCAGAGCAGAGTAGACCAATCACAACAGACTGGGCCATCTGACCAATCAGAGCAGAGGTGATCAATCACAACAGACTGAACCGTCTGACCAATCAGAGCAGAGTAGACCAATCACAACAGACAGAGCTGTCTGACCAATCAGAGCAGAGTAATCAAAACAGACAGAGCCGTCTGACCAATCAGAGGAGAGTAGACCAATCACAACAGACTGGGCCGTCTGACCAATCAGAGCAGAGTAGACCAATCACAACAGACTGGGCCATCTGACCAATCAGAGCAGAGTAGACCAATCACAACAGACTGAGCCGTCTGACCAATCAGAGGAGAGTAGACCAATCACAACAGACTGGGCCGTCTGACCAATCAGAGCAGAGTAGACCAATCACAACAGACTGGGCCATCTGACCAATCAGAACAGAGTAGACCAATCACAACAGACTGGGCCATCTGACCAGTCAGAGCAGGCTCATGGAAAGGAGGGATTTAGAGAGACTGATTCATCCATCCAGTTGTTTGAGAATCATTGAACATTGTGGTGATGTGCAATGTATATTATGAGAAAATGAAACAGTTTTTTGACCTTTGATGAATGTAAAGCTGTTGTTGGAGACCTCCAAAACTAAATAAAACTTTAAAATAGCATAATAGGGACACCTTAATGTTAGCAAGGTGAAAAACCCTTAAGGAATACAGAAGGATTTCTTATTGAATTTGAAAGCAGCAAAAATATAGAAATGGGATCAAAGAACCAGCCAAGAATGAAGTACTGGAAAGCTATGAAAAAGACATTTTAGTTTATCCAGTAGACTTGTGTTTGATTCTTAGTGGATTCTTATTCAATCCCATTATAGGATTCATTTGAGATAAACATTAAACACACAAGGACTCCTTGCTTAAAAGCTTGTATTTCAATCAAACCTTACCTTTGAGCCTTTACAAATATTTACCAGCATAACCATTAGTCCTGCCCTGACAGACTTGTCTGTCTTGTCTCTGTTCAATATTTCTTTGTTTGCCTTGTGTCTGACCACATGGCTCTGTCTTTGTTTGTGTTGGCCATGTGTTCCTCTAGTCCCACCTCCTTGTTTGCCTTTACCACGTCCCCTTGTTTAGTCCTTGGCTGAATCCAAAATCGCCCCCCTAAACCTTCAATCACTATTCCCTAATTTAGTCCACTAATACAGTTCACTTGAAAACACGTGAGTGAATTCAGCTGTTCACTCGTTATTGCGGTGCAGTGTGGGATTGAATGAGTGCACTCAATAACGTCCACTATGTTTTCAGACATCACTACAAATGGCTGTCCCCTCAAATAGTGCCCTATTTAAGGGTATGGGAGGATTTCGGATTGAGCCATTGTCTAGTCCTCGTTTCACTAATTGTGCTCACCTGATCCTCATGTGCTGATCCCTTTATATTGAGCTCCTTTCCCTCTCGTCTTTGCTAGTTCTAGTTATATTTAGTTTTTTATTTGTTTTGTTAGCTCTTGTTGTCTTGTCCTGATTCTTGTCTTGTTTGTTCTCATCTCTGTTTCTGCCCCGCCCTGTTTCCGGAGTTCCCTGGTCATGGACTCTCACTGCGTGGCAGAAAGCCTGATGCAGCTGTCTAACAAGCCTCTGGTTCTGTCAGTTTCTACCTGGCAGCAAGACTGGGGCCACGTCGGAGAGACTACCAGCTTTGGGTCCTGTGTGCTCCTGCTTGGTGCTGCCTCTCAGCTCAGGCACACTGTCCATCCAACAGTCTCCGTGGTCATCCTTCCTATCAGTCCTCGTGTCATCTGCCCTACTGTTTGATCTGTTTCAAGCCTCACCCTCCTGCTGTCTCTAGTCTTCAGTCTTGTTATTAAAAACCCCCTCATTGCTCATTTGTGTCTGGGTCCTATCTCTTGAAGAGTCCTGACACATTCTGCTAAAGTACAGAACAGTTAGAATTAGAATTAAGGTGAAGTGTTAAAATGACTGAAACTGAAATAAAATAAAGCTAAATATAAATATTAAATGACAAAAGCAAAAAAAAACTACTAAAACTAAAATTACAATATTACTATAATAGTATAAAAATGCTTTGCACATTTCTAGGTTTTAAAAAAGACAACAAATACATCTCACACAGTAAATAACAATCTGGCTCAATATTCAAACAGATTTTTAATAAACGTTCACATTACGCTTTTTGTTACCTCAGTGTAAGACTTTCACTGGAGTGCCAATAGACCGTCTGATTGACACATTAAGCAACCAATCACAGTACGTTCCATTCAGCGTCATATAGAGGCGTGAAAATGTAATGTCAATGTCCTCACAACAACAGACTGGCATGCAATTCATTCAAAAACACTGTGCAAGTTTACTGTGAACTTCACATACTTTTGAAAATCCAGCGTTTAGTTAATCCTGATAAGCGCTTATTGTCAGTTGTAAACACGACAGCTTTCTTCTTCCACAAGGGGCTTTGGCTTCACAACTGCTTTGTTTCCGAGACACACACACGTCCCCCAGAAATCCCGGAGAATTCAATCATTTAGGTGAAGTGTTTCCCATTTAATGTCCCATAATGCATCAGACATTCAGTCAGCGGTCCGTGGTCGAGATGTCTGAGGCTGAGACTAATGTTTCAATAACATAAGTAAACTACTTGTATATTTCACACTGGCTTAGCTAATGCACATGTACACAAAGTTTCAGTACCTCTGCTAAGGAAGCGGGACGCCCTTTACAGCCACAATGATGAGTGCTGCGATTTCTCCATTAAGACAAGACACACGACAAGTGAATAGAGTAAACTATTTAAATAGATATCACCAAACATTCTCCACTTGATTAATCACTGAACATCAAGACAATGTTTTGCATTACACTTGATCTGAAATGGTATGTTTAAATATGCAACTCTAATTATATGTGCACTCATTTACATACATTTCCAGAACAGAAATCTTAACACTGGGTAAAGCTATGCTCAAAATTCTTGTTTCATTTTGATGAAATATTTTCTGTAAAGCTGCTTTGAAGCAATATGTATTGTGGAAAATGCTATAAATTTCTGAATTAAACATAATAGAATAGAATATTATAGAAACTATAAAAATTAAATTTTACAGAGAGGAGTCTCTTTTTCATCTCTTTTCCATAGATCATCTAATATTTTATTTGATTTCGGCTTTTTTTTTCAATTAACAAAAATGTTTATATATATGTTTTAGTTTTAGTTACCGATAATAACCGATAATAATAATAATAAAAAAAGAATAATGTCTGAATTCACTTGTTTTCCTTCACTCCTTCAAGTGAATTGTATTAGTGGACTAAAGTGGGAATAGTGATTGAGGGTTTAGGGGCAATTTCGGATTCAGTAATGGAAGGAAAATCGAACAGTGCCTATAAAAACAATTGTCTTGCTTAGGGGTGGGCCACTGTCCCAGAGGGTTACTGTCCTGCAGAGGTCCAACCCCAATTAAATCACACCTGAACCAGTTAATTAAGGTCTTGCTAGGGCTGTGTTCGAAATCGCCCCCTATACCCTTAAATAGAGCACTATTTGAGGGAGCACTCATTTGTAGTGGTGTACAAAACGATAGTGGACGTTATCAAGTGCACTCATTCAATCCCACAATGCACCGCAATAATGAGGGTATGGCAGATGCACACTCAATGATTAGATAATACCCACAATGCACTATGAGAGTCGCACGCTGAATGAATTCCCGCATCTGACCAGAAGATGGCACCGCAGCTAAATCCTCCATCCATCCATCCATCCATCCGTTTTCCAAACCTCTGGTCCAATGTGGCTACACCGTAATATCAAAGAGCTATATTTAATTGATTATTACATTGTTTATTTAGGGTTTAAACGTAGTTTCCGTGACAGAGTTTGCTAAGTTACTACAAGCAGCCTTTCTGGCACACTCAGTATCCAAATTCACTCACTTGTTTTCATTCACTCCTTCAAGTGGACTATATTAGTGGAGTAATGTAGGGAATAGTGAATGAGGGTAAAGGGGGCAATTTCGGACACAGCCCTAGAAACTTCCTGGCAGCTGTGTTGAGGAAAATTGGAGCTAAACTCTCCAGGACAGTGGCCCTCTCCAGGACACCCCTGGTCTTGCCTTATGTTCTTCTCATAGGTTTATCTGAGGCTTGTAGAAGAGACGTTTCTCTGCATTCTGATGCCTCATTTCCTGTGTGATGGGCATCAAAACCACACCCACTACCAGCACCATAAGTCCAATAGACAGCAGGGCGGGACCTAAAATATTGGCAGCCATGGAGGAAACCCCAGCAAAGTAAAGTCCACTCAGCACAATCCCGGAGAGCAGCACGCTGCCCCCGGAGGTCATGAGGAGGATTGCCTGCCAGTAGTACTCGCAGTTGCCTGGAGGGGGCAGAGGGGTCCAGCGGATCTCTTTGTCGGACAGGCTGAGGACCGTGTGCTCGGAGCGAGGCGTCAGCTGCTCACAGGAATATGAGTGGGAGCAGTCCCTGAGGGGCAGGTGCTCTGGGACAGACAGCATGTCTTCAGATGTCCCGCACCCCTGTGCCGCCTCTGCTGAACAGCACTGTGATGTCCGGTAGGCAGAGTCTAGGGAAATAATTAAACCAATGAATTCAAGCATTCAGAATTACACCAAACAAATTAAATACATTTATGAAAGCATTATTATTAATGTTGCAGTGCCTAAGTCATTTAAAAGTCACCTTTATTTATATAGTGCTTTTTACAATGCCAACTGTTTCAAAGCAGCTTCACAGTGTTAACAGGAAAATAATGCAACAGAATTTGATTCGGCTGTACAGCCGCTCTGGTGAAAACGGTGATGCCATCAGCTAATTTCAATTATCATATAGTGTCAATGCGGGCAGATTGGTAATATAGTTGAAATTTAAGTGCCCCCAACTGAAAATGGTCTGGTGAAAACGGTGATGTTATCCGGCTAATTTGTGTATGTAATTTGTAAAAATGTGTATGCATGTGTAACCAGTCCTACTCAAGCCACTCTGAGAGGGACTCGAACCAGCGTCTAAGACATAGGAGGCAGGCGTGCTAACAAGGACGCTAAAGATCACAGCCTGTAGTGCCAGTTGCTAGCGCACTTCTTGGGGCCAGGGGAGTGAGGTTTACACACGGCTCTTACAGTCCTACATCACACTCACCCCCCCTAAACTTCAATCCCATTAGGCACCAAATGTAACTAGTGCACCTCTTGAGGCCAGGGGAGTGAGGTTTACACACACGGCTCTTAGTCATACGTCACATGCTAGGCACCCCCTAGGCACCAAATGTAACTAGTGCGCCTCTTAAGGCCAGGCAAGTGAGGTTTATACACACAGCTCTTACAAGCCTACGTCCGTCACACTCAGCCCCCCTAAACTCCCATCTGGGTCACAGCACTAAATGTAACTGGTCCTATTCGATCTGCTCAGAGCGGGATTCGAACCGGGGTCTCCAGTGTGGACACTAAAGACCGAAGCCACTGGTGCACCTCTTGAGGCCATGGGAGTGAGGTTTACACGCACAGCTCTTACTGGCCTATGTCCGTCACACTCAGCCCCCCTAAACTCCCATTCGGGTCACGGCACTATATGTAACAGGTCCTACTCGACCCACTCCGAGCGGGATTCGAACTGCGTCTCTAACTGTGTTGCTAACAAGGATGCTAAAGACCGCAGCCTCTAACGTCAGTTACTAGCACGCCTCTTGAGGCCAGGGGAGTGAGGTTTACACACACAGCTCTTACTGGCCTAGGTTACATATGCACTTGCTTGCAAATGATGTTTTGCTGCTTTTGCAGTGAATGGTTTTTAGTGCATTGTTAAGCAGTTGCCAAAGTATTCTGTGTGGTTGCTTTGCAGTTTCTAGGAAGTTCTTGGTGGTTGCTAGGGTGTTTCTAGGGTGTTCTTTGTGGTTGCTAGGTGGTTTCTTTCTATCTGGTGTGAAAAGAGGCCTGTACTTCACGTCTCTGTGATCTTTTAATCTGTTGATTTGCTCAGGTTAGTCCTACAGTGGGGTTTTTTCACCTGTTTTCTGGTCCAGCAGGTGAAAATATTGCATCTGATCAATTTGTAAAGTAACAGCACAAGCTCTCTTCAACAACACACATGATTTGAGAAATCATTCATTTCTGTAGTACCAGTCTTTAGTTTAATACTTAGATATTCCTTGAAAAGCATTACCAATAAAGTCCAAAAGGAAGACTATGAACAATGTTGATAATATATGTTGAAATAAATAATGTCATAAACTATGACAGTAAACAGTCACCACACATTATATATGCACTGTTGTTGTTGTTGGTGGTGGTGATCTCAGTATTATTGTAGTGAAAAAATAACTGTTATAGGGCATACAGGACCACACCCTGATGAGCTACTGTACATAAACATAAACAGCCTATAATAACTGAATATTACACTATAGTATAAGTGAATAGTGTTTAATAAGACAACTGTTAAATGCATCACTTCTGTCTAATACAAAGATTTACAAAGAAATTGAAGTTATAAATATCAGTTCTGTTCATTAATATACTCATAATATTTCATTATCAATAAATATGGTCAAAAAGCCACATAATTATAGGTCTTACCTGATAGTGTAATCTGTGTACTTGTGAGTATCGTCTTATCCGGAGTCTGATATTTGTCTGATCTGTCAGATGAGGAGCATCAGTCCTGTCAACTCCTCTGCTGTGAGATGATCCAAGACTTCTGAGGCGCGCGTGTGTGAGTGTGCGCTAAAGTGCTTTCTATGGACACTAAGTGGAATTCCCCCCTCCCACCCCCCATATCTCCTCTGATTTCCACACTCTCTCATTCTCTCTTAACCAGCACAGTCCTGACAGTTTTTTTCATGTTGTTCATAGATAGAGAGATAGATAATAATGTAGCCAGTGATGTCATCCAGCTCAGTTCAATTTTCATACAATAGTGTCAATGCAGTTAAAAAAAAACCCTGCATTGACCCTGCATTGAAAAAAACCTTGGGAGAAACCAGGCTCAATTGGGGAGCCAGTTCTCCTCTGGCCAATGAATGACCAATGATTATGGTTCAGGCAGCATTACAGATCAGAAGTCAGATTGGATCAGAACATTCAAAATATTTAATCCAGAAGTCAGATTGGATCAGAACATTCAAAATATTTAATCCAGTTCCATCAGGTTAAAGATTGGATTCATCACGCCAGTATGGAGACACTGGCTGTCACGTCGATGAGGCCTTCACAGGGGAGAGTATAGTTGACACAATATCTACTGTCTAGGATCCAGCTGACTATGGTTGTCACGGGTTGCAGGGAACACAAACCCGAAGATGATGATGAAGGGTCAATAGTACTTTAATACAACTCACAGATAATATAACACAGGATAAACTCTGCAACACATTAATGAGACCAGACAATGAACACTGAATACACAGGAACATATACACTGATCAGGTATAACATTATGACCACTGATAGGTGAAGTGAATAACACTGATTATCTCTTCATCACGGCTCCTGTTAGTGGGTGGGATACATTAGGCAGCAAGTGAACATTTTGTCCACAGAATTGATGTGTTAGAAAAAGGAAAAATGGGCAAGTGTAAGGATTTGAATGAGTTTGACAAGGGCCAAATTGTAATGGCTAGACGACTGGGTCAGATCATCTCCAAAACTTCTGCTCTTGTGGGGTGTTCCCAGTCTGCAGTGGTCAGTATCTATCAAAAGTGGTCCAAGGAAGGAACAGTGGTGAACCGGTGACAGGGTCATGGGAAGCCAAGGCTCACTGATGCATGTGGGGAGCGAAGGCGGGCCTGTGTGGTCCGGTCAAACAGATGAGCTACTGTAGCTCAAATTTCTCAAGAATTTAATGCTGGTTCTGACAGAATACACAGTGCATCACAGTTTGTTGTGTATGGGGATGTATAGATGCAGACCAGTCAGGGTGCCCATGCTGACTCCTGTCCACCACTGAAAGCACCAGCACCTGTTGGTTGCACATGGAAGAAGGTGGCCTGGTCTGATGAATCACGTTTTCTTTTACATCACGTGGATGGCCAGGTGCGTGTGTGTTGCTTACCTGGGGACTATGCACTATGGGAAGAAGGCAAGCCAGCGGAGACAGTGTGATGCTTTGGGCAATGTTCTGCTGGGAAACCTTGGGTCCTGCCATCCACGTAGATGTTACTTTGACATGTACCACTTACCTAAGCATTGTTGCAGACCATGTACACCCTTTCATAGAAGCCCTCTTTCAGCAGGATAATGCACCCTGCCACAAAGCAAAAATGGTTCAGGAATAGTTTGAGGAGAATGAATTTGAGGTGTTGACATGGCCTCCAAATTCCCCAGATCTCAATCCATTCGATCCACATCTGTGGGATGTGCTGAACAAACAAGTCTGAACTTACAGGACTTAAAGGATCTGCTGCTAACATCTTGGTGCCAGATACCACAGCACACCTTCAGGGGTCTAGTGGAGTCCATGCCTCGATGGGTCAGGGCTGTTTTGGCAGCAAAAGGGGGACCAACACAATATTAGGAAGGTGGTCATAATGTCATGCCTGATCGGTGTATACAGACAATAATAAGGTGAACACAGCTAAATGAAATGACTTGGAACTCCTCATAAGTTCCAAGATTGGATCTTAGTTCCAAGATGGCGCCGCCGTGTTCGGTCGCCATTCAGGTTGCTCCGCGAAGACTGTGCTTTTATTTATTATTTTACTCTCTTTTGCGCTCAATTTTTACAAATTTATCATCTGCATTGATCTGCTACGACAGAAAAAAAAAAAAAAAAAAAAAATTAATCTGCTACGATCATACCACCATTTTCCTCACACCTGAATACAGACAAAGGCTCGTTCAGGAACCCCCGGTGAGGCGGGAAGTTAAACGCTGGTCACCCCATTCAGAGACCGCGCTACAGGCAGCTCTTGATGACGTCGACTGGGACATGTTCCGGGCGAGTTCATCTGATGTCAGCGAGTTCACGGATGTGGCGCTTTGCTTCATTAACACGCTAACAGAGCAAGCCACACAAACAATAACAATAACACCAAACTCCTGGATCTCGGCCTGAATTCTTCTCTCTGCCACTAGATTGAAGACTTCCTCACTGGCAGGCCTCAGGTGGTGAAAGTAGGCCAGTTCACCTCTACCTCCATCATCCTGAGTGTGGGAGCTCCACAGGGCTGTGTCCTGAGTCCCCTGCTCTACTCTCTCTACACACGTGACTGTTTGTCCACACACAGCTCCACCTCTGTCATCAAATTTGCTGATGATACTGTTGTCCTGGGCCTCATTTCCAACAACGAAACGGCATACTTGGACGAGGTGGAGCAACTAACATCATGGTACCAGGACAACTGTCTCTCTCTGAATGTTGGCAAGACCAAAGAACTGATTGTGGACTTCAGGAAGAGACAGCAACGGACATACTCCCCTCTCATGATCAGCGGGTCACCAGTAGAGAGAGTGAGCAGCTTCAAGTACCTGGGTGTAAACATCTCCGAGGACCTGACCTGACCTGGACTGCTCACATTCAGACACAGGTGAAAAAAGCCAGGCAAAGACTGTATCACCTGCACCAGCTGAGGAAATTCAGGGTTTCACCAGCTATCCTGAAAACTTTCTGTTTAGGGGCGATAGAAAGTGTACTAACTCAGTGCATCACAGCGTGGTATGGGAGCAGCACCAGTCATGACTGCAAATCCCTGCAAAGAGTCGTGCGCTTATCCGAGCGTATCTCAGGGTCCGCTCTCCCACTTCAGGATAAACATCGACATACTGACATTGCACTGCACTTTCTGTTCTCGTTGTTACTGTGTAACAACCTGTTATAAACCTGTTTGCACATTATACTTTGTACATTTCTGTTAACCACATATTTATAAGTCTACAGTTTACTCACTGCACAGTTTATTTCACCTATTTTATTCCACTTCTTTATTTATCTTTATTTTTTTCTACTTGATTTATTTATAATTCTACAGATATATATATATATATATATATAGTACTTTTTTATTCTATTTCTATTATAATTTCCTCCTTGTGTTTTTAACTGTGAATTTGCACTGTCCATTTCACTGCCAGTTGTATATTCTGTATATAACTGTGTATGTGACAAATAAAACTCTTGAATCTTGAATCTTGAAATCATATTAGTTAGCATGTCGACAATCGAATAGCAGGAACTAAACAAAGGAAAACAGGAACCAATGAGTCGGGCAAGGTGGACTAGTGTGCACAGCGACTGAAGGCGCAGCCCCAGGCTCATAACGCCCAGAATGAGGAGGTTCCCAGGAGGTTTGCAGTGTTGCTACACCACTGAGAGGTCGATGTGACACCATGAAACGGATGGGGGACAAGGATGACTGGGTGGGCAGGCTGACTGAATGAAGACCCAAGAGGAAATTGGAGAACCAAACAAAATCCAACAAAGAATAGAGCGCTGCCAATGGCAGTTTGAAGTGGTGGTAGGAGAGGATGGCTGGGTGGGGTTAACAAGACTGAAGAAGACGAGACTGGTTCTGGCAAGATCAAGGGGTACAGCAAATTTATTTCTCCACACTTATCAAAACTGTCAAAAAGGTCCAGCTGGTACTAACTCTCAGTGACGCAAGGGTGAGTTGGCCTCACTTTCATCCCCTCGAACTCAATGAGGGCTCCCATGGTGATGGATGTGTTGCCAGCTCACACCCCAGGTCAGATTCTTCAAGCTGCTTCGGCTCTGGGGCGATGGTGTGCTCTGTCTTCCCTTCCTTGGGCACAGGCTCCTTCTTCACGGCAAGCGGAAACTTTCAGTCTGCAGGGGGCTCAGGCATTGTCGATCGGGGTGGTGATGGGCTGGGCTCTGGGCTTGACTGTAATCTGGACTGGGGGTAGTGCTTTCTAGACGTCCTTCCAGAGAAGTCCTCGGGTGTCTGGAAGGTCTACTGGGTAGTAGTAAATGTAGTAGTATTTGTCCCTGATCCAATACAGTGAGAAGTGGCAAGACGACAACACTCCACGGCATAATCCTCAAAGTCAAGACCCCTTTGAGCCAAAGCAGCGAATTATACTGCTAAATCCATTCTGGGTCCAGTCTTCTGTCATGGGTTGTAGGGAACATGAAGATGATGATGAAGGGTCAATGGTATTTCAATATAACTCACAGATAATATAACACAGGATAAACTCCACAACACATTAACGAGACCGGACAATGAACACTGAAAACATCTCGTTACGTATGTAACATCTCGGTTACGTATGTAACCCTCGTTCCCTGAAGGAGGGAACGGAGACGCCACGTCGGAGTACCGACGAATAGGAATCTCACTCGCGAGAGCCAATCTACTTCGAGTGTAACTAAAACGAGCCAATGCACATTGGCATGCAATGATTGCACCAGGTGCTCATGCCACGCTGTGCGGGTATAAATGAGACACAGGTGATTGCATCAAATTAGCCTTTTGCTGAGGAGCCGAGTAGGTAGGCAGGCACCCCAGCAGGGTACAGAGGACATGGCGAATAGGAATCCCTACCAAAGTGCCATGGCCTCTGCCCCCTTCCAGTGCCCAGTGTGAGCCGCCTGAGCTCTTTTACCTGATGAGACGGGGCTCACACCAGGAAGTCCATCACTGCTGTTCCGCATGACCCTGTTCAGTGATTATTGGATGACACTGGGAAAGCGTGCCCTAGAAAAGGGGCCGCTGCGGAGCCCACATCATACCCCGGAGGAGTTATGTGGAGTACAATGCTGAGCCATAGCCCGCAAGGGAGGAGGGGGCTCAGTCCCGGTGACGGGAAGGCTCTCCCAAGGGAAAGACACGGGCTTCCCGTGGAGCGACCGTGGAAGAAAATATGGGATCCCCGTAGGGTCACTCATATAACCCCAGCCCATTACCGGTTCTCAAGGATTCAGCGGCAGGGGCCTGATGCCCGACGCCCGCGACGTCCGGCACCGAGGGTGATGGAGGACTCACAGAGTTTGCTTCTGGAGAATAAGAGCGCCGGAGCACAGCAAGCCGACAAGAGCCGGGGCCTCTCAGTGCTTCTACCCGTTTGAGGTGAGAACACAGGAGGAGACCGGCTCTACACGTAGGCTATAAAATCTAGCGAACGTGTTGGGTGTCGCCCAGCCCGCAGCTCTACAGATATCTGACAGCGAGGCGCCACGTGCCAGCGCCCAGGAGGATGCAACACTTCTAGTAGAGTGTGCTCGCACCCTGAGCAGACAGGGCACACCTTGTGCTTGGTAAGCCAAGGTGATGGCATCCACTATCCAGTGGGCCATCCTCTGCTTGGAGACAGCCTTCCCCTTCTGCTGGCCTCCGTGACAGACAAAGAGCTGATCTGAGGTTCTGAAGCTTTGAGTTCTATCCACGTAGATCCGCAGAGCGCGGACGGGACAGAGCAAAGCTAGGGCTGGGTCTGCCTCCTCCGGGGGCAGTGCTTGCAGGTTCACCACCTGGTCCCTGAAGGGAGTGGTAGGAACCTTGGGCACATAGCCAGGCCGGGCCTTAGTACCACGTGGGTATTACCCGGCCCGAACTCTAGGCACGATTCGTCGACCGAAAATGCCTGCAGGTCCCCTACCCTCTTGATGGAGGCCAATGCAGCCAATGCAGAAGTCTTCATAGACAGAATCTTTAGCTCTGCTGACTGCAAAGGCTCGAATGGGGCATTCTGGAGTGCTCGGAGCACCAGAGCAAGATCCCAAGAGGGGGGTCGAGGGGGGTCGAGGAGGATTTAACCGTCTCGCCCCCCTAAGGAACCTGACGACCAGGTCGTGCTTCCCAACCAACTTACCTTCTACGTGGTCGTGATAGGCGGATATAGCAGCAACATAGACCTTGAGAGTGGAGGGTGACAGCCTACGCTCCAACCCTTGTTGCAGGAAGGAAAGCACAGACGCGATCGAACATCTTCGGGGGTCCTCTCGGCGAGAAGAACACCACTCGACGAACAGGTTCCACTTCGAGGTGTAAGCCTGTCTTGTAGACGGTGCACGTGCCGAAGTGATGGTGTTAACTACCTCTTGGGGTAAGTCACCTAGAACCTCCGCGTCCCGTCCCGGGGCCAGACATGAAGCTTCCACAGGTCTGGACGCGGGTGCCACAGGTGCCCCCGTCTCTGAGTCAGAAGGTCCTTCCTCAGAGGAATCGGCCAAGGAGGGCTGTCGCGAGGAGCATAAGTTCTGGGAACCAGGTCCGGTTGGGCCAGTACGGCACCACCAACAGGAGCTGCTCCTCGTCCTCCTGACCTTGCACAGTGTCTGTGCAAGTAGGCTCACTGGGGAAACGATATTTGCGCAGCCCCTGGGGCCAGCTGTGCGCAAGGGCATCCGTGCCGAGTGTACCCTCGGTCAGCGAATAGAACCACTGGCAGTGGGGCGTTTCTGGGGAAGCAAACAGGTCGACCTGTGCCACCCCGAACTGTCTCCCGATCAGCTGAACCACCTGGGGTGGAGTCGCCACTCCCCTGGAGCGCAGCTCGTGAGAGCTCACGCCGCCACACGGTCGCGCACACCAGGGACATGAATGGCCTGGGCGACCTCAGACACTTCTGACTCCAGAGGAGGAGATGGCGGCGGGAGTTGCGACATGCGACGGGAGTGCAGACCACCTTGTCGGGTTGATATACGCAATGGCGCAGTGTTGTCCGTGCGGACCAGTACATCTTTGCCCGTAACCGCCCTTTGAGGCGGCTCAGAGCAAGATGTACTGCTAGCAACTCGAGTCAATTGATGTGCCAATGCAGGTGCGGGCCCGTCCAAACCCCTGACACTGCATGCCCGTTGTACGTGGCTCCCAGCCCATGGCGGAGGCATCCGTGAAAACCACAGCATGCCTGGACACCTGTTCCAGGGGCACTCCAGCCCGAAGGAACGAAGGGTCTGACCACGGACTGAAGGACTGGCGACAGGCCGGTGTGATGCTCACCCGGTGAGTGCCGCATTGCCACGCCCATCTCGGGACTCGGCCGTGTAGCCAATGCTGAAGCGGTCTCATATGAAGCAGGCCGAGCGGCGTTACTGCCGCCGCGGCTGCCGTATGCCCCAGGAGCCTCTGAAACTGTTTCAGTGGAACCGCCATCCTGCCTTGAAACGTGTTCAGGCAGTTCAGCATCGACTGGACACGCTCCTCTGTGAGGCGCTGTCCGCTCGACCGAATCCAACTCCATACCGAGAAAAGAGATCCTCTGCACGGGGGTGAGTTTGCTCTTTTCCCAGTTGACCCGAAGACCCAACTGGCTGAGGTGTCTGAGCACCAGGTCCCTGTGTTCGCACAACTGAACCCTGGACTGTGCTAGAATGAGTCAGTCGTCGAGATAGTTGAGGATGCGAACGCCCCGTTCTCTCATGGGCACGAGGGCCCCCTCCGTGACTTTCGTGAAGACACGGGGGGACAGGGCCAGCCCGAAGGGCAGGACTTTGTACTGATATGCTCGACCCTCGAACGCAAAGCGTAGAAATGGCCTGTGTCGAGGAAGGATCGAGACATGAAAGTACGCGTCCTTCAGGTCGATCGCTGCAAACCAATCTTGGGGACGGATGCATTCGAAAATGTGTTTCTGCGTGAGCATCTTGAACGGTAGCTTGTGGAGGCTCCGATTCAGGACTCGCAGGTCCAAGATTGGCCGTAACCCACCGGTTTTCTTGGGTACAATGAAGTACGGGCTGTAGAAGCCGGTCTTCATATCGGCTGGAGGGACCGGCTCTATCGCGTCCTTCGCCAGCAGGACAGCGATCTCCGCACGCAGGACATGGGCATCTGTGGCATTCACCGAAGTGGCGGACGCCCTTGAACCTGGGGCGCCGGCGAACTGAATCGCGTGAGCCGAGCCTGATGGTCCGAATGAGCCAGCGAGACGGACCGAGGAGCACTAGCCAGGCTCCCAGGGACCGTACAAGCAGGACCATAGGGACCACCAGCGTACCCACCGTGGGGCAGCGAGGTGGAATGCAGGTACCGGACTGGGGCGGCTGTCTCGTGGAGGCGGCCCGCAGCGAGGTGAGAGTGTGCCGTGCAACACTTACCTGATTCCACAGGTGGGCAGCAGGAACATGAGGGGGTTGTCCACTGCTGCCCGCTGGCGAAGAGGGAGGATGAGTGTGGTCCGGCGTTTGACTGGCCACAACTCTCCGAGCCCCCTGCAGACCCGGAGATGGAAGGAACTGCTCTTGTGTTGAGAATTTGGGAACAGAAACAAAATGGAACACAAGATTCTCCTCCCGGCCCTCCACCGGGGGATGGAGCGGTGTGGTCACCATCTCCAGAAGAGCAGTCCTCCTCACCTCCGGGTCGCCCGTCTCGTGGCAGCTTGCCTTTGGCCTTGCCACCCCTCTTGGCAGGCGTCTGGACGGGTAGGGCGGCCTGCTTGCGCCCGGCTCCACAACGCCGCTTGGGGGGAGGCTGCTGCTGCGCGCGAGGGCGGAGGCAGACGCAGGCGGCGCCTCGGCGACGAGCAGGCTGAGGCGCTGCCGGGCGGCGGGTGGAGACAGCAGCTGACCGCCGTGGCAGAATGTGACTGACCGCCTCAGTCTGCTTCTTCTGTGCGGCCGAGAACTGCTGGGCGAAGTTCTGGGCGCGTCGCCGAAGAGGCCAGTCTGGGAGACGGGGGAGTTAAGGAACCTGACTTTGTCGGTCTCCCTCATGTCCGCCAGACACAGCCAGAGGTGGCGTTCCTGGACCACCATAGTGGACATCGCACGACCCACGGTCCGCGCCGTAACCTTCGTCGCACGAAGCGCGAGGTCCATTGCGGTTCTCAGTTCCTGGAGAACTGCGGGATCGTGACCACCCTCGCGCAAGGTCTTCAGAGCCGGGGCCTGATGGACCTGCAACAACGCCGTAGCGTGTAAAGCGGAGCCTACCTCTCCACAAGCCAGGTAGGCCTTCCCGATCAGATCGGATGAGTACCTACAGGCCCCGGAGGGAAGACACGGGTTCCCCCTGGAAGTGGAGTTAGGGCACAGTTGCATAGCAACGGCCCGTTCCACGGGGAACCTGCGTGTATCCCTTTGCAGGTCCGCCATCGAGGGTGGTGAGGAGGAGGATCCACTAGGCCGGTTTCGGGCAGTAAAGGTGCCGTCCCACGACCTCGTGAGCTCCTCGTGCACCTCCGGGAAAAAGGCACCGGGTGGGGCGCTGAGAACCAGCACGGGCCACCCCGAGAAACCAATCATCCAGCCTTGAGGGTTCGGGACACGGTGGAGGGTTCCACACGAGCCCGACTCTCTCGGCGGCCCGGCAAGCATAGCCATCATCTCCGGATCAGTATCGGGCACAGCGGGTCTACCCGGAGGAGCCCACTGCGCCCGACACATCCTCTCCAGAGAGTTCTGACCCTCCCTCCGATGCAGCGATGGACATCTGGTCCTCAAGGGGAGCCCCAAAGGATACGGATGGTGCACATCTCGTGGACGGCCCACCGCGTTCAATGGTAGCTCTACTGGCTGCGGAGTGCGAGAGGGATGAGGTTCCCCGGGTTGGTTCCCTGGGAAACGCGCTCACCGTAACCCTCAAATCAGCCGGGCTACCGCCTGAAGTAACTCTCTGAGGAGAGTTAGATCGCGGCAGAGGCACAGAGGCTCCGCCCTTGCGAGACGGAGCCGCGATCGCAACTCCGAGATGGTCATGTTCCCGCGCAGTGAGAACATGATTCATCCACCAGCGCTGCCTCAGCGTGCTGAACGCCCAAACACGAGATACAGCGCTGATGACCATCCTCGGTGACAGGAAACCACCGCATCCAGAAACACACAGATAGAATGTCATCTTGAAAAAGACGCAAGCTCTATCTGTGTAAGCTCTTTCAGAAGGACGCTCTCCTTGGTGCTGAAGCACGCGCGGGGAGGGTCGCGGCGACACCGTCAGGGATAGTGCAGCCTGACGTGCGCGCTCTCTCTCACACGGCGCTCTCTTACCAGCCGTGGAACGGCTTTTTAGCGCTCTCCACCTAGCGCACCGAACCGGCTGTGAGAACAGCCTTTGTGATTGTTCTGTTCAAACAACAAAGAGAGATGATCGGAAAACCACACGACCCGCTGCTGTGCCGTCCACACCAACACCGAATGAAGAGATCGCTTCCGAAGGCGGCTTCTGTCTTCAGTCAGGACTGCGAAGTAAGGAGTGATATCTGTAGTAACCATCTACCACTCGGCTCCGAAGCAAAATGCTAATTTGATGCAATCACCTGTGTCTCATTTATACCCGCACAGCATGGCATGAGCACCTGGTGCAATCATTGCATGCCAATGTGCATTGGCTCGTTCCGGGAACTTTAGTTACACTCAAGTAGATTGGCTCTCGCGGGAAGCGAGATTCCTATTCGCCGGCTTTTGAATAATGCGGGAAAGTGGCGCCGAGTGGATCGACTGAATGGGAACCCTCGTTCCCTGAAGGAGGGAACAGAGACGTATGTCGGAACTGACCGACGAATTGGGATCCCTACCAACACACCAGGAATGCTGGCCCTTCCAGCACCCTGCTTGAGCTCACTGGACCGCTCCTGTATTGGAGAGGGAGTCAGGGCTCCAGGCAGGGAAGGACAGTCACTGCTATTCCTGCAAGACCCACTCAGAGTGACTTTTGAATAATGCTGGGAAAGCGTGCCCATCTTGGAAGACGGAATGCTGCGGAGCCACATCCTTCAAGGGAAGGAGAGGTGGCGGATTACACATAAGGACTAACCTAGCAGGGTAGTGCAAACATATGGCAGTCTCTGCGGTGGTTCCAACCTGGACCCAGGGGGGAAAGAACACCTCCAGAGACGACAGAGGGAAAGGGAAAGGGAAAGACACGGGGCTAGCAGAGTAGGGTAGCTGGTACCGTGGAGAATACACATATGGGGTTGCCGAGGGAACCGCTACATATGGATACCCAGCCTACACACACGTTCCACAAGCATACGGGTGCAGGCCTGGCATCAGACGGCCGCAACGTCCGACACCAAAGGGGTGATGGAGGAGCTCGACAGGGTTAGCCATTTCTGGGGAACACAACTGGAGACAATAAATGCACGTATCCGGCCCAGGGGGCCGGGAATGGCATCACAAGCCGACACTAGAATGGGCACTTAGCGCTACTGGCCAATGGGGGCGAGTACACAGGAAGATACCGGCTCTACACGGAGGCTATAGAATCTAACGAACGTGTTAGGTGTCTCCCAGCCCGCAGCTCTACATATATCTGTCAGTGAGGCGCCTTGAGCCAGCACCCAGGAGGAAGCCACACTCCAGTCGAGTCTGCTCGCAACCCGAACGGGCAAGGCACGTCTTGGGATTGGTACACCAAGACAATAGCATCCACTATCCAGTGGGCTAACTTCTGCTTGGAGACAGCCTTTCCCTTCTGCTGGCCTCCGTAAACAGATGAAGAGCTGTTCTGAGGTCCTAAAGCTTTGAGTTCGGTCCATGTAGGCGCGGAGACCGCAGACGGGGCAGAGCAAAGCTAGGGCTGGGTCTGCCTCCTCCGAAGGCAGCGCTTGCAGGTTCACCACCTGATCTCGAAAAGGAGTGGTGGGAACCTTGGGCACGTATCCGGGCCGAGGTCTCAGGATGATGTGAGAGTTACCTGGCCCGAATTCTAGGCACGATTCGCTGACCGAAAGTGCGTGCAGGTCCCCTACCCTCTTGATGGAGGCCAATGCAACCAAGAATACTGTCTTCATGGACAGGATCTTTAACTCAATGGATTGCAAAGGCTCAAAGGGAGGGCTCTGGAGTGCTCTGAGCACCAGAGCTAAGTTCCAAGAGGGTACCGAGTTTGGATGAGGCACCCCTGAGGTTAGGTCGTGCTTCCCTAAGGACTTACCGTCAACTGCATAGTGATATGCTGCTATTGCTGCGACGTACACTTTGAGGGTGGAGGGAGACAGCCTTCGCTTCAACCCGTCTTGCAGAAAGGAGAGCATGACGCTAACCGAACACCTTCGGGGTTTTCACGGCGAGAAGAACACCAGTCAACGAACAGGTTCCACTTCAACGCATAGAGGCGCCTCATAGAGGGGGCTTACACAGCCCCGAGCCACAGCATGGGCCGCCCCGAGAAACCAATCGTCCAACCGCGAAGGTTCTGGACATGGCGGAGGGTTCCACTCGAGCCCGACACCTGCGGCAGCCCGGGAAAGCATAGCCGTGAGCTCTGGATCAGGCTCGGGCAACGCTACCACACTGAAAACGGGTGCATCACAGCAAACAGCGCAGCCGCAAAGCCTTCATCTCCAGAATCCATTAGCCCGTCCCCCGATACCAATCGAAACCATATCCTCAGCCGGAGCCCCAAAAGTAACGGCTGGCCCCCCATGGGAAGGACCAGTGCGCTCTCGCGGTATTCCACTTCCGTATTTATACCCGCACGGAACGTGGACCGCATGCCAATGGGCATTGGCTTGTTTAGAAACACTCAAAGCAAATTGGTCTCTGAAAACAGATCCCAATTCGTCGGTCAGTTCCGACGTACATCGAAGGTGATCGACTGAAAGGGAACACAGGAACATATGTACAGACGATAATAAGGTGAACACAGCTGAACAGAATGACAAATCATATTTGTTACTATGACGACAAACGAGTACAGGAACTGAACAAAGGAAAATAGGAACCGATGATTAAAAAAGACCATGAAAGTGAAACTAAAATGACACAGACAGACTATATGTGACAACGGTAAACCACGGGATAAACAGAGAGACTAATATTAGTGTAGATGCCAATCTTCTTATTATGTAACAAGTATACTGATGTTATAGGAAGTGTTCTGGGTGACCTAGTTAATCTATAGATAGGCGTTTCCCCATAATGCATTAGTGTTGGGGCTGCACTCAATTCATCAGTAATGATGTTGTGGTTTTTCCAGCTGGCACAGAACCACAGACTCTGGTCCATGAGGACTTGATGGCATCATGATCTCACCTTCTATCTGTTGTGAATCTATTAATCACTGTGTGATTAAGTTTGAAATATGATGGTCAGAAATTCCCAATAGAGCCGTGTGGAGCTTCAGTGCAGGAGAGAGTATTTCCATAGTATTCTTTCCTCTTCAGAGGAAGAGGAAATGATGCGTTTCATGAGCTGTGTTCAGATACAAGAAATGTATCTAACTTTAAAACCTTTCAAATGTATGTGGAGCAGCTCAGATCATTTGATGAGAAATGTTTGAGTTCAGACTTTTGACATCTTGTATCTTGACGAATCTGAGCACAGTTTGAAACATTGTTTAGATCTTATCTGAAACTCTAGCATCTGAGAAGCAGATGATGTCAGTAAAAGGCTATATTTGCTCTCCATTTGATCTAATTGCTGTAAGAGAATCTAAGCTAAATAGTCAAATGCAACATTATTTAATAAAACCGGATACAACTAATAGACAGGAGGACGGTGTCTAAAGAAAAGCAGAGAGAAAAGCGTTTGGCTTATTTGATTTCTGCATGCGTCCTTAAACACATGTGGCCCTGAAATTAGACAATTCCAAATGGAACACCGAGTCTGTCACAACATTTCACAACATTTAAACATTCAAGTGTTTTAGTGTATCAGACTTAACAGTGCTCAACACTAGAGGGCAGTAGAGCTTTATTATTGACCATCTGCTCTGCTTTCAGAGAAAGCGATAGCCTACTAGTTTACTAAAATCTATACTGCCCGTGTTCTTTCTGAAAGACAGTTTTCAGAACACACTTGCACACATGAGGACATGGGCAGACTCGCACACTTAGGAATCATGTTTGACAGTGACTTCATTTTTAAAAAAACATTAGCATTGTTACTGAAACAGCATATTATCACCTCAGGGACATCTCCAAAGCTCCTCACAATGAGAAACTTGTTCATGCATTTGTTACGTCTAGACTTGACTAGTGCAAAAGCGTTTTGGCTGGGTTACCAAAGAGCTCTATTAAACACTTACAAAGAGTTCAGAATGCAGCATAACGAATGCTAACTCGCTCTAAAACTAGAAATCACATTACTCCAACACTCAGATCCCCTCACTGGCTGCCTGTATCATTCAGAATTAAATCAATATCCTCTTATTTGTCTTTAAATGTCTTCATGTAACTGCCCCAATAGCCTACCTTTCTAATTTGTTGAATAGATATACCTACTCCAGCAAAATCGCTCCGAACATCAAAAAGTAATTTGTTGGTTCACTTGGTTGTGCCAAAAAGTCAGCTTTCACTCATTTCGGTCCCAAGCTATGAAACTCTCTTCCTGACAACCTACGAGCCATCAACTCACTGTGCACTTTTTCTTGATTCATGTTATTGTTGTTTTTTATTATCTTATTTCTATTCAATGTATTACCTTATTTCTATATGTGTATATATGTTTATTTATATGTGTATTTCTCTTCTGTAAAGCACTGTTTTAAAAGGTGCTATATAAATAAAGCTTTACTTACTTGCACATGCACCTTCAAGTTTGTGAGCTGTTTATCGACAGCCTTAGAAATATCAACTGAAGAATGTTGATGGGCCCCATTGACTTTCACAGTATTTTTTCCCCCTCCATACTATGGAAGTCAATGGTTCCCACCCTTACGGAACAAAAATGTATGGAGATATACTGCAAAATATAATGCAATACATTTCCATATATATGTGAAACTAGTGCTTATATTTTTCAATATACTGAAATATATGCATTGACCATGTATGGCTATATATTGATACATATTAAATATTTAGAAATGAAGACAAAAATAGGATTACTTGTAATATTCATAAAGTTGTATCCACTTTACCAACCAACTTAAAGATGTGTCCTTTATTGTGTACATATATTGCACAAACATGTTCCCGTATAAATGTGAATGTATTGTGCTCAGTCAAATTGAGCTCAGGTGCTCCTGTTTCCACTGATCATCCTTGAGATATTTCTACAACTTGACTGGAGTCCACCTGTGGTAAATTCAGTTGATTGGACATGATTTGGAAAGGCACATGGCTGTCTATATAAGGTCCCACAGTTAACAGTGCATGGCAGAGCACAAACCAAGCCATGAAGTCCAAGGAATTGTCTGTAGACCTCAGAGACAGGATTGTATCGAGGCACAGATCTGGGGAAGGGTACAGAAACATTTCTGCAGCATTGAAGGTCCCAATGAGCACAGTGGCCTCATCATCCGTAAATGGAAGAAGTTTGGAACCACAAGGACTCTTCCTAGAGCTGGCCGTCCAGCCAAACTGAGTGATCACGGGAGAAGGGCCTTAGTCAGGGAGGTGACCAAGAACCCAATGGTCACTCTGACAGAGCTCCAGCGTTTCTCTGTGGAGAGAGGAGAACCTTCCAGAGGAACAACCATCTCTGCAGCTCTCCACCAATCAGGGCTGTATGGTAGAGTGGCCAGAGATAAGCCACTCCTCAGTAAAAGGCACATGACAGCCCACCTGGAGTTTGCCAAAAGGCGCCTAAAGGACTCTCAGACCATGATAAACAAAATGATCTGATCTGATGAAACTCTTTGGCCTGAATGGCAAGCATCATGTCTGGAGGAAACCAGGCACCGCTCATTACCTGGCCAATACCATCCCTACATTGAAGCGTGGTGGTGGCAGCATCATGCTGTGGGGATGTTTTTCAGAGGCAGGAACTGGGAGACTAGTCAGGATCGAGGGAAAGATAAATGCAGTAATGTACAGAGACATCCTTGATGAAAAACTGCTCCAGAGCGCTCTGGACCTCAGACTGGGGCGAAGGTTCATCTTCCAACAGGACAACGACCCTAAGCACACAGCCAAGATAACAAAGGAGTGGCTACGGGACAACTCTGTGAATGTCCTTGAGTGGCCCAGCCAGAGCCCAGACTTGAGCCGAACTGATCATCTCTGGAGAGATCTGAAAATGGCTGTGCACCAATGCTCCCCATCCAACCTGATGGAGCTTGAGAGGTCCTGCAAAAAAGAATGGGAGAAACTGCCCCAAAATAGGTGTGCCAAGCTTGTAGCATCAAACTCAAAAAGACATGAGGCTGTAATTGGTGCCAAAGGTGCTTCAGCAAAGTATTGAGCATAGGCGTTTTTCGTTTTGTATTTTTAATAAATTTGCAAAGATTTCAAACAAACTTCTTGTCATTATAGGGTATTGTTTGTAGAATTGAGGAAAATAATGAATTGAACCAATTTAGGAATAAGGCTGTAACATAACAAAATGTGGAAAAAGTGAAGCGCTGTGAATACTTTCCAGATGCACTCTATACACACATTCACGGAATGAGTTACAGCAGATTTCTAGTTCCCAGCATGCTTCTGACTGTTAAAGAGTAAATGTTAAAATGAAGTGTTATTTCACATGTTTTGCTCAATATTAATATAGCGGGAGATCTGTTAGTGTTTTAATGTTCTATTATTTTGGAATTTAAAAGGTTTTCTGGTATGTTTGAGTTTTTGGGGTTACTGTTGTGTTGAAGAGTAGAGCCTGTGGTGAGGCTGATGATTGGCTGAACACCATTAAGACTATATATTATATTTAAAAAGTATTGGCTGTGCTCTCTTCAGCACAGTGATAGTCTCTGTGCTAAATACTTTAGTACATGCAGGTGTGCTTGTGCTATTGTTAACTAGCTTGAAAATATGAAACATTTATAAGTAAATATAAATATAAGAAATATATTACATTATATATTTCTCTATATATGTGTGTTTATACTGCATGAGTAAATATATATTATATACGTGCATTACCATATCTTATCACATACACTCACCTAAAGGATTATTAGGAACACCATACAAATACTGTGTTTGACCCCCTTTCGCCTTCAGAACTGCCTTAATTCTACGTGGCATTGATTCAACAAGGTGCTGAAAGCATTCTTTAGAAATGTTGGCTCATATTGATAGGATAGCATCTTGCAGTTGATGGAGATTTGTGGGATGCACATCCAGGGCACGAAGCTCCCGTTCCACCACATCCCAAAGATGCTCTATTGGGTTGAGATCTGGTGACTGTGGGGGCCATTTTAGTACAGTGAACTCATTGTCATGTTCAAGAAACCAATTTGAAATGATTCGAGCTTTGTGATATGGTGCATTATCCTGCTGGAAGTAGCCATCAGAGAATGGGTACATGGTGGTCATAAAGGGATGGACATGGTCAGAAACAATGCTCAGGTAGGCCGTGGCATTTAAACAATGCCCAATTGGCACTAAGGGGCCTAAAGTGTACCAAGAAAACATCCCCCACACCATTACACCACCACCACCAGCCTGCACAGTGGTAACAAGGCATGATGGATCCATATTCTCATTCTGTTTACGCCAAATTCTGAATCTACCATTTGAATGTCTCAACAGAAATCGAGACTCATCAGACCAGGCAACATTTTTCCAGTCTTCAACTGTCCAATTTTGGTGAGCTTGTGCAAATTGTAGCCTCTTTTTCCTATTTGTAGTGGAGATGAGTGGTACCCGGTGGGGTCTTCTGCTGTTGTAGCCCATCCGCCTCAAGGTTGTGCGTGTTGTGGCTTCACAAATGCTTTGCTGCATACCTCGGTTGTAACGAGTGGTTATTTCAGTCAAAGTTGCTCTTCTATCAGCTTGAATCAGTCGGCCCATTCTCCTCTGACCTCTAGCATCAACAAGGCATTTTCGCCCACTGGACTGCCGCATACTGGATGTTTTTCCCTTTTCACACATTCTTTGTAAACCCTAGAAATGGTTGTGTGTGAAAATCCCAGTAACTGAGCAGATTGTGAAATACTCAGACCGGCCCGTCTGGCACCAACAACCATGCCATGCTCTAAATTGCTGAAATCACCTTTCTTTCCCATTCTGACATTCAGTTTGGAGTTCAGGAGATTGTCTTGACCAGGACCACACCCCTAAATGCATTGAAGCAACTGCCATGTGATTGGTTGATTAGATAATTGCATTAATGAGAAATTGAACAGGTGTTCCTAATAATCCTTTAGGTGAGTGTGTATATATATATATATATATATATATATATATATATATATATATATATATATATATATATATATATATATATATATATATATATATATAATATAATGTATTACTGAAATGTATTAAAATTACATACATTATGATATATTAGTAACTATATAGTCACACAATTCTCAATATATAAAAACAATTCCTTATGTATTATTCAATATATTGTAATATATTAACACAATATATTATTCTGTATATTTTCAAATACTGTTATATAATTTAATATACTGGTCATTCAACAACTGTTTGATTACCGACATTCTTCAAAATATATTATTTTGTGTTTGGCAGAAGAAAGAAACTGGTTTGGAACAACTTGAGGGTCAGTAAATTATGATTAATAAATGAATGTTTCGCAATCATTCTTACATATTCGGTCTTTAGCGACCCGGATCAATATCTAACACGGATGGATCTCCACCTGTCGTGATAATATAAAACTCTCCTGATATTAGAGTCACACTTACAGAAGAATGAAATAAAGCATATTTTGTTACTGTTGGAGCTTGGAAGGGATCAGTTTGTGCAGATGTTTTATACCATCATCACAGTCCTCGTCAGAGCTCTTTTCCCAGTACATTCAGCAAATTATAGATTTGAGAACATGTTTGCCATCGCGAATATGAGACCATCAAACGACCCTATACAATTTTTACAAAAATGAATGGGAAAACATGCATTCTTTTATAATTGTATTATTTTTTTTCTGGTTATATTGTTTATAATGAATTGATTGAGGAATACTAAGAAGGTTGATGTCAAACTTGAAAAATGAATGATGAAGAGGGTAGTGAATGATGTCCCGGGTCACTAAAGACAAGAGGTATGCATTTAAGGGCTAAAATGTTAAAATATATTAGTAGCCTATAGAAATGAATATTAACCTATTAATATTGTAAAACTATTATTCATTCTTAGTTTGTGATTTACATTTATGCATTTGGCAGACACTTTATCCAAAAATCATATATTGCATTCAAGGTATAGGTTATTATTAAACCAGATCATATTAGACCAGCAAGAAACCCGCTGCATTTTCCAAAACACATCAGTTTAAGCTGGATTTTACAGCAGGGAATCCATCAGGTGAACGATAAAATAATAATCTGGTGTGGAAAAAAAATACTTTTTACACCATATCATTATTTCATCGTTATAACAAAATAACTTTTATAATATGACGGCAGAGAGGAGGTGTCTAAATGTGAAGCTGTGTCCGGCAGAGATTTACAGCTGAAAGTGGGTTTAGATTGTAGTTAGTCTTGCGGGTCAGCGCAGTTCTGTGATGATAAAGGCATTATGAAACCCTGAGAGCTTATGAAACCAGCACTGCACTGGCGGTTCATTCAGGACCGAATTTTACCGTCATTCTTTACAGGCCAGTTCTTTTTTATGATCCCTGTAAAATAAGCTGCAGTCACACTGATCACATCAGTACACGACCATCGCTTATGATGATTAACGGGGTGATTTAAAGCTGCTGGGTGTCATTTTTTTGGCTATTGGTAGTTTGGCTTCCTGAAGAGTGATGCTTGCGTTCAGACCGGTTGACATAGTTAACTTAGTTAAAGGAAAACACAATGATCCACTTCAAACAAGCAGCTGTACTGATACAAACTCAAATACATTTTCAAAAAAGAAAGAGAGAGAGAAAGAGAGGGTTGGGAGCCCTTTCATGTTCCTCTTCACCGCAACACGAGAAGCCCTGCAGCCAGACAGAAAACTCGATAAATCTGCTCCAAATCAGACAAATCGCCCCGTATTCCAGTGCTAGCAGTTCACGCCAGGCTTTGAACAAAAGGCTGCGGAGAACTCATCAGTCATAAAACATGGAAAACTAGATCCGAAGTTGGAAAATCTGGAACAGACGAATTTAACAGGAGTTTTTGCTAGTATACCCCTACACTGTTCCTTGTAATCGGCCTTGTTATGCTATATTATCACCAAATATTGGATTCAATCTTTTTGTAAACATGTTTTCTTTTAGTTAGGACAGGTTTTGCATTTATTTTTTTAAAGTGATTGATCGTAGGCCTCATTGATCTGAGGATCAGTTCATCTCTGTGAAAAAGAAAGCATGTAATACTCTAAATAGTTTGTTTGTGTACGTATGTACACAAGTGTGTGTGTGTGTGTGTGTGTGTGTGTGTGTGTGTGTGTGTGTGCACATATGTGACCATCCTGAACACTAAATGATTCTCTGATTTTCAATCTCTTTTGACCAATATGAGCTCAGATCAGTGAGGCCTATCAGTCAGTTTTAACAATAAATACAAAACCTGTAAAAGAAAACAAGTTGACACAAAGTTTGAATCCAATATTTGGTGATAATATAATATAGCGAGAGATTTATAAGCTATGTTGTGTAGCTAGGTCAGTTTTGACCAGGAACACCACAAGTGTTTTTTTAAGTACAAAGATGATCCCCAAAATTTTGGGGAAGTAATAAAACCATGTGTGAGCAAAGTTGGTAAGTTTTAGTCCAATGCGATAACATTAACCAACATTTTCGGGAAATCCTCTTTGGTCAAAATGGACCGAACACAACATAAGGGTTAAAGGCCCGTTCACACACCAAGGATGATAACTATAATGATATGAAGTTTAAAGGCACAATACGTACGATTTTTGGATTCAACCCTTGTCAAAAAATCCTAAAGGATTCCAATAAGAAACCTGTACAGGATTCCATTTAGAATTTCTATCATATTTTGGAACCGTTCCTATGGGATTCCGTTAGGAATATTCTTATATGATATTGATGTCTTGTCCTATAAGATTCGTATCTGATTCCTATTGGATTCTGTGGGAATTATTTTATAAGACAATACATAAATATACTGTAGGATTATTTCTACTGAATTTTATTGGATCCAATTGGGTCTCTCTCTCTCTCTCTCTCTCTCTCTCTCTCTCTCTCTCTCTCTCTCACACACACACACACACACACACACACACATTCTAAATGTTACTCTAAAAAAGTTTAAGGGATAGTTCACCCTGAAATGAAATAAAGTCATCTTTTACTCACTCTGCTGATGCCCTGTGTCCTTCTATCTTTTTTGAAATTTTGAAAAACGTCCTGCACGCGCTCCTCCATATAATGCCAGTGATTGGCGACAAACTTTACAAAAAGGATACAAAAGTACCACGCGATGATACAGGGAGACGCGCGCCATATATGGAAAGTGTTCAGAGGCATACTATAAGGTTTTGCGAGAAAGAAAGTGTTTTATTCAGTCAAAATACTGAGCTCGGCCGTTACTCTGTGCGTGCTCCTGTGAGTGTGTGCGCGAGCCATCAGCGCTCACGCAATGCTGTCATGACAACCGGTACAAAGCATTGGCCTCGAGAGGTTTACCTCATTATAGTATTATTGTATTATTTATTATTATTAACCTTAAAAGAGACGAGAGTCGCGTTTGTTTCTATTGAGTCTGATTTGATTTCTCAGAATAGTGTGGTGTGTGTGCTTATCCTGGGTGTCATGACAACAATGCGAGTTATAGTAATATGCTGACGGCTGGCACACACTCACAGGAACGCACACAGAGTAACGGCCGAGCTCAGTGTTTTGACTGAATAATACGGTTTCTTTCTAGGAAAACCTTATGCTGCGTTCACACCGAACGTGAATAGAGCATCTGGAGCGAGTGATTTCCCTCCTGCACACTTTCCATATGTGGCGCGCGTCTCCCTGTATCATTGCATCATACTTTTGTATCATTTTTGTAAAGTTTTAGCCTGGATTTCACTGCCATTCACAGCCATGGAGGAGCGCGTGCAGGATGCTTTTTTAAATTATTTGTTCTGCTTATGAGGTCTGGAAAAGATAGAAGGACATATGGCCAACATAAGACTTTAAGGGTGACTTTATTTTCATTCCAGGGTGGCTCTAAAAAGCCTTATTTATTTATTTACTATAATAAGTAATAATAAAATATATCACAGGACAAAATGAAATTCCATTAAATAAAAACACAATGTCCAATAGTATTCTAAGAATCCAATAAGATCCTACAGGATAAACTGAAATTCCAATAGGATTTTTTGACAAGGGTATCCAAAAACCACTAGAACAATGTTTTATATTTTGTTGACTTGCGTACATTCATTATCCTAAATGTTTTCAAGAATGTTTAAAACCAAAGCAATTTTAACCAGGACACAAATGTGCACACTGAACTGAAGTTTACTTGATTATCCATAAGTATCAAATATGATCCATGAGGCTTGTGAGGAAGGTTTAGATAAACTGAGTATTGGTAACTCAATTTTGCAAGTTAAGTACTTAGTTCAGACAACTTAAATATTTATGTTCACTGAACTCAAGAAAAACTTGACATATAAGTACACTGAACTCGTTTTCTTAAAGGATTAGTTCACTTCAAAATGAAAATTTTCGGATAATTTACTCACCCCCATCTCATCCAAGATGTCTTTCTTTCTTCATTCGAAAAGAATGAAGGATTCATTGTGTGAATCCTTTATGGAGAAGACAATCTTAGAATGCATTGCAATAAAATCTGTGAAAAAGCTGTCTATGTAGACGTCACAGTAGACAGCAAGACAGTGGGAACTGACTAGTTATTTAGCATCAATGCAGCATATGAGACACACGCCATTAATTTGTCTGTCAAGAGACTGAATGTCATGGGTGATCACATTAGCAACACATGCAAATACTCACCAGCAGCCCGGCCCATTTCTCATGGTCGCTTTGTTTACTGGTGTGGATTTATCATGTCCCCTTCCTTTGACAGGAGCTCCTTATTTATTTAACACATGTGTGGGTAGGATAGTGTGTGTGTGGCAAAGATTGTTAGCAAGCCCTCGCTGGTCCCAAAAGATCTTTCTCTGCCGTATAGATTTGTTTTACTGAACGGCTCCCTTTTCACTGTCTCAAACACACATACACATTTATGACAGATGCTTTCTATGAAAGCAATTACAATCAGCTACTTTTTCTTCTTGAGGGTAGATTTATTTTTAAAGGTGCAGTGTGTAATATTTATGAGGATTTATTGACAGAAATGCAATGTAATATACATAACTATGTTTTCAGTGGTGTATAAAGACCTTACATAATGAACCGTTATGTTTTTATTTCCTTAGAATGAGCCATTTCTATCTTCACACACCGCGGGTCCCCTTAGAGTGAAGTCGCCATTTTGTGCATTTTGCACACTTCTAGTGTTGCAAGTTTCACAGAGCTTTATTTTGATTTTCAATACTTTGCATTTTAAAATGAACATATAAATGTCTTTTCAGTAATTACTAACAGAAGACACAATTCAATTTTAAAATTGTGGTGCTTCAAATTAAGTGATAAAAGCAGTAGCAAATGTCTGTTGTGTCATCTTTGCACCAATAAAATGTGCAACACTTTATGTTTACCAAATTATATGTTATTATATCTAACTAATTTAACACACAGTGGAATGTTTTCCTTGACATCTTGCGATTTCAAGGCATGTGAGTTCCTGAACATGATGCATGATGGGATACACTTAGTTTAGCTAGTTAGTGTGGGATTAGTGTGCGCTCAGGGCACTGTGCTTTGCCATTTTTAAGACATGGGACAGTCTTGCGCACTTACTTCCTGCTGCATGCACCGCTCTCAAGTGGCCTAGACAGCAAGTCCGCAAGTGTATTTGGTGTTTCCAAGGTTTCTACGGAAGTAAAAATGTAATGTGGGAACGTTGATATGGCGTCACTGATGAGTGACACAATGGCACTGGTTAAAATAGCTGATTTCTCTGGATTTAAACATTGTTGGAAACATTTGGGATAATGCAAGTACACAAGTCAACAAAATATAACATTGTTATAGTGGTAATCCAAAAATCTTACGTATTGTGCCTTTAATAGATCACAGAAACCTGAATGCACTTTTGTTGTTGTAACGTGATAAAAAAAGCATTTACAATCTTTTACTGAATGTTTCGTCTTATATGATTTCAGATGGTCCTTTTTTCAAGACCCAAAACATGCAAAACGATTGACATTCAGAGAGCATTTCTAAAAAAAACTGCATACGACATTTTTACTATAAATGACAAGTTAACTCATCTATTTTCTGCAGATTCATTAATATCTGAGTCGTGTTTCAGATGTTTGCTCTGATAGATTCTCTCATCTCATCTCGTGTTTCAGAAACACGTCAACGGCGCATCTTGCAGCTAGGATATCAGGATGTTTATTTCATAATTATTGTGTGCTGTGAAGATGTCGTGAGTAAACAGCTCATCACCTCTGATCAAACAGCAAACTTTTGAGTCTGTTTGGGTAATTAACATGCACATTTGAAAACCTGCATTAGAGAAACACAGTGAGTCAGAGACATTAGACTTTACAGAGAGAGAGAGAGAGAGAGAGAGAGAGAGAGAGAGAGAGAGAGAGAGAGAGAGAGAGAGAGAGAGAGAGAGAGAGAGAGAGAGAGAGAGAGAGAGAGAGAGAGAGAGAGAGAGAGAGAGAGAGAGAGAGAGAGAGAGAGAGAGAGAGAGAGAGAGACAGAGAGAGAGACAGAGAGAGAGAGAGAGAGAGAGAGAGAGAGAGAGAGAGAGAGAGAGAGAGAGACAGAGAGAGAGAGAGAGAGAGAGAGAGAGAGAGAGAGAGAGAGAGAGAGAGAGGGAGAGAGAGAGAGACAGAGAGAGAGAGAGAGAGACAAGAGAGAGAGAGAGAGAGAGAGAGAGAGAGAGAGAGAGAGAGAGAGAGAGACAGAGAGAGAGACAGAGAGAGAGAGAGAGAGAGAGAGAGAGAGAGAGAGAGAGAGAGAGAGAGAGAGAGAGAGAGAGAGAGAGAGAGAGAGAGAGAGAGAGAGAGAGAGAGAGAGAGAGAGGGAGAGAGAGAGAGACAGAGAGAGAGAGAGAGAGAGAGAGAGAGAGAGAGAGAGAGAGAGAGAGAGAGAGAGAGAGAGAGAGAGAGAGAGAGAGAGAGAGAGAGAGAGAGAGAGAGAGAGAGAGAGAGAGAGAGAGAGAGAGAGAGAGAGAGAGACAGCAAACACTGATTTCATTGGGAAAGATAATTTCAAACCTGACATGTTTGTATACTGAATATTTCCGGTGTAGACATGTTTTCAAGAGATGTGAATGACGAATAGGGCTTGATAAAAACAACACTGAGTCAAAGCACAGATTGATTCCTTCTCTCTGTCTGAGGGGGAGCCATTATCATACTTTTTTTCCTCAGATAATGTTAGTCTATTTTTTTTTTTTTTGCACAAATAATATTTCAATAAATGATTTGCCTCTAAGACTTTCATGTAAACACTGTAACCACAAATGTTGACCCGGGGCGTCATTCACTACCCTCTTCATCATTCATTTTTTTAAAGTTAAAACATCAACCTTCTTATTATTCCTCAATCAATTCATTATTTAAAAAATAGCCTGTTTTCCCATTAATTTTTTGCAAAAAATTGTTTAGGGTCGCTAACGACCCGGGGTGTGTAACAGTGCAAGTATATTTTTTTCTGCACAACAATAATTGAATCTTTGATGACTGAATAAGTGCAATTCACCTTTATTCCACATGGTGGCAATGTCTGATACACAATGATGAAGTGATGTTTCACTCATAGTCACCGCAGGCAGAAAACAAAAGAATAGGAAGAATCATCAGCAAAACATGAACTGGCTCAGAGATTTACTGCAGAGCAAGAACTGAACTCAGTCTAAAATTACTGTCACTGTCACTGATGCTGGATCTGATGAAGAAGCTGTCAGAGATCAAAATATTGATTTTGAAGATGTTTCGAGAATATGTTTGAGATGGTGAATATGAGGCAGATGCTGAATGAACTGAAAAGAGCTCTGACGAGGACAGTGATGATGGTATAAAACATCTGCACAAACTGATCCCTTCCAAGCTCCAACAGTAACAAAATATGCTTTACTTTATTCTTCTGTAAATGTGACTCTAATATCAGGAGAGTTTTATGTTATCACGACAGGTAGAGATCCATCCGTGTTAGCGGATATTGATCCGGGTCGCTAAAGACCCGAATATGTAAGAATGCATTTAACTAAATGTTAACACTTTTCTTTTCTTTTCTTTTCTTTTCTTTTCTTTTCTTTTCTTTTCTTTTCTTTTCTTTTCTCTTATTTTCTACAGATGTATAATACAATTGCCAATGAAATATGCTGCTCAAACAGTTAATGACTTAGACTTTGCCTGGCATTTAAAAACGACCAAACCAACACGATGTTGAGATGCTGTAATGCGATTGTTTCACTGGTTAGTCCAGTTATCCAATCACATCCTCTGTTGAGGCAAATTTCATTGTGAGTTTTCTGTTGCACATCAAGGGATTTATTCTGTAAATGTGTTTCCTAGTTTATGTGCATGTCTTCTCATCAGACAAAATGTGTATCCGCCTCAGTTGAGCACATGCACATTTTTAGAATTTATGCGCATCTTTCAATTTCTGTTTCCATCCAGCTGTATCCCATTTTTTATGGGATATCCCAAAATGCACATAAAAATCGGCAAATGGAACCATATCTAAGGAATTGTGTTTGGAAAGCATAATGCCCTGTTTACACCTGGCATTAAGATGTGTTTTGGTTGATCGGATCACAAGTGGATGACGCTAAATACAGGTGTAAACGGGGTCTAAAACATTTTGAGCTTGTCCACTTTCATTCACTTCCAGAGGTAGTTGAAAATACATTCGACCGGATTGCTTTCGTAGTGTAAACGCTCATGTGGTCGAATGTGTTCAAACTGCCACAAAAGACCATCTACCCTCCGTCTAATGCGTAAACATTATGGGAGCCAGACGGGATTTAAACTGTCGGTTGAAGACCCAAGTTTGGTTTGAAGAGGAAAAATGTCCCAAGCACAATGTTCTCCCACCATTCCTGATTTCTAACACACGCTCACAGCGTTCGGCTGGTCTTGTGTCTGTCAGAGCAGAAACTAAAGCTAATGCTCTCCGTGTGGTTTCCCGTCGTCTCCGGCGTGTTCATATGTAAATTGCGTGAGCTCATTTCATCCATTAGATGGAAAGATCTGAAAAAGCCCATACATTTACCCGCCCATAGACCCTCCCCTCGAAGAAATCAGGACAGAAGTGGTTGAAAGTGGACAAAAGAGACGGATTAAAACACCAGGTGTAAAAAGGAATGTGTCTCCCTCATCTACTTATGATTCGATCGACCAAAACGCATCCTAATACCAGCTGTAAACAGGGCCACAGAGTTTTATTCTTCAGGAGGTGAAACTATCAGTGACTGGCTCTTAACTTTAAACAACACAGCACACACTATCTGAACATCCTAAAAGCTTCACCTGTAAATACATGAAAACATGCCGAGTGAATCTTTTAAATCCTCAAGGAGAGTCTCCTGACCGCTGCACTGCGTCTGCCCTCCGGATCCTGATCTTATTGTCCAGAATCTGGAGCTGGATCTGAACCCATTGACTCCTGTAATACACGTCGTTCCTCTAAGAGCACAAAGGCCTCTGTCAGCGCTTACCGCGGTAAAGTCAGCCATGCAATAAGGAAGAGTTATGGGGCCAAAGATCCCGAAAAAAAGACTCAATTTCTGTGGGCAGAGAGAATTACAGCAGCGCTGTTCACCTTTAGAGCATCAGGAAAACAAGAAAATAAACTACATTACACTCCTTTACATTGATTTTACCAAGTGGAGTTTTCCTTAACTGTGGTAAAATCACTGTATTGCACAAGGCTTATTGTGGTGGTGACAACAGAAGTAAAATATTAATAATTATATTTAAAAAAAACGCTCATGTTCTACATGCAAATGCAAAGCGATTAAAATCTAATTAAACAGCATTTTGAATCACAGATAACAACAAATGTGAATGACTATGAATCTACATAAAAAAAACATGTTAGATCTACTATATTCGCCCAATCTCAACTAACAGGTCTAAATAAACAATTTAATTAAAAAAAGTTGCTTAATTAATAAGGCTTTGCAAACTCATGCATTCCAGCATGAATAAATTATTGCTGTTTTAGGATTATGGACTTTATGATGATACTTTTGCTGTTGTTGACTACACACCCAACACATCTTTGTTTTGCAAGATGTTTCTTTCTTCAGAGCCAAAGACTTCACATTACATATTAAACAATATGTAAGAATAACAACAAATTATATTTACATTTATGGTCAATCATTTAGCAGATGCTAATTGATATTTTGCAGCAAATGTATAAGTTGCTCATTGATAATTTGCAAAGAATCTAGGGTGAACTTCTTGTGTGAATGCATGATATGCACTTATAATCAAAACTCTTCTTTTGTGAAAACATATAAACAATGTTCAGAGGTTTGGCCTCCTGCTATTCTGAATGTGAACGACTCACTGTTGACCGTCCAGCAGGGCAGGACTTTCAGAAAGAATTCAATAACAATAACTTTTATGGGAAGCCCAA
The DNA here is from genome assembly GCA_018749465.1 of Paracanthobrama guichenoti. Classification (NCBI taxonomy): domain Eukaryota; kingdom Metazoa; phylum Chordata; class Actinopteri; order Cypriniformes; family Gobionidae; genus Paracanthobrama; species Paracanthobrama guichenoti. Next base: position 36,310,511 of record CM031945.1, read on the forward strand.
ATGTCACAATATTCTCATAAGATGTAATGTTAAGAGGTGTGTTTTGTGTTGAGTTTATATAGGAGCACTTTAATTCTGTCATTTTTTTAAAAATGTATTTGTCTCAGAAACTAAATGTTTTTGCAAGCCACTTTTATATAATGCAATTAATCTGTGAAAAATATATATAAATGACAATAATTATTGGCAAAATGACAATAATTGTTGTATTTTGTGCATTTTTACCATGGTCATTTTTGTAATTTTCACCATTTTCTTATATATTTTTATGCCATTATCCAAATGAATACAGTTTTTTCAATAGTAACAATAAGTGTGGTATCTGCACTGAATAACAATTTTACCATGGTCATTTTTGTATTTTTTTATTACATTATTTTTATGGCATTAAACAAGTGAATACAGTTTTTCAGAAAGAAACAATAATTGTGGTATATTTTTTCATTTTTAAATTTTTTTATATATATATACTTCTATGGCATTAACCAAATGAAGAGTTTTTTTCAATAGTAACAATACGTGTGGTATTTTGCACTGAATAAAAATTTTTCCATGGTAAATTTAGCCTTTTTTTAAACATATTTTCTTATTTTTGTGGCATTAACCAAATCAACAGAATTTCTAAAGTAACAATAGCCTAAGTGTACCATTACCATTATACATTTGGGTAAGATTAGGATTTAGATCAAGAGCAGAACCTGTAAATTGAATAAATCAACCTAATTTGCAAGTCTTTGTTCTCACAGTGATGCAATGCCAGTCGTGATCCTCTTCCTCAGTTTCACAGGCGCAAACTCTTTAATGACATGCACAGGTGAAGCGGAGATCAGCGTTTCAACACTCTGTGCTGGAGTCTGACCTGAGATCTCCTCCAGCGGTGAAGGGTAAAGGTGAATCCTTCGGACTCTCACAGGATTGTCGATGGTATTTTCTCCTTCTGAGGTGAAGAATCGATTCCTCCTTAAGCCCCTCAGAAGCTCCCTGCTGCACATTTTGTTTCTCATCTGTTTCCACACCCACAGGAGCCACAATGCTCTGGGAACCTGTCTTGTATCACTATAGGGATAAAAACTAAACACAGCTGTGTTACTGAACATGAAAATGACATCCCATAAGTTTGTGACCAATAGAAAATTACCTAAAATGTAAATTCTGTCATCCTTTACACACCTACATGTTACTCCAATCACTTGTTTTTTGCAGGCAAAGCTAAAAAGAAATGAAATGAAATGAAAACAGTTTACAGAAGCTATATACCATAAAAGCATCACAACATCAATTAGTCCATATGATTAATAGACATATGTCAGTGTCATTGTTTTCTCTCCAGATTCACGCCAGTAATGTTTTTTTTTTTTTCTAAGGCATGTTTACAAAAGCTTCTTAAATGTCCTAATTGAACTAAGGCCTAATCCTGTCTTAATCTAAGCCTATAAATCTGCAGAAGTTTTTAATTCACTACTACATGACAATCTTCCTCTGCTGAATTGAGAAATAAAATTGTTTTTGAATAAAAAAAAGCTTTTGACATACAAGAGTTCATCATATTATACAAATATCCTGTAAGTTTCAGAACTGAAAACTCCCTTTAGTCCAAAAACAGCTTTTATTGTAACCAAGCCCAGAGAATGACTGATTGTGGAATGTGCCTGTCTATGAAGTGAAAGTTTGCCTCTGCAGAAAATGATCAATGCTTACTTCATCACTGCAACTTTGGCCCCGCCCACTGGCGTGTTAGTGAGATGACGAGGAGAGAAGAGCGATACAGGATGGACTACAAATAACATCACCTTCCAAAGGATCCTAATGCTAGGAATGTGCTTATTTATTTTCAACAATGAGAATGTCTGAGTTGAGCATTATTTATTTGTGTTCGGTACATTTCACTGCGGATTCTTAAGTAAATCAGTCGCTATTTCAGCACAGGCTTTGCAAAGAGACTTTTACGATATGGACCCGACAGTAATGCCACAACATGTAAGTAACTGTGTTAACTCTAATGCCTGATCTGTGATCAGTGATTTCTGATGTGTAATGATTCATGTACAGTCAGATGTCCTTTGTCTATGTGTCAGTAAATCAAACCAGTGATTAAACCCTCAACTTCACATTGTTTCTCTTAGTAGGACAACATTATATATAGAAAGCAATCAAAGAACGTTCCATTTACAATCGCAGGAGCTGTCAATCAAACAGCACGAGTTTAGTGACTAAGTTCTGGACTCTCGCTAAAATTCTCATAATAATCAACAAATCTCTTATTTACATTGTCAGTGCATTCATGCGGCCAACATGTCTGTGATCGGCTACAATGCTCATCACGGCAACGTTTCATGCCATGATCTGAATACATTGCCATAGATCTAAATATAATGCTATAATCAACACTTTCATGATTAGTTAACCTTAGGAACTGTAATAGTAAAAACGTGCTAAAAGTTTTTAAGAGAGTTCCACATGTAATACTTAGCTATTTCATATGCAAAGATGTTAGCCAATCACAGCAGTGGGTGTTTACATTGACGTCTCACAGCAGCTAACCACAGCGGTGGATGTTTACACTGACGTCTCACAGCAGCCAATCACAGTAGTGGGCATTTACACTGACGTCTCACAGCAGCCAATCACAGTAGTGGGCATTTACACTGACGTCTCACAGCAGTGGGCATTTACACTGAAGTCTCACAGCAGCCAATCACAGCAGTGGGCGTTTACACTGAAGTCTCACAGCAGCCAATCACAGCAGTGGGCGTTTACACTGAAGTCTCACAGCAGCCAATCACAGCAGTGGGCGTTTACACTGAAGTCTCACAGAAGCCAATCACAGCAGTGGGCGTTTACACTGAAGTCTTACAGCAGCCAATCACAGCAGTGGCCGTTTACAATGAAGTCTCACAGCAGCCAATCACAGCAGTGGGTGTTTACACTGAAGTCTCACAGCAGCCAATCACAGCAGTGATTGTCTGAAGTCTCACAGCAGCCAATCACAGCAGTGGGTGTTTACACTGAAGTCTCACAGAAGCCAATCACAGCAGTGGGCGTTTACATTGAAGTCACACAGCAGCCAATCACAGCAGTGATTGTCTGAAGTCTCACAGCAGCCAATCACAGCAGTGGGCGTTTACACTGAAGTCTCACAGCAGCCAATCACAGCAGTGATTGTCTGAAGTCTCACAGCAGCCAATCACAGCAGTGGGTGTTTACACTGAAGTCACACAGAAGCCAATCACAGCAGTGGGCGTTTACACTGAAGTCTCACAGAAGCCAATCACAGCAGTGGGCGTTTACACTGAAGTCTCACAGAAGCCAATCACAGCAGTGGGCATTTACACTGATGTCTCACAGAAGCCAATCACAGCAGTGGGCATTTACACTGATGTCTCACAGAAGCCAATCACAGCAGTGGGAGTTTACACTGAAGTCTCACAGCAGCCAATCACAGCAGTGGGCGTTTACACTGAAGTCTAACAGCTAATCACAGCAGTGGGAGTTTACACTGAAGTCTAACAGCCAATCACAGCAGTGAGAGTTTACACTGAAGTCTCACAGCAGCCAATCACAGCAGTGGGCATTTACACTGAAGTCTCACAGAAGTCAATCACAGCAGTGGGAGTTTACACTGAAGTCTCACAGCAGCCAATCACAGCAGTGGGCGTTTACACTGAAGTCTAACAGCCAATCACAACAGTGGGCGTTTACACTGAACTCACAGCAGCCAATCACAGCAGTGGGCGTTTACACTGAAGTCTAACAGTCAATCACAGCAGTGGGCGTTTACACTGAAGTCTCACTGAAGCCAATCACAGCAGTGGGCATTTACACTGAAGTCTCACAGCAGCCAATCACAGCAGTGGGTGTTTACACTGACGTCTAACAGCCAATCACAACAGTAGGTGTTTACACTGAAGTCTTACAGCAGACACGCTCCTTCAAACATTCAAATCAGGGGTTAAAATCAGAGAAGTAAAAATGCCTTTTATTTCTTAAAAATCATACTAACATTACAAGTGCACCCCAGAAAACATTTTAAAACAATGACACTACAGTACATGACCTCTTTAAATCTCATTGTGCATACACTCAAAACATAACTTTGCATTTGAGTACATGAATGCAAATATTTGTATCCACACAAGCTTTTCACAAACCACTGTTCTGTGTCCAACACAAAAAAACACAGCAAGTACTGCATTCTCAGCATTGCCACACAAGGCGCTAGAGCAGCATATATACCATATTCTTCTACTGTTGTTTTTTTCTCTTTCAGTGCTGAGTTAGTTAAACTGCTGATGTTACAGCAGCTACTTGAATAATAACACATCAGGTTTGATGGTACAGGCATTTAAATGTAATGTCACTAGGGATTTATACATTTATTAAAGGTATTAATACAGCATAATTCTTTTTCTTACCATAACAGCAAGCAAATAAGTCATTACATGCAAATTCCAGACAGCCGCTCTGATTCATTTCCACAAACCGACAGAGAAGCTGCCATTAGATATGTTGTTGTACGTCGGTCTGGATTTGTGCAGTGTGAGCCGGGTTAAAATAATTACCCTCAGCCCTCTCACTGTCATATTCAGATATCACAGCTTATTATAAAGTAGCATTTACACCGAGTGACATGCTGCATTATTCATGAAGTTGTTGTTTTTTTTTCCTCTACGACTCACTTCCCGGATCTGAACGCTGAACTCTGATCGAGATTCACTGGAGAAAATCACTGTGCACAAACATCTGTTTTCTAGTGTGCTCAGGTTTAACAAAATTTAAATACATTTCTACTGGGACAAAAAGAAACCGTTCTGAAAGTGTGAAAGTGAAGGGTGATTCTGATTTTGGGGCTGAAAATATTAGACATTAGCCCCTTTCACACAGCAATACTGGTAAATTATTGTAAAATTACCAGAATGACTTTACCGGTAAATACACAAATATGCTGTTCACACAAGCAACGGCATTCTGACTTTTTACCGGTGAGACCATTCACACATCAACTGCAAAATACCGGTAAATTCTGTGATGTCAGTTGTGGCGAGGCGAGGGACCGTGAGAGCGGGCTGGTGGCGAATGTTAATGAGCGTCAGCTGTGCGCCACACCGGTCTCGTCTCATGGAGGAGTGACGGGAGTATAAAAGGAGGAGCGACAACAGCGCAAGACGAGAGAGGACCAGGCCTGGATTTTATGTTGCGTTTTGTGTATGTAGGCGGCAGTCGGCCGTGAGGGGCTGCCGGCATTATTGTGTTTTGTTTTTGTTTTGTTTTTAGGCGGCAGTCGTCCGTGAGGGGCTGCCGCCGTCATTATATTTTGTTTATTTTTGATTAAAGTTTTTCAAATGTTTGCCGGTTACCGCCTCCTTCTTCCCTGGTCGTTCATTGCGTTACATCAGTCATTGGAAATAATCTATAAACGCTGCACTGTTGTCTTCATCTGCCCGCAATGAGGAGACAATTTGACAACATATTTTTGACATCTCATGACCATAGACTGTAAAAAAATGTGAACGTCGCATCTTCACTACCTTCCACTGAAGAAAACGTCCGAATATGGCGCTGACATCTTGGGCATATTTGGGACCTGTGGCTGCGCAGTAGAGAGCAGGAAGTAGAGGCGCGATATCAAAAGCCTGCCCACACTCTCACTCTCCCAGATGCAGAACAATTCATTATGTTGGTGTCAATTGATACCAATCTTTCATTTGAAAGCCACGTTTCTAACATCTGTAAAACTGCATTCTACCATCTTAAAAATATATCTAAATTACGGCTCCATGCTTTCAATGCAAAATGCTGAACAGTTAATTCATGCGTTCATGACCTCAAGGCTAGATTATTGTAATACTCTACTGGGTGGTTGCCCTGCTCGCTTAATAAACAAACTCCAGCTGGTCCAAAACGCAGCAGCTCGAGCTCTTACTAGAACCAGGAAGTATGACCATTATTTTCCTGTTAACACTGTGAAGCTGCTTTGAAACAATTGGACTTGTAAAAAGCGCTATATAAATAAAGGTGATTTGATTTGATTTGTAAAATAAACAGTTATGGAAATGTAAAAATTAAAGCTGAAGCTCCAATCTCCCAATCCCGAAAAAAGTCTGTTAGTGCCTCAGTGACAACTTCACTCAGAGAAGCCGTCAATCTCAGCTGTCAATCATGACGTCACCCCCGTTTTTATAGCATCAAAACCAAAAACCAAACCTTTTTAAAAAACGATCACATAAAATGACAGAAACCATCTTTAGGAAAAAATTATTTGAAGTGTAATTTGATTGCGTCACATTAGAATACATGGAGGGGCGGGGGTTATGAGCTATACTGTACAGTGGCTGAGAAGTACAAAACAAATCACAATTCAGAAAACAAAATAACAAATTATAAACGCAATGGCAAGTCCAAAAAACAAATTAACAAGTTAGGAAACACAATAACAATTCTGGAAACAAAATAACAAGTCAGAAAACACAATGACAGAAACCGGAAAAGGTAGGTATATGTGGCGAATGGAATACTGACCGCTGATTGGACGAGACATCTGTCAAATCAAGACATGCAGAACGTACAGCAGGCTGGCAGGAGAAAGCTGATTCGCGTCTGCATGTGTAAATATTAGAGCTGTCTCTTTTTTTTACAGGCTACTTTAGTGAGATTAATAATGGAGAAAGAAAAACATTTCATATTAAATATGCCTACCACTGTCTGGTTGAGTCAGACAAAATTACAAAACCCGATCTGTTAAGTGAGAGAGTGGCGTGTAGAGTAAGAACAACAGATTTAGCTTTTAACATGAGCAACCTGAGTTTGAGTCTCCCTTTTGCCGTCTTGCACATCTAGAATAGCCTCTCCCAACTTTAAATCAAGAAAGGTTTCCATTGGCAAGGAAATAGAATTTAGACAATGCATTTGCACTGCATGCTATAAGAGTAATGTTTTGTTTTATTGTATTGATATATTAAATCATTTTTAAATGGAATTATATGCTATGCACGTTTTTTGTGCGTACGTTCATTTTTCATAATCACACATATACACATTTGAGAAACGATCTTAGATCAAACGTAGAACAGTTTCTATGCAACATTTTACAAATGATGCCCCTGGAATGCATTATAACTGCTTTCTATCAGTGTTTTTGTTTGTTTTTTGCAAAGTGAGTGACATAATAACTTTAGCTCGCAGCTTTTCAGATTATTAAAAAAAACAATTATTATTGTGAACGATACATCTCTAATATTTACACATGCTGACGCGAATCAGCTTTCTCCTGCCAGCCTGCTGTACGTTCTGCATGTCTTGATTGACAGATGTCTCGTCCAATCAGCGGTCAGTATTCCACTCGCCACATATACCTATCTTTTCCGTTTTGTCTGACTTGGCGTTGTGTTTTCTGACTTGCTATTTTGGTTTCACATTTGTCATTGTGTTTTCTGATTTGCTATTTTGTTTCCAGAATTGTTATTGTGTTTCCTAACTTGTTCACTTGTTTTGTTTTTATAATTTGTTATTTTGTTTTGCACTTCTCGGCCACCGTAATACTGGGATCGGCCACCTGAGTGCGATCAAGACGCTTTGGCTTCAGTTTTCAACACGAGTGTGGCAAGCTTGCTCATAACAGGCATAACGGATGAAAAACACGAGACGCGTGTAATACTGTCCAACTGCACAGCTGCAGCGCTGATGAATGGAAAAGGCGGCATCATTTAAATAAGAAAACTATTAAAATCCTTACTTTAAACTGCACAGAGTAATCATGTCTTGATCATAAATCTTTATGATTGGCCCAAAGCAGACTTCTTACATGTTCTGATCCCATAAGTGAATATACCGGTAATCTTCATTCCACGTTCACACAGCGCACATTACCAGTGATTTACTGGTAATGTTACAACTTCAACAAGCGTAAGGATTTGAGCCAGTTTGACAAGGGCCAAATTGTGATGGCTAGGCGACTGGGTCAAAGCATCTTGTGGGGTGTTCCCGGTCTGCAGTGGTCAGGATCTATCAAAAGTGCTCCAAGGAAGGAACAGTGGAGAACCGGCCACAGGGTCATGGGCGGCCAAGGCTCATTGATGCACGTGGGGAGCGAAGGCTGGCCCGTGTGGTCTGATCAAACAGACGAGCTACTGGAGCTCAAATTGCTCAAGAAGTTAATGCTGGTTCTGATAGAAAGGTCTCTGATAGAAAAATAATTTTCATTGAGATCATTGATTCTGGCCTTCATTCATAAAAAGATGCCATTAGACAAGTATTTAAAATATACTGTGTTTATTGTTTTTTTTTCTACATGAATATACTGTAGAGATTAACTGTGAAATTATTACATTATATACATAAAAAATGTATATATATATATTTTTTTAATGGTGATTAATTGCGATTAATCACAGAAAAAAATTGTGATTAATCAAGTTAATGTTTTAATCAATTGACAGCACTGAGATGTATACATATATATATATATATATAGACTATAGTTTAGGTAGTTTCTTGATTGACTATTTGACATCTGTTGTTCTCAAACTAACCTCATTTCTTTTTTTCCATCTAAATGCAAATGGTTCTCTCATAACAGCAGCCATATCTGTGGCCCATTTACAGTGCCGTCATGAAGAATTAGAGCTCACAGGCATTGTCCTCGTGTCTGGAAAGATGTATCACCCCACGATCCCTGAGTGTAAAGGGACGGAGGCGTTTGTGTTCTCCTGGTCGTCCTGCTGCACTCACATCCATCTAAGATTTGTGTCCTTAAAGGGGTCATATCATGAAAAACTACTCTTTTGAAATAAGAGTATAAAATGGAAACATCCTCTAAGTTTTAGTCTTACTGTAAAAGCATGTATTGAAACTCAATGCTGAAAACGCGAAAAAAGCCTGACTTCCCCTAAAATTGTATCAAATATATAAAACGCATCGCACAACAACATGTCGCGAATTTTCAGCTCAAATCTTTCTACCCACTTTGCGTCATTCGTGTCATTTGCGACTTTGTATGCAATTTACTTGTGCACATAATTACATTTGCGTTTGGTGTGCACACACTATAAGACACACAAATCCTGTAGCAGATCTAGGTAGGTGGAGCTGGGGAGGTGGAGGGGTTCAGAGGAACTCTTATGGTGCGTTCACACCAAGCGGCAACCTCCCCCAGTTTCTGTTGAAGCCAATACGGAAATAAGTTAACTTAAACTGCAATTCATGGACTGGCCACTAGAGACCTGCTCCAGAAGGGAGCAGAATCTCATTGAGCCCCATGTTAAAATGCCCAACTTTACAGCAGAATAAAACATGTTTACAGCCTGGTACAAATTGTGGTTTTGGTCTATATGGATAATTTTGCACCAGACGAATGAAGCGTTAAGTGCGAGTGATTTACATGTGTCAATGCAAAGACGCGAATAGACATTCTGCGGTGCAAATTGAGCATTTCAGGCATTTGATGAGCATAACGCTTGATTCATGCGAGTGGAAAAATCTGAACTTTGGCGGATATTTGCTCCGCATTAACTAATCAGGAGCTTGCCCTAGTAGTGACAACAATGAGGAAAAAATCATATGTGGATACCCGGAGCTGTATGATACATCTTTGCACTTTATAAAAACAGGAATAAAAAGGATCTTGCTTGGAAGAACGTGAGTGAGGAGGTCGAACAATCTGGTAAGTTGTAAAAAGCGCTCTTTACTCAATTTGAGCTATACATATTGAGACTACAAGCTGGCTAAAGCCGGCAAATTGAGCTTATTCGCTGTATTTTAAAACAATCCATGTCAGCCATTTCACAAGGAGACGAGCCGCCTGGCAGAATGAGCCCCTGCCATGACGCGAATTCACGTCTGTTGTGAAGTTAATGTCACGCGTGAATGAAGCGAGTTAACTCGAAATGTTCAAGCGTCCAACTATGCGCGAATAGCGCAATTTATTCGTGCAAGTCGCGTCTGGTATGAACGCACAGTAATAGCTACAGCAACCACTGAACCAGACTTTTTAAATGTTGAGCAAGCAATCTCATTGGCTGCGGGACCAGCAGAGGCCAATCAGCTTGTGCCATGCAGTAATGATGTGATTGCTTACAGATTGCATGTAAAGGACCATCAGCGCCCTCTAGAGTTTCATGACTGAACCAGATATTCAACATCACTGTTGGTGCATTTCAATATTCTAGCGCATTAAAATACAGTGATCTAGCGCCTCATTGAAGCATTTAAGATCACAGCTATCCCTTTTATAAACATAATTAAAAAATAAAATACTTGCAGCAAACATCTGGTCCTCATCTGCCAACAGATGCATGATTAAGTTGATGATGTTTCAGTTATGCACGCACTAAATAATTTGCATTATAAGACCCGCCTTCCCTCTGAACACAGACCTGAAAAACATCAACAAAACAGCCTTAGATCAAACTAGCGCATCAAAGGGAAGTCAGTGTTAACCATCTGTTAACAAAGAGTTGTGTCATCACTTTTTACAAAGCACCTTCGGCTCCAGAGGTTTTTCAAAGTCTGTTTTGATGTCAGTCCATGTATGTTACTGCAATGCTAATGTTTAAGCTAACAACTATCAAATATCTGGCAGATTTCTCTGTAGTAATTTTACGGAGTGAGTTTGATTGTAGTGCTACAGGCCGTTGAGAATAAGGACTGATCTTGTATGCATGAGAGGAGGTGAGACTACAAAGCATCCAATAAAAGACACACAAAACATCTGTAATACACGACACAACACGACCGCTCTCCATCATAGATGAGAATCATTAATGGTGCAGAGATGAATAATAATCTGCTAATGTGTGAACGTGTTTGGCTAAAAACCATTTAAGAGATTGATTGTGTCCTGCAAGATCCGGGATTTGCTATTTAAAAGGTTGTTTTTTTTGTCCTCCCAACATTAAAGGCGATAATATTGTCCATCTGGTCATTATGTTGATCATTTACCAGCTCAGACTGAGGCCTTTATGATAGTGAGGTGTCAGCAGAGCTGAAGTCCTGGAGCTTTGTTTAAACACACAAAATCAAAACTAGCTGATGCAACGTCTCAAATCAGTTTAGTTATTTGTAGTCTGAAGAGCGGGGGAAAAAAATCACATTACAAACCCCTTCCAAACAACAAACAACACCCATATGTGTTTTGAAATGCAATTAAAATTGGATTTTTAGAAATGTGTGTTCAGTCTGAAAGGCCGGATGAGATTTTGTGTCATTTTTCAGTGTTCCTGTGAGTGTGACGTGTAGTGCAGTGTATTTACAGCTCATTTACACACACTATCTATCTGTCTGTCTGTCTGTCTATCTGTCCGTCTATCTATCTGTCTGTCTATCTATCTATCTATCTATCTATCTATCTATCTATCTATCTATCTATCTATCTATCTATCTATCTATCTATCTATCTATCTATCTATCTATCTATCTATCTATCTATCTATCTATCTATCTATCTATCTATCTATCTATCTGTCTATCTATCTATCTGTCCGTCTATCTATCTATCTGTCTCTCTATCTATCTGTCTGTCCGTCCGTCCGTCCGTCCGTCTGTCAAAAAATAAATAAATACATTTCTGGTTGTTTGTGGCCAATAAATACAAATTTGACCTGCCATTGCCAAAGAGTGTGTTTCTGCTGTCAGAGCGATACAGCAGGTGGTGATATCCCGTTCATTGATCACAATGAACAAGGTCCGATTTCATCACTGGTACACTCATAATGTGGACAGTCAGAACTAAAGATCAGAACAAAACAAATCACAATGATGATTGAATAAAACCAACAAAACTTGACAAGCAAAGCCTTAAACCTTCAAGTTCACAGCCAATCAAACGAGGATATTTGCAGCTGCTGGGAATCTTTGGCTTCCTTCAATGCTCTGCACACTGAAAAAATGTCTCGTAAGAATCCTGCTGTTGAAGATTAAGAGTCAAGAAGCTGTCAGAGTATCTCTAACCAGCATCACAGTTACACTGAAAATGCAGAAGGCTCATCAATAAATCACAAACACAAGCAGAAAAGAGAAAACCACCAACTACAAGCACGTATATGACAGAAAATATACTACCTGATATTATTGACAGCTTTTGTAAAACTGGAGTGCAGATGAGGAGGAGCTACCTGGAATGAAACAGAGACAGAAGAAAGTGATTATTAGTCTAATTCAGATTGGAATAATAATAATAATAAAAGATACATTTACAATGGATGTCTATAGGGCAAGACAATACATTGTTAAAATATACGGCTTCAGAAGCAAAGGTTAACATGAGATCAGTGCAATTAAATCACTTACCAAACTTTTCTGTGATGTTATTGGAATTATTTCCACCAGTCATGATCAAGTAAACATCCACCCTTCTGCTAAAATCACCATTTAGACACGTTACAGCTCGGAAAATGCACACTATCATGCAATTGCATTTAACTTCCAAATAAATAATAATAAGTTAAGAAATTATTTTCTGTAGTTTTATGCTATTTATCAAACAAACAAATAAGTAAATATCCAGTCATATCTGATTATTTTCTGTGGTAATCCATATTATGCCTTAAATTCTGTCAATGGAGCTTAACTTGAAAAATTCACTTAATTCCTTTTTAACAAAAAATTATTAAACAAATAATTGTTTTGTGATTTTAAACTTTTAAATAAATAAATCAACATTTTGTGATTATTTTCTGTGGTTTTAAGCTTTTTAAATAAATAAATCAATAATAATTAGAAACGATTTTGTGGTTTTAAGTCTTAATAAATAAATAAATAAATAAATAAATAAATAAATGTTATTTATAAGCTTTTTAAAGAAATTATTTTATGTGGTAATCTATATTCAAGAAATGCTTAACTTTCACTGAACCTCAAACCTTCCTTTAAAGGGGTACTTCAGCGCTGGGAAGATGAATGCGTATTTAAACTGGGTCATTTATGTAGTAGAAATGTGAAAGGATTTTTGAATTTGGTGCCTTCTAGACTGAGAAAAGCCAGAAAGTGTATTTTTGTCTCATGTGGATGAAAGACAACAACTCCCAGAATGCACTTGCTTCACTGCCCTACAAGGCCACGGCTACTGGATCACTGGATCACTTGCCCACCGTGGCACCGCCCCTACCGTTGTTTTATAATAATAAAATCATTTAGTTCAGTTAGAGAACAGACACTACAGTTAAAAACTGAACGTGTCTGTTCAATATAATGTGAGTGAGCCGAGCGAGCGTCACGGCACAAACGCAGCAGGAGTCAGATTACATTCATCACGAGAGCGAAGAGCTGAGGTAAGCGCGGGCGCGGCAGTCATTCACGGCACGTGTTCAGATCATACCTATGGAAGCTTAACTTTCATAGGAATTCATTTGAAAAGTTGAAACGCTCACTTTGCTCCGCACCGCTCCGTTTACATGAATGCCCTCAGCTGCCTGAGGCGAGCACTGTGAGTGAGATCCCACCCCCTATGGGCGGGTTGAAAACATGCGGAACTAGCTCCTTCTACTGGATGTAGTCTTTATCCTCTGGCCAAAAATTCCTCCAATGATGCAAAATGACGATATTTGCATCATCTGAGGATTTTTTCCAGAAATAAAATACATAAATCTCTCGTCTCAGGGGGATATGAGCGGGGGGAAGCATGATCATTCACTAAAGCTTAATGCTAATCGCTGAAGTAACCCTTTAACTCCCTTGTACATGGAGTCTATTTTATCAGCAGCCATCTTTTGATTGTCAAATCCAATATTTCATAAAGATACACTGTGTAAATTTTAGCGGCATCTCACCCCTCCCACATAGAGCAAATAGAGAAGCTACGGTGGCCGACACAGGACAAAGATGTTGTCGTCTGAGACAGCAGAGAGTGACTAGCGCTCTGTAGAGAAGTTTGTCTGTTTAGAGCTACTGTAGAAACATGGTGGCGCAAAATGGTCACTTCACTGTAAGAAGACCAGCGGTGTGTGGAGATAGAAATGGCTCATTCTAAGGTAATAAAAACATAACGGTTCATGATGTCTTTATACACCACTGAAAACATAGTTATGTATATTATATTGCATTTCTGTCAATAGATCCTCATAAATATTACACACTGCACCTTTAAGATAGGGCATCTGTGTGAACGTCAGAAAATCATACATTTGATTAAAAACCTTATTTTTTAAGAACCAACACAATAAAACAGCACACATTCCCTTTAGAGTTGTGCAGACTATCATTGCCATGGCAGAGCATCATGGGAAATCCTTCCTTGATGGACTGACAGTAAACATCATAGACTGAAGGCTGTTAATTAACATCCTTCTCGAGGGTATACGATATTTGAGTGTGTATAATAGCTTATTAAAGGCATATCTTCCGTTATCATTAATTTTCCGTCACTCATTTTCTTACCTTGATTGCTTTCGATTACTTCTGTCAGAGATCATGAAAGCAAAGGGAAGGAGGATTCCTATTCAAAACTGCCAGACAATACGTACGAATGGCTGTATCAACCAAATTTATTCACCATTAGTCTACAAGTACAGATTAAAAAACACACACACACACACGTTACTGTACACATTTGTGTCGTCAAATATACTTCAGGTGGGTTGATTATGCTCGAAAATGTCTGAACGGAAGCAATGAAAACGCAAAAAGCAACCCATAATAACCCACAAAGCGAACTCACTGTTTAACTGCAGCTAAGTGTATATTTACAATCACCTACGCAGAAGGAAACGGCACAGGTCCACTGAAAATAAATCCATGAAATGTGACAAAGAAAAATAAAAACATCAGTTTTATTGTGCTTTTAAACCCTTTCCCCACTTCAGTTCGAAACGGGACGCGTTTTGAGAAGAGGCACTCGCTAAAGTGCTTACACCAGTTTATATTCAAGAAGAATCGCTATCGCTATGTTTAGGACTCAAGTTAGAAATCATAAATCTATATACGCTACCGCTCAAAAATGTTTGGAAAAAATACAGTATTTTAATGTTTTTGACAGAAGTCTCCTCTGCTCACCAAGGTTGCTTATTTGACCAAAAATACAGTAAAAACTGTGAAATATTATTACAATTTAAAATGAAAACGCTTGAAAGCTTGTTTCTGCCACAGAATAACACAATTTAAAAGATAATTACTATTTTTTCCCTCAGAAATGCAAGAAAGTTGCAATTACAAAGTTGCAATTGCGAGAAATAAAGTCAGAATTGTGAAATATACTTAAACTTGCAATTGCGAGAAATAAAAGTCAGAACTGTGACATATATGTTAAGATGCAATTGCGAGAAATACAAGTCAGAATTGTGACATACGTAAATTTGCAATTGCGAGAAATACAAGTCAGAATTGCGACATATATGTAAATTTGCAATTGCGAGAAATAAAGTTAGAACCTTAAGATATAAACTTGCAATTGCGAGAAATAGTTAGAATTGCGATATATACGTAAAACTTGCAATTGCGAGAAATAAAATCAGAATTAAAACAGGTAAACTTGCAATTGCGAGAAATAAAGTCAGAATTGCGACATACGTAAACTTACAATTGCGAGAAATAAAGTCAGAATTACGACATACAAAAACTTTTGTTTATAAACTTGCAATTGTGAGTTATAAAGTCAAAACTGATATATATGTAAACTTGCAATTTACGAGAAATAAAAGTCAGAACTGCAACATATACTTAAAAATGTATTTGCGAGAAATAAAAGTCAGAATTGCGACATACGTAAACTTGAAATTGCGAGAAATAGTCAGAATTGCGTGATATAAACTTGGAATTGTGAGCTATAAAGTCAGAATTGCAACATACATAAATTTGCAATTGAGAGAAATAAAGTCAGATTGCGACATATATGTAAACTTGCAATTGCGAGAAATATAGTCAGAATTATGACATATATGTAAACTTGCAAATGCGAGAAATAGTCAGAATTGCGTGATATAAACTTGGAATTGTGAGCTATAAAGTCAGAATTGCAACACATAAATTTGCAATTGAGAGAAATAAAGTCAGAATTGCAACACATAAATTTGCAATTGAGAGAAATAAAGTCAGAATTGTGACACGTAAACTTGCAATTGCGAGAAATAAAGTCAGAATTGTGACATACGTAAACTTGCAATTGTGAGAAATAAAGTCAGAATTGCGACATATACGTAAACTTGCAATTGCGAGAAATAAAGTCAGAATTGCGACATACGTAAACTTGCAATTGCGAGAAATAAAGTCAGAATTGTGACATATACGTAAACTTGCAATTAGGAGAAATAAAGTCAGAATCGCGACATACGTAAACTTGCAATTGCGAAAAATAAAGTCAGAATTGTGACATACGTAAACTTGCAATTGCGAGAAATAAAGTCAGAATTGTGACATACGTAAACTTGCAATTGCGAGAAATAAAGTCAGAATCACGACATATGTAAACTTGCAATTGCGAGCAATAAAGTCAGAACTGCGACATAAGTAAACTTGCAATCGCGAGAAATATAGTTGAAATTGCAACATATATGTAAATTTGCAATTGCAGAAATAAAGCCAGAACCGTAAGATATAAACTTGCAATTGTGAGAAATAGTCAGAATTGCATGATATAAACTTGGAATTGTGAGCTATAAAGTCAGAATTATGACATATATGTAAATTTGCAATTGCGAGAAATAAAGTTAGAATTACGACATATATGTAAATTTGCAATTGGGAGAAATAAAGTTAGAACCTTAAGATATAAACTTGCAATTGCGAGAAATAGTCAGAATTGTGATATATATGTAAACTTACAATTGCGAGAAATAAAGTCAGAATTGCAAAATTTATGTAAACTTGCAATTGCGAGAAATAAAATCAGAATTAAAACAGGTAAACTTGCAATTACGAGAAATAAAGTCAGAATTGCAACATACGTAAACTTACAATTGCGAGAAATATAGTTAGAATTGCAACATATACTTAAACTTGCAATTACGAGAAATAAAGTCAGAATTACGACATACAAAAACTTTTGTTTATAAACTTGCAATTGTGAGTTATAAAATCAAAATTGCGATATATATATGTAAACTTGCAATTACGAGAAATAAAAGTTAGAACTGCAACATATACTTAAAAATGTATTTATGAGAAATAAAAGTCAGAATTGCGACATACGTAAACTTGAAATTGTGAGAAATAAAGTCAGAATTGCAACATACGTAAACTTGCAATTACGAGAAATATAGTTAAAATTGCAACATATATGTAAATTTGCAATTGCGGAAATAAAGCCAGAACCGTAAGATATAAAATTGCATTGCGAGAAATAGTCAGAATTGCGTGATATAAACTTGGAATTGTGAGCTATAAAGTCAGAATTGCAACATACATAAATTTGCAATTGAGAGAAATAAAATCAGATTACGACATATATGTAAACTTGCAATTGAGAGAAATAAAGTCAGAATTGCAACATACATAAATTTGCAATTGAGAGAAATAAAGTCAGAATTGCGACATATAAGTAAACTTGCAATTGCGAGAAATATAGTCAGAATTGCGACATATATGTAAACTTGCAAATGCGAGAAATAGTCAGAATTGCGTGATATAAATTTGGAATTGTGAGCTATAAAGTCAGAATCGCAACATACGTAAATTGCAATTGCAAGAAATAGTCAGAATTGCGACATACGTAATTTTGCATTTGAGAGAAATAAAGTCAGAATCGCAACATACGTAAACTTGCAATTGCGAGAAATAAAGTCAGAATCGCAACATATGTAAACTTGCAATTGCGAGAAATAAAGTCAGAATTGCGACATACGTAAACCTGCAATTGCGAGAAATATAGTTAAAATGGCAACATATATGTAAGTTTGCAATTGCGGAAATAAAGCCAGAACTGCAAGATATAAACTTGCAATTGCAAGAAATAGTCAGAATTGCGTGATATAAACTTGCAATTGTGAGTTATAAAGTCAGAATTGCAACATAAATAAATTTGCAATTGAGAGAAATAAAGTCAGAATTGCGACATACGTAAACTTGCAATTGAGAGAAATAAAGTCAGAATTACGACATGTATGTAAACTTGCAATTGCGAGAAATAAAGTCAGAATTGTGACATATGTAAACTTGCAATTGCGAGAAATAAAGTCCGAATCGCAACATACGTAAACTTGCAATTGCGAGAAATAAAGTCAGAATTTCGACATACGTAAACGTACAATTGCGAGAAATAAAGTCAGAATCGCAACATATGTAAACTTGCAATTGCGAGAAATAAAGTCAGAATTGCGACATACGTGAACTTGCAATTGCGAGAAATATAGTTAAAATTGCAACATATATGTAAATTTGCAATTGCAGAAATAAAGCCAGAACCGTAAGATATAAACTTGCAATTGCGAGTAATAGCCAGAATTGCGTGATATAAACTTGGAATTGTGAGCTATAAAGTCAGAATTGCAACGTACATAAATTTGCAATTGCGAGAAATAAAGTCAGAATTGCAACATATAAGTAAACTTGCAATTGCCAGAAATAAAGTCAGAATTGCGACATATATGTAAACTTGCAATTGCGAGAAATAGTCAGAATTGCGTGATATAAACTTGGAATTGTGAGGTATAAAGTCAGAATTGCAACATACATAAATTTGCAATTGAGAGAAATAAAGTCAGATTGCGACATACGTAAACTTGCAATTGCGAGAAATAAAGTCAGAATTGTGACATATGTAAACTTGCAATTGCGAGAAATAAAGTCAGAATTGCGACATACGTAAACCTGCAATTGCGAGAAATATAGTTGAAATTGCAACATATATGTAAATTTGCAATTGCGGAAATAAAGCCAGAACCGCAAGATATAAACTTGAAATTGCGCGAAATAGTCAGAATTGCGTGATATAAACTTGGAATTGTGAGCTATAAAGTCAGAATTGCAACATACATAAATGTGCAATTGAGAGAAATAAAGTCAGATTGCGACATATATGTAAACTTGCAATTGAGAGAAATAAAGTCAGAATTGCGACATATAAGTAAACTTGCAATTGCGAGAAATATAGTTACAATTGCAACATATATGTAAATTTGCAATTGCGGAAATAAAGCCAGAACCGTAAGATATAAACTTGCAATTGCGAGAAATAGTCAGAATTGCGTGATATAAACTTGGAATTGTGAGCTATAAAGTCAGAATTGCAACATACATAAATTTGCAATTGAGAGAAATAAAGTCAGAATTGCGACATACGTAAACTTGCAATTGTGAGAAATAAAGTCAGAATCGCAACAAATACGTAAACTTGCAATTGCGAGAAATAAAGTCAGAATTGCGACATATACGTAAACTTACAATTGCGAGAAATATAGTTACAATTGCAACATATATGTAAATTTGCAATTGCGGAAATAAAGCCAGAACCGTAAGATATAAACTTGCAATTGCGAGAAATAGTCAGAATTGCGTGATATAAACTTGGAATTGTGAGCTATAAAGTCAGAATTGCAACATACATACATTTGCAATTGAGAGAAATAAAGTCAGAATTGCGACATACGTAAACTTGCAATTGCGAGAAATAAAGTCAGAATCGCAACAAATACGTAAACTTGCAATTATGAGAAATATAGTTACAATTGCAACATATATGTAAATTTGCAATTCTGGAAATAAAGCTAGAACATAAGATATAAACTTGCAATTGCAAGAAATAGTCAGAATTGCGTGATATAAACTTGCAATTGCGAGAAATAAAGTCAGAATTGCAACATACATAAATTTGCAATTGCGAGAAATAAAGTCAGAATTGCGACATATATGTAAACTTGCAATTGCGAGAAATAAAGTCAGAATTGCGACATACATAAATTTGCAATTGCGAGAAATAAAGTCAGAATTGCGACATATACGTAAACTTACAATTGCGAGAAATAAAGTCAGAACCGTAAGATATAAACTTGCAATTGCGAGAAATAAAGTCAGAATTGCGACATATACGTAAACTTACAATTGCGAGAAATAAAGTCAGAATTGCGACATATACGTAAACTTACAATTGCGAGAAATAAAGTCAGAATTGCATATATATGTAAACTTGCAATTGCGAGAAATAAAGTCAGAATTGCGACATATGTAAACTTGCAATTGCGAGAAATAAAGTCAGAATTATGACATATATGTAAACTTGCAATTATAGAAATAAAGTCAGAATTGCGACATATATGTAAACTTGCAATTGCGAGAAATAAAGTCAGAATTGCGACATATATGTAAACTTGCAATTGCGAGAAATAAAGTCAGAATTGCGACATATATGTAAACTTGCAATTGCGAGAAATAAAGTCAGAATTGCGACATACGTAAACTTGCAATTGCGAGAAATAAAGTCAGAATTGCGACATATATGTAAACTTGCAATTGCGAGAAATAAAGTCAGAATTGCGACATACGTAAACTTGCAATTGCGAGAAATAAAGTCAGAATTGCGACATATATGTAAACTTGCAATTGCGAGAAATAAAGTCAGAATTGCGACATATATGTAAACTTGCAAATGCGAGAAATAGTCAGAATTGCGACATAGTAAATGTACAATTGCGAGAAATAAAGTCAGAATTGTGACATAGTAAACGTACAATTGCGAGAAATATAGTTAAAATTGCAACATATATGTAAATTTGCAATTGCGGAAATAAAGCCAGAACCGTAAGATATAAAATTGCAATTATGAGAAATAAAGTCAGAATTGCAACATACATAAATTTGCAATTGAGAGAAATAAAATCAGATAGCGACATATGTAAACTTGCAATGCGATAAAAAAAGTCAGATTTGTGAGGGCAAAAGTCGCAATTACCTTTTTTTTTAAAATTCAGAGGAAACAAGCTTCCATTGTTTTCTATTTGAATATATATATATATATATATATATATATATATATATATATATATATATATATATATATATATTCATTAATTTAATAATTTAATTTAATTCATTATTAAATTAATTTATTCATGTGATCAAAGCTGAATTTTTGTAACGTCACATGATCCTTCAGAAATCATTCTTATATGCTAATTTGATGAGCCTTGGTGATCAGAAGAGACTTCTTTCAAAAACATTTAAAATAATTATTCCAAATGTTTGATCGACAGCGTAGGTTTTTTGATACTGTATGTAAAT
>CM031945.1:36336642-36449142 GCA_018749465.1 Paracanthobrama guichenoti
TTATTTATAATTCAATCCATAAGTAGGAGCTGCCTCTTTTTGTCTTTCTATTTTTATCTTTGCATTTATATTTAAAATATATACATTTTTTAAATGGAACCTTTAGACAAAATATTGAAGAATTTTTTTTTTTATCACATTTGATACACCAGGCTTTTATGGCTCATATAGTATGATATAATATAGTGAGAATATGAAGCCCTCACTCGAATAGGAAAAATGCCTCAATTTTGATCAGAGGTAAAAATATAAAATTTGCTATTTATATGGACAAAAAGTAAGATGAAGTCCTGTCTATGTAAACCAATGAGATCTTTAGGGCAGTCTAGCAGATACTTACATTAAATGCATATAAATATCACATATAAATGTCACTCTATATCTGCCATTAATATGTAAGATGATATTTAAATCCTCTCATCCTTCCTCGCAACCTATAACAAATCTGAAAATGATCTGAAGCCCTCTTTTTTTTCTTCTTTTTTTCTCGACCAGAGAGCTTATATCATTTCATTTTTATATTAATGTTTTCTATTTTTTTAATGCTTGTTTTATTTTATTTACCTTAAAATAATTTATCAATAAAGAATATAATTTAAGCACATTCTTTACATTATCTCATTTTAAATTCAAAATAACTCCCTAATACATGCATAATCCAGCTCAAATCAGCTCAGAATATATCACACTGGGTCAATTTGGGTGTCCCTGCGCCTCTTGTAAAAAAAGATAAAAAATAAAAAATAAGATGATATTTCATGACTCTTGCCTCTATCTGGAGCAAATTAGCTGTTCCGCTGGGTCCTAAAGTCAGTTCTCCAGTTTATCTCTTCAGAATTCATTCAGATACACATGTAGACACTGTTAAATAAATTTTTTTGGTAAAGTTTTAGCATTTTTTGTTTTAATTCTGAGCATTTTGTTAGGTTTTCTATGTGTACTTAAGCATTCCTTGCATTACATTAATTTCTAAGGGGGTCAAATTGACCCGCGAGGGAAGGATTTCTTACTTTTTTTATTACAACCACAAATACTCATTGAATCCAGTCTTTTTTTTGTGTGTGTATGTGTGTGTGTGTGTGTGTGTGTGTGTGTGTTTGTGGTTCAAGTGCGACAAAAGTTCTAAGGTCTTGGATCACTCTGATGAACACTCTGATGAACACTCTGATGAACACTCTGATGAACACTTCATTTTTTTTTTACATTTTTTAAAAATGAGTCTTGGGTAAAAATGATCCGAGGGTAGTTTTATGATCAAATCTCTGTAGTTTAAAACATACCGTGCAAAACAGTAATGAGAGATTAACGTCTCGGTTACGTATGGTAACCCTCGTTCCCTGAAGGAGGGAACGGAGACGTACCGCCGGACGTCACCGACGAATTGGGATCACTTCAGGGAGCCCCTATCAGCTTCGAGATTTAGAGAACAGGCCAATGAGAATTGGTGTGCGAGATTTGCATCTCGCGCTCCGCCCCGCGTCGCGGGTATAAACGGAAGCGAAATGCAGCGCACCTTTGTTTTTCACTGAGGAGCCGAACTATTGACTCGGCCTGCAGTGATGGTACAGCAATTGTGGCGACGGGACGTACGTCTCCGTTCCCTCCTTCAGGGAACGAGGGTTACCATACGTAACCGAGACGTTCCCTTTCAGTCGGTCACGTTCGACGTATGTACAAATTGGGATCCCTTTGGAACACGCCACAGTTGCTACCACTTCCAGCGCCCTGGGAAAGCCCCTCAGACCCCGGCTGTTCCGGGTGGGAAAATTCACGCAGGGAGAGTCAGCTGCTGTTCCGCAAGACCCACTCAGCCGACTATTGGATAACGCTGGGAAAGCGCGCCCCGGGGGGCCGCTGCGGAAGCCACATCATGCCCGGAGGGAGTTACCATGTGGAGAATACACGTATGGACTGGCCGTGGGCAGTGCTACATACGGAAGCCCCAGGGGTGGCTCCGGCCATTTTAGGCGGGGGTCCACACCACACTGACGTACGTCGAACGTGACCGACTGAAAGGGAACTAATAGACCTTCCTCAAAAGCCTGACGATCATATTTGATACTCACATCTGAACATGACTGAACATGAACAAGTAAACCAAAGTCGTTTCAGTCCAGTTATAAATATTATTAACAATATGACAGTTATTCTTAGGTATACTTTATAAAAACCAGTGCAGATTTCACAGCAAAAAGACACAAACCATGAGCTGAAGGTGAACCTGTGCAACAGGTTTTTCAGCAGTTTTGATCATGTTGATCATATAAAGGCCTTATAACAGTAAGATTTAAAGGGTTAAACAAAAAATTCCCCCAAAATTTGCATGTAGCTTTTAAATTGAAGTCAAGCCACCCTTCTCTCTCTCTCTCTGTCTCTCTCTCTCTCTCTCTCTCTCTCTCTCTCTCTCTCTCTCTCTCTCTCTCTCTCTCTCTCTCTCTCTCTCTCTCTCTCTTCATATTAAAAATGTAACTAATTGTTCTTCATTACTGCCCATTACTCTCAGGTCCGCCTCCTTCATCGCCTCACAGCGGGTGAAGTCCGAGATTACTCAAACAGCTCTACAAACAGGGCTTGTGATTTAAGACACCACAAGCACCATTATTTACTTCCCACAGGGAACAAAATCATGTCTAAAGCACACACACTAAATCTGGGTTAGACTAGCCTTGGGCTTGCTTAATATTCAGTAATATCATTGATTCGACTGCACTGACACTCTCAGATGAGATCATTGGACTGAATTGAGCTGAATAATGACACTATTGTCTTCTGTAGCTGCTTTATTTGTTTCATAACTGCCTAATTTTGCAACATCGACTCTGTTATTGAACTAAACTGAATCAACACTGGACTGACTCGAGCTGAATAACAACACTAATGTCTTTTAGAGATGCTTTACTGCAGAATTAGAATTTTTTCTTATATGATGAACTTTGCATAATGGATTCTGTTACTTTACACTGTAAACACTCAAAATAATGAATTAGTTTGAGTAGAGGCAACTCAAATTAAACTAATTAGTTCAATCAAATAGTAACTTTTATGAGTATTGATTAATTATTTTATTTATCCTATAGAAAGCAATTGTAGAATTAGTTTGCTAGAAGTGTTTTGAGGCCTCATGGCCTACATGAGAGAAGTCACACGGGAAAGAATGGGATGCTATCTGAAGTTGCTAGCAGTTGCCATCTGCACTGATAGTAAGGCGCTCTTCTGGTTCACATGGCCTTCATGTGTTCTTCTCTTGCTAAAAATAATGAGGCAAATAATCACTTTGTGGGACAATCAAAATATGTTTTGATGTAGATAAGTTAGCAGTTGGCCACCCTTACAATTAACTGTGGTGAGCGTGTTGGGGAGTGCTTGCGAATGAGATCATCGGTTGAACTGTATGTGAGTTGCGGATGAGATGATCAGATGATCAGCTGGCATCTCACTTTGTTGTTTCTACAGTAAAGTTAACATCTTCTGAGACCTAGAACTTCGACTCTGAGAGATTTTGCTCAAGTGCTGAACTGAAGACACTGGGACTTAGAATTTTCCACAACAGTATTTAGAACTTTCTTTTTCTTTCGAGTTCTCAAAACTGACACATTTGAAGTAATCTGAATTGTTTCATTGTTTTGAGTTTTATGAACCTGTTTCTTTTAATTTAGACAAACTTAAATTTAATTGAAACTGGGCTGGGGTTTCTATTTCCCAGCATGCTTTGCCAGAGACAGTAAATGCCAAAATGACGTGTTTTGTGCAAGATTAATGTTAAGGTGGAGATTTAGTAGTGTTTAATGTTTTGGTGTGTTAGTTTAGAAGGCAAGTTTGCTTTTGCGAGCCATTTGCACTTCAGAAAGAAGCTTCATTATTAATCCTTCTTAGTTTTCAATGTTTTAATTTTCTTCATTCGGCTTTGAATGTCATTCATTTAAGAGCTGTAGAGTGGTGTCCATCTGATCATAGCGGCTCTGGACTATGTTAACGCAGCATGTCAATACTTTAATGTTTCATTTGTCCTGCCCTTTATATTTAATGAATGCTGGTTATTTTTCATTTAGCAGGTGCTTTTGTCCAGAGAGAGCCGCAGTGCGTTGATTATAGGAGCAGTCCCTGTGGAGTGTAGCGCGACGCAAGGTCACTGAAGTGACAGGAGAGCACAGAAACTTACTAATTTAAGAAACAACCCACTAGGGGTTTAAACCTACAACCTTTGGATTACCCACTGAGATCTTGTGATGTGTGCTACTGGTCAAAAGTTTGGGGTCAGAAAGAGAAGTCTCTCATGTCTCTCACCAAGGCTGCATTTATTTTATTAAAAGTACAGCAAAAATTTTAATATTGTGAAAAAGTATAGCTGTTTTCTATGTGATATATGTTAAGTGTAATGTATTCCTGTGATCAAAGCTGAATGTATCATCATTACTCCAGTCTTCAGTGTCACATGATCCTTCACAAATCATTCTCATACGAGGATTTGATGCTCAAGAAACTTTTCAGTTGTGCTAATTCATATTTTTGTGGAAGCTGTGACACATTTTTTTTCTGGATTCTTTAATGATTATAACATTATAAAAGTCTTTACTGTCAATTTAATGCATCCTCGCTGAATACAATGAATTTCTTAAAACAAAACAAAACAAAAAAAACTTTCTTACCCCAAACTTTTTAACTGTATTATATATATTACACCTCAAATTGGGTTGCTAAAGTAAATGTGAATTTACAGTGGCATAACCCAGAATAATTCATAAAGCTCTCCAATACATCTCCTAAACAGATTTAATGAATAGAAAAGGCTGAGATCTCAATATGAATTTAAATGTCTCCAAAATCAGCTTGAGCTGCTATGCACATTAATTTTACAGCTCTATATTCTTGAGTCTGTTTTTATTTCTCTCTGTCCTGAGGAAAGAACGAGCAATGCTAACACTTTACATTAAGGTTCCTTTGTGCAGGAGTTCATTAATGACTAATAACTCATTTACAAATGCATAAATTAAAATGCTTAAATGAAAAAGGTGACTAAATCTGTTTGGCAGGCATTGTGCTAAAGTCACTCTTTTTATTCATGCCGTTTTAACTGATAATCAATGATTTGTAATGCATTTGTAAATTAGTTATTAGAGAACACTTTTATAAACCCTTGACTGTAAAGTGTTACCAGAACAACTTCTGAGTTACAAAATATTGCATATTGCATATGGGAGAGTATGAAATATATTTCTACCTGAAAATATATGCGCTGATAAATGATCATACAACATTTAAACTAGATTCTTTAAACAAGCATGCCATCAGAAATGTAGTATGAATATGTTTTTGAATTCTCTCTCTTGCTCTGTATACAGCATATAATTCTGCATAATCATAGAAGGAAAATAGACACTTCATGCCATGTGTGAAACCCACAGCAAGACATATGGCAGCTCGTATACAAATCCACCGTCTCATATGATCCTGGTCATTTTTAAAGAGAATTCTGCACATGAATCTGTATGAAAAGTATGAATCTCTCTCACACACACTCTGGATGTGCTGTGGACAATGAGGAAGGGAAGAGTATTTACTTAATTCTGCTTTCATGGCCATCTCGTAGGACGGCGGGAGGTGAGTGAGGTTCTGGAAGGAGCGGGAGAAAGACAGGTCGTACGGCTCTGTCTGGGACGTCAGGATGTTGTTCATTCTTGGCTTTTCTGCAGAGTCGAAAAGAAAAAGAGGCAGAAAGAGAGAGAGAGAGAGAGAGAGAGAGAGAGAGAGAGAGAGAGAGAGAGAGAGAGAGAGAGAGAGAGAGAGAGAGAGAGAGAGAGAGAGAGAGAGAGAGAGAGAGAGAGAGAGAGAGAGAATGCAGAGAGAAACCCGTCCAGCTCTGTGTTTGTACAGGCCACCATGGCATCTGTCTGAGTGTTTGTGTGTGTGTGTGTGTGTGTGTGTGTGTGTGTGTGTGTGTGTGTGTGTGTGTGTGTGTGTGTGTGTGTGTGTGTGTGTGTGTGTTGAATAATTTCTGAAGAACTTGTTTAATGAGGTGAGTGTGGATCCGGACAACTGCTCACCCAGTAAAACACTCGGTTGGGAATGTCGTTCCCTCATTTTAACTGTGTGCTCATGAGACTATGGACTGCCAGGCCTGGAATCTCCAAACTATTTTCAGTGGCATGTGTTTTTAGACATACATTCACATACATGACATTACATAGGCACACATACTGTATGTCAGACCATATATACACGGCAAAAATTATATTCAGTATTACAAACCCGATTTCAAAAAAGTTGGGACACTGTACAAATTGTGAATAAAAACAGAATGCAATGATGTGGAAGTTTCCAAATTTCAATATTTTATTCAGAATACAACATAGATGACATATCAAATGTTTAAACTGAGAAAATGAATAATTTTAAGGGAAAAATAAGTTGATTTGAATTGGTGATCCACTGCCCATCTTGACTTCTGAGAGACACTGCCACTCTGAGAGGCTCTTTTTATACCCAATCATGTTGCCAATTGACCTAATAAGTTGCAGATTGGTCCTCCAGCTGTTCCTTATATGTACATTTAACTTTTCCGGCCTCTTATTGCTCCCTGTCCCAACTTTTTTGGAATGTGTAGCTCTCATGAAATCCAAAATGAGCCAATATTTGGCATGACATTTCAAAATGTCTCACTTTCAACATTTGATATGTTATCTATATTCTATTGTGAATAAAATATGAGTTTATGAGATTTGTGAATTATTGCATTCCTTTTTATTCACAATTTGCACAGTGTCCCAACTTTATTGGAATCGGGTTTGTACTCAAGTTTTTTAGTAAAATATTTAAACATTCTTAAAGCAAGAAACATTTACTTAAGAAGCAAATGCCAGATATTAAGTGGTTTCTGGAAAAATTATCAAAATGAAGTGACTTTATGCTTAAAACAAAATCAGATATCTGTCAATGTTTTCCATTTAGTTGAAAAGGTTTTTTTTTGTTTTGTTTTTTTTGTTTTTGCAGTGTAGAGACCAACACAGACATTGTACAAGTACAGAGACCAAAACCAACACCGAGAGATTATACATGAGAAATGAGAAATTATACACATGTGCAACATGTGTACTACTTACCATAGTGCTCTATTCGGTGTCCTAACAAACCCAAGTGAGAAAAACAAAATCAGTATTTTTTTTTTTTTTTTTTTGCAGAAATTTAATTCACGGTGTCACATATTATAGGGCCATTTGGTGTCAGATCAACCAAATTTCAGAAAGTTGCCTGGCTAAAATTTTTGATTTTGTTAACATTTTACGAAAGACATGAATAGAGATGAAAGCAAAGATATTAAATTTCATGGATGAATGTTTAATGATTATTCCACTATTTTGGAGAGCTTTTTTTTCCAGCTGTATGCAAAGTTAACCACATTCGGTTTTTGACCATTGAAAATTGGGCAATTTAAAAACAATCCAACTTGGAGTCGCATTGAGAGCCCCATATCTCTGGGATTGAACCATATTGGGCCATAAAAATTAAGATTCCAAAAGAAAAATTTGTTGAAAAGGAACATCTAAAAGGATATTAGGACAGATTTAATACTTCTTGAGTTACAGGCATGCAAACATTGGAAAAAGAACATTTTTCAGCACTCAGACATGAATGTTCTTTGCAGTCGTTTTGATAGAATGAAACCAGATACAGTTCTAGTTTTAACATTATTTTTTCTTTAGACATGCTCTTTACATGAAAAAAGTATCAGCTGTATTCAAAGTGACCCACAGTTGGATTTTGACCATTGAAAATGGGTAAAATTCAACAATTTGAACATTGAGCTGCATTGAGATTCAAATATCTCTGGGACTGAACCATATTGGGCCTTGGAAATGAAGATTCCAAAAGAAAGGTTTGTTAAGAACCAAAATTTAAAAGGATATTGCAATTTCATTAATACCTCTAGAGTTACAGGCATGCAAACTTTGGTCCTTTGATAGTAGGAAACCAGGTACATTTCTAGTTTCAACAATTTTTCTTTAGACATTCCTCTTTACATGGAAAAAGTATCAACTGTATGTAAAGTAAACCTCATTTGGATTTCGACCATTGAAAATGGGTAAAATACCCATTAAAAGGAGATCCTTTAAAAAGGAGATCCCCTTTAAAAGGAAGATACCAAAAGAAAAGTTTGATAAGAACCAGAATCTAAAAGGATATTGAGATATATTTAATAGTTTTTGAGTTACATGCACAAAAACTTCAGAAAAAGAATATTTTTGCCTCTCAGACAGGTATGTTCTATGCAACAGTTTTGATAAAAGGTGATAAAAAAGTGACCCATATTTGGATTTCGACTAATACAATATTTTTTTTTACATGGAGCCGCACTGAGATCCCAATGTTTCTAGAAATGAAAAGTATGAAAAGTGCTTTTCCCCCATTTTTGAACGGTCACTGTTGGCATATAATGCAACAAAGATTGCTGAAGTCAACAGATTTTACTAATAGACCTATCAATCTCTGTGTACAAATAAAATAATGATGCTGTAATCTTTCTAAAGTCATTTTTACACCCCTCTAATTTGGCTCCACATCTCAAGTGAAATTGTCACTATGACCCCCCTCTACAAAACAGTGGATTACTCAGTATACATTCATCAATGCCATTTAATATTTTGTCTTTCTTCTCCATTTATGTATTTGTTTCACCAGAAAAAGAGATTAAAATCAAAATTTTAGCAGTGGACCTCGGGTTGATTTGACACAGGATGACCCTTCATTATAATTGGAGTGAGCTGATAGTAACTTCCTCCAGACAGGTTGCTTTCAATGACAGCTTTAGCACACAAGTAGGTTGGTTTAATTGAGTGCCAAATCTAATGGTATCGCCACTCCACCACGAGAGATGTGTGCTTGCAGTCTAAAAAGCTTTTTTTTTTACACAAAATCGAATTTAGGAAGGCAAGATATAGTCAAAATAATTACAATTGTGGCTTTTCAATAACGTCGGCAAACTGTGCAGATCCGATTAGCATACTGTTTTGTTACAGAAACCTCCCTGGTAGCGGGGCCATTTACAGGCTAAGCTTTTAATTTCCTGTCAAGAGACTTGTCAAAAGCCCTGCTTTTTTTCCCCAAATCAAATTTTTGGTGAAAGCCGTCTCTGATCTCGAGGACTGTCGGGGAGTTAAGCATCTCGAGTAATGGAGATTATCAGTGCTCATTTGATGAGGCTAATTATGAAAATCTTTTCTGGAGATAAAATCTAGCTCCATTAATTACTCCAGTCTACACCGCACTGATATTATCCACCATGTTCTTCACACTTCAAACCATCTGGATGTGGAAGACACTGATGTCGTCATAAATCAATTAAACTCTGAGACAGTTTTGAGTGACATTTCATAACTGCGGACTGAAATGAATGAATAGATTTTCTGAAAACAAAGGTTAAACAACTCACCGATTTTAGGTGTGTGTGACCCAGTGAGATCCAGATGGCTGGTGTAGTCGTGTGGATGGTTATCTGTCAACAAAAAAAAAAAAAAAAAAATGAAGGAAAAACTAGTGTGGTTTAATGTATTCCATACTAATTAATCAACATGACAGAGTCCGTGCCATTTCTACACAGAAAACACAGCATTCCCGACACGTTATCCATTCGGCAGATGCTTCTGGAAGATAATATGGCTTTGTTTACAGTAGAAAACATCTGTACAGCACTCAAAAGAAATCCCTCGAGACTTATCAGGAACACGTATAGAAAAGTTTCAGAGAGGAAAACAACTAAACTGTAATAACCACAGCTTCAAAAGCCTTTAAAGAAATTAAACTATATGATCCCAGGGATACAGGGTTTATAAAAGGTCTGTGTGAAAACAACCAGAAGAAGTGAGTGATGTTTACACCGCATAAACATTTCGAAAAAAAGTGTTTAATGCTCACCAAGGCTGCATTTATGTGATCAAAAATACAGTAAAAACTGTAAAATCTGAAATATTATTACAAGTCAAAATCTGTGTTTTCTATGTGAATAAATGTTAAAATGTAATGTATTCCTGTGATCAAAAATTTATCATCATTACTCCAGTCTTCAGTGTCACATGATCCTTCAGAAATCATTCTGATATGAGGATTTGATGCTCACGAAACATGTATTATTATTATCAGTGTTGAAAACAGTTTGATGAAAACAGGACTTTGATTGACAGGTGACATTGACATTGATCGCATAACGCTGAATCTGCCATTTTGTCCGACAAACAAACAAATTAGGAGAGTTAGTAGATTAATGTCAGTGGACTTGAACTTGAAAAATGGTGTGTACTGATGTCTTTCCATGGTCGAAAAAACATACCTTCTGATGTTCATTCATGTTTATTTGGTGCTATAGAGTGGTGCAGGTGTGACTTCACTTTGTAGGCCAATCGGCCGTTCGCATCACACTGGTTCCCTCGAGAAAAACCCAATAAGATTTTCCCATAGGCTTTTGGATTATCGCAAAAAACTATCTCTGTGATCAACAAAAGTTTATGATACTTGCACGTTTTGTCCATCAAGATGATTATCACAGATGAACACAACTTTTATGAATTTTGAAGCCTAAATGCAGTCGCCAGAAGTAAAAAGCTAAAGGTCGGCTATAAATGGACTACACCACGGTCACTCGACTTCAACGTCACCATCACTGAGCTTTCGACAGCTCTTCCAGTTTAAGTTAGACTAGTTTATAAGAGCACAATTATGAGCATAATGAGGCTGTAAAAGCGGACTGAGCTCACCTGCTCAACGTGATGACGTTTAATCTCCCCGACAGACTCTGTAGTCCAATTAGCCACTTGGTAGTGACCGCCTTTTTCAAGACACATAACAGCTTCAAAAAAATCACGAGTGGGGTAATACTGATGTATTTTATGTCGTAGAATAAAATGTGTAAGTGTCTTGAGCTTGTGTTCACCACAGACCTTATTTCAGCCTTTTAACCAAAATCCCTTTTAAAAAAACCATTGACTTTGGAACGAGGGAACCGGAAGTGCTAAAATGCTAACTCGCTTCCGCGTTTTGGCTTACAAAGTGCTGTCATACCTGCACCACTCTGTAACTAGTAGTAAAGAGATGATCGGTCCATGTGTCGCTTGAACTGAGGTGTTACAGTGATCTGTCACGACACATTAAAGAGCCACAAAACTAGGGATGCACTGATAGGAAAATTCTGGCCAATACGATAACCGATAATTATTTGTGTTTGAAAGCCGATAACCGATATATTGGCAGATAAATCTGAATCCAAATTTTTATATCATTTTGAGAGCCTGATTAGGCAAAAACAAAAGTCTCACCATTAAATTACTATTTTATGTAGCCTATATGACAGACTTGCATTGCACATGTTGCACTGAACTGTATTTTCCTTTTTGAAGTGATTTCAATCATATTTTAAGCAATTCAAACCATTATGGTGAACAGTGCGCATCTAAAGTGTCTCAGCTGAAGGAAATAATCCATTATTTATCAGCTTTAATATAGCGGCCAAATTTTCTTATGGGGCAGAAAATAATAACATAAAAAATGTACATATATCGGCCAATACAGATATGGTGGCCGATATATTGTACATCCCTACACAAAACTGTATTTATTGTTTGAATTTCTTTAAAAAATGACAACATTTGAAAGCTGAGACTTCGTAACCTGCTCTGTCTTGTCTGTTGGTGCGCGGTCAGGGTCCTCTCTGCTCCACGATGTATTTTCCAAAGGGTCAATTGACATAGCAAACACTATTAGGCTGCTTAATACCTCAGCTGTGTTGTAGAAGTAAATCCAAAGATATTCAAAATTACTGAGCGTTTTAGTGTTCTGAAGTTTGGAATCACACTTGCTCATTTTTAAGGACTCATCTAAGGTTTTTATGTACCCCGTGACACTTCAGTGTCATTTACGCAATTATATCTCATTAGCCAACGAGATCACGGATAACAACGGCATGCAAACCCAGCTTGTTTATATGTGATTAACATCAACGGATTTGACCGGGTTTAATTTCCCTACAATGCAGAAGCAAATCAGCAATGACAGATTATCTGGTTACACAAATCCTCTCGGTGCGCTTAGAGTGAAAAAAACGTGTAAACAACAACGTCCGCGTGATTTTCTTTGAAAATAATGAGAAGACTCACTTTAAAACAAAGATTTACTTTTCTCTCTGGATGTCCTGGCCATGCAACTCAAAACACAGAGAGGAAAAACAGGTTGTGTTTGGGGTAATCAGTGTGCAGCTTTCAAACATCACAGAGCTTGTTCGTTCTCGTCTGGTTTGTGGATTTGAGGGTGAAAACAGAAAAGACAAGCACAGATGATTAGGTGCATTTCCACAGCAGAAAACACAGTCCAATTACACAATGTAGCGCTGCATGCTAAAGCGGCAGGACCACTAGCTGCTGTCCCACTCAAACGGCCCGCTTTGATCAAGGGACCAATTATCCCGGCTTCACTCCGCTGCGTAAATGAACTTGTTTGGAGCTTTCAGACAGGAAACAGCTTTCCTTTGCTTCACACGGACACACACACACTTTGCAGCCTAAACACACAAACCAAAAACTGCTTTTCATCAGAAATGACAAAGAAAGTCAGGAGAGCATTTGAAAGAAGAAATATCTCTGGATGAAGCTTTGCTGAAAGCTTTACATGACGCCTGAAAACAGTCAGCTAAAGCGAAGCTTTCAGAATGCACGTAAGACTCCGAGTGTGTTTTTGAACATGCAGAGATGGGATCCATTAGCTTCAAATGGTGATCCAAAACATCTTCAGCTCAACGTTGACAGGACAACAACACACGCCATCAAAGCACGGCAGTCCCTACATGCAGCGGTGGAATCTGTGCCAATATCTGCAATGCCTTTCAGGGTTACTGGATAATACACATCAAATAAAGCACAGCAGATACTTCCACTGAGGAATTTTTCCATTGATTTTTTCCCATAGCGATTCCAAAAAAATGATTCAGTAACAAAATGTTCTAAATGTTGAACTAAACCAACCAGCTCCAAGAAAAATCACTTGTTTTGATATACTGTGATTAATCAACTGGTGATAATATATATATATATATATATATATATATTCACCTGTATATATTTTATATATATATATAATTCAAGTAGAATTAAAATAAGAATTGAAATTCTAAATTCAAAAAATAAAAAAATTCATAAATGGATGTGGATGGATGGATGGATGGATGGATGACTGATTGATTGAAAGGAGATCATTTTTCAGTCCAACCCTGAAGGGTGGTGTAGTTTTCCATGGAGAATTTGCCAATTAAAGCCAATTTTTAAAAACAAATAAGTAAAAGGATATATCATCATTTAAGATCCTTGCAACTGATGGTAAGTCTGTCTACACTCTCAAAAAAAAAAAAAAAAAGTTGTACGAAATTGTACATTTTAAGGTACAAGTGGCCGTCACTGGGGTGGTACATTCTTCAGGCAAGTTCGGTCCTAGAGAGCTGATGTCCTGCAGAGTTTAGCTCCAACCCTACTAAGCCACCATAGTATCAAACTCATAACTCCCATCATGCATTGCAGCATTAAGTATGTCACCATTGTTGAGATTCATATGCTGCTTCTTTATATCTGTGTGTGTCTAAACTTTCCCTCCTAGAATGCATTTAAAAATCTGAATGTCTGATCTGTGGCAAGAAAGTATTGTTGGTGAATATTATTTATTAACATTTTTTAGTCAGTGATGAGTTTAGTCAAAAAAATGTCTTTGTGACAATGTTTGTTTATGGCTTTTTTTGGTATGAACAGATTATGTATTTTGTTAACACTGTAACAAACTCACATGAGCCAAGAGTCAAACTGCCCAACTAAGGGAAACACTGATCACCATAATGGTGATCAAACATGTTCAACAAATCATCAACATCTAAACCTGTTAATTCTCAATAAGAGCTTCTATAGATGTGTTTCAGGGTTGGAGCCGAAGGACTGAATTTGCCTACCCCTGCTCTAAGTAGAGGAAAACAATAGTATAACTGTACCCGAAGGACGAATTGTGTACCTTTAAATGTAATTGTACCTCCACTGTACCTTTTTTTTCTGAGAGTGTATGAAAATTGTTAAAAACCACAAAAAAATTTTTATCTCAAATTTTGTCTGTTTTTTTAGTTTTACTTTTAGTTGCTGAATACATGCATCATGGCTCACAAATACATCAGTGAGCACATTATTTCTACAATGACATCAGCTTCCCTTCACCAGACATCAATTAAAAAATGGTGCTCTTCGATGTGACACGCACTGTCCCTTAAAGTTACTTTTAAGTGGTGCATTCTCTAAATTTACATTTTTTGATGAAGATTCTCAGCACTGGTGTCAAAAGCAAATGTCAAACAGCCCCTCAAGCGCTGGAAGTTATTTCTACATCCCTCGTCTCTGAAAAACAGGGTCACAACCCTCGCCCTCCAAGTCAGTTATGCAGCACATGGGTGTGACCTCATTATACGATCACGCTGAGAAATTAAAATGATCCGTTTCAACGCCTGTAGCTTGTTACCAGGATTATTATAGTCAACAAAAAGCACAATAATAGTAATCCACATTTTTGCACTATATTTCAAGTCTTCTGGAATCATTTGGTAGCTTTATGAGAAACAGACCCAAACTTAAATTGTTATTCACTGAAAGTCTTTCTCTTATGATGCTTTTTGGAGTTTGGTGACTTTGGGGACCATTTTTGTGAAAGTATGTGTTTGGAAAGACACGAAGGTGATGCTATTCCTTTAATAAAACACACAGTGCTGCTTTGTGTATTAAGCAGATTACATAAATTGTGTGAATTATTTACTGAATTCAGTCTAGCACATAAATTAATCTGTACCTAGAAAAAAAAAGCCAGAGTTATTCAACAGACAGTGACAAAATTCCCCAAGGCTTGAACAAAGCACTTTCTGAAGTGTCCTGCGAGCGGCAAACACTTGTGGATGTTAATCAAACACTGAGAGATCTCCGAGCGGCCACTGTACAACACACTCCAGCTGACCTGATTAACACCAGCCTCGTTTCTGGGGAATTTATTCATTTCAATAAAACACACAGCTGAAAATATCACTGACGGTCTGACTAAACGGCTCTCAGACAAGATTTTGAAACAAAAATAATCATAATTTCTCCATCACAGTGTGATAGAACTATGGTAACTTGATATTATCTCCTCATTGTGAAAAAGATTATTTATTTTGCTATAATGGCTGAATGCACTGTAATATATATATATATATATATATATATATATATATATATATATATATATATATATATATATATATATATATATATATATATAAGATTTTGGATACTGGCTCAGGATTAGTTCATTTCAAAATGAAAATTTCCTGATATTTTACTCACCTCCATCTCATCCAAGGTGTTCATGTCTTTCTTTCTTCAGTCGAAAATAAATCAAGTTTTTTGAGGAAAACATTCCAGGATTTTTCTCACATAATGGACTTCAATGGGAACCAACGGCTGAAGGTCCAAATCAGTGCAGTTTCAGAGGAAGGGCTTCAGAGGCTCTGCACGATCCCACTGATTTGGACCGTCAACATTTTGGTTGTCATTGAAGTCCATTATGTGGAGAAAAATCCTGGAATGTTTTCCTCAAAAAACTTATTTTTGACTGAAGGAAGAAAGACATGAGCACCTTGGATGAGATGGGGGTGAGTAAATGATCAGGACATTTTCATTTTGAAGTGAACTAATCCTTTAAGGTCTTCACTTAAAATTAAAAATGTATATTCACTGAGCATATTTAATTGTGCTTAGTCAATCTATCAAAATTGAAGTGAAATATGTTGGCTGAACAAGTCCTACATCCCAAAAAAAAAAAAAAAAAAAAAAAAAAACACGTAGGCTATACGCTGTATACTCATGTGCAAAATACGGCTAAAGAAAGCCGTGGGTATGGAGAATTCAAATGTGGATGCACGGGAGAGTGATCGGATGCGAACCAGCCAGTGCTGAAGATCGAAAGATTTTCTAATTTTTTGACCGAAACAAACATTCCCAAGAGAATACGGATATTCATCGTCACAAGCTTCAAGACGTTATGGTGAGTATAAGCACTGAAATTATTCCCCAAAGTCCTGCTTTAGGACCTGGTATGAAAAGGCATTTTGTAGAATCCCTTGTCAAAAAATCCTATTGGAATTTCAGTTTATCCTGTAGGATCTTATTGGATTTTTAGAATACTATTGGACATTGTGTTTTTATTTAATGGAATTTCACTTTGTCCTGTGATATTTTTTATTATTACTTATTATAATAAATACATTATTAATTAGTTAATTACTTTTTTAGAGTCACCTGGAATTAAAATAAAGTTTTCAGACGCACTGCTCCATGGCAGTGAAATCCAGGCTAAAACTTTACAAAAAAGATACAAAAGTATCCCTCAATGATACAGGGAGACGCACGCCACATATGGAAAGTGTTCAGAGGCATACTATAAGGTTTTGCGAGAAAGAAACCGTATTATTCAGTCAAAACACTGAGCTCGGCCGTTACTCTGTGTGCGTTCCTGTGAGTGTGTGCCAGCCGTCAGCATATTACTATAACTCGCATTGTTGTCATGACACCCAGGATAAGCACACACACCACACTATTCTGAGAAATCAAATCAGACTCAATAGAAACAAACGCAACTCTTGTCTCTTTTAAGGTTAATAATAAGAAATAATACAGTAATACTTTAAGGAGGTAAACCTCCTGAGGTGAATGCTTTGTACCTGTTGTCATGACAACAATGCGAGTTATAGTAATATGCTGACGGCTGGCACACACTCACAGGAACGCACACAGAGTAACGGCCGAGCTCAGTGTTTTGACTGAATAATACGGTTTCCTTCTCACAAAACCTTATGCTGCGTTCACACCGAACGCGAATAGAGCGTCTGGAGCGAGTGATTTCCCTCCTGAACACTTTTCATATATGGCGCGCGTCTCCCTGTATCATGGCGTGATACTTTTGTGTACTTTTTGTAAAGTTTTAGCCTGGTCGCCATTCACTGCCATTATTTGGAGGAGCGCGTGCAGGACGTTTTTCAACATTTCAAATGACAGAAGGACACAGGGCACTGGAACAGCAGCAGGGTGAGTAAAAGACTTTTCATTTCAGGGT
Organism: Paracanthobrama guichenoti; assembly: GCA_018749465.1. NCBI lineage: Eukaryota > Metazoa > Chordata > Actinopteri > Cypriniformes > Gobionidae > Paracanthobrama > Paracanthobrama guichenoti. The sequence goes on from CM031945.1 coordinate 36,353,785, forward strand.
GAACTATCCCTTAAACTTTTTTAGAGTAACATTGTGTGTGTGTGTGTGTGTGTGTGTGTGTGTGTGTGTGTGTGTGTGTGTGTGTGTGTGTGTGTGTGTGTGTGTGTGTGTGTGTGTGTGTGTGTGTGTGTTTGTGTGTGTGTGTGTGTGTGTGTGTGTGTGTGTGTGTGTGTGTGTGTGTGTGTGTGAGAGAGAGAGAGACCCAACTGGATCCCATTAAAATCCTGTAGAAATTATCCTACAGGATATTTATGTATTGTTTTATAAGACAATTCCCACAGAATCCAATAGGAATCAGATGAGTGTCTTGTCCTATAAGATTCTCATCTATTTTTCAAAATATCTTAAAGGATTCCAATAAGAAACCTGCACAGGATTCCATTTAGAACTTCTATCATATTTTGGAACCGTTCCTATGGGATTCCATTAGAAAAAGTCTTATAGGATATTTCTAACGGAATCCTATAGGAAAGGTTCCAGAATATGATAGAAGTTCTAAATGGAATCCTGTGCAGGTTTCTTATTGAAATCCTTTAGATTTTTTTGACAAGGGGTCATGAGTTCATGCATTCATTGTTTCATGATTGTGGTTTCCTGGTTTCCACATAATTATCTGATGGTAACCAGTAGTTTAATATTATATATTATATATTCCTATATATCCAAAAAAAGAAGTAATAAGTAAAATAAGTAATTTGTGTGATATATGCGCTAGAGGCTGAATGATTTTGAAAAATAATCGAAGTGCGCTTTTTACCAATATTGCCATTATGATTTAATATGCGATTATTCTTTAAGCTCTTCTGTATTATTAAAATAAAAAGAGCAATAAATCAATGTATAGTGATGGTGGGAATATTTAGGCACCTCACGATCCGATTCCAAAACAATTCTTGAACTTTTTTTCTTATTAATCTTATTAATAAAACTTAATATTTTATTTTTATTTTTATAAGTACTTTTTAAAATAATTACACAAAAAGTTAATTTAAACATTTGCATGTTAAGAATTTTAATTATATAAACTAATATAGCTTCAAAACATACAAGCTAGTAAATAATAAAGAGGAACAAAAAACACATTACAAGCAATGAACAAAGAGTGCTTTCAGTGTTGAAGAGCATCTGACCTGTGAGTGATTTTCTCATCTTTACTGTTGTTTGATTATTAATGATGATCATTAAGAGATTCACACTAATGCACAGATCTCTTTTGAAATATAAGATGTGGTTTGTCCTGTCTGTTTAATCCCTAAGACATTACTGACTGTTTACATTCATTTTGTGTCATAAAAGCATTTTGAGACACACACAGCCGCAAGCTCGAGCACTCTTTATAAAGCGTGGCGCGAGCATTTGAAACTGAAAGCCTTCTGTCAGTGAGTTTCATATTTTTAATATATAAGCACTGCATTCCAAACGACATAAATGAAGACTTCATACAGCATTTGTAAGGAAAATACCGGCGGGCGAGAACACACTGTGAGCGCAACATCAAGAAAAAGTTTCTCACAGCGCATATCCTGGGCAGTGAAGCCCGCGAATGTCATTGTGATTCGCTTTAATCTTTCTGAACGTTATGAAGTATTATTTTATTTTATTGTTTTTGTGTGTGTGTGTGTGTGTGTGTGTGTGTGTGTGTGTGTGTGTGCGTGTGAGTGAGAGTGCGAGAGAGGGGAAATGGAAGCAAGCAGGTCACACACAGCGCCATCATTAAAATCTAAGCTCAGAATCGATCCAGAATCATTGGAGAGAGGATATTTTCTCCCACCCCTATTGTATAGTATGACCGGCCTCACAGCCTTTGCAGTTAAAAAATCGTGTTTTATCATATCGCGATATTATCGCAAATGCAATTAATTGTTCAGCCCTAATGTGCGCCCTGCTGAACACAGTGCCGTTACACTGCAGTTGGTGTCAATCTCTTTCAGGGCTTACTGCCTTTTAATATCAAACGTCAAGCTCGTGATTTTCTTATTCATTCATTCATTCATTCATTTTTTATTGTTCTTGTCAGTTAGCAGTCCTGAAAATCTGGATATATTTACATATCACAAAATAAACGATTGCAAAAGCAAGATCTACATCGACTGGCATTAACATATATTTCTGAAATATTTTACCCTAATAGCTAAAAAGAAAACAAGAAAAGAAATTATACTTTGGATAAAGATAAAAAAAGTAGGGCTTTTTCATACGTTTTTCACCAGAGTAAAGCTAAATAAATCAAGGTTATCATTACTTTAAATAAAACAAAAATTAACTGAAATGATAAATAAATTTAAAAAAACTTGGTTGAAATACTAAAATAACTCAAAAAATGTTTTTTTATAAAAACCACAGCAAAATATAAAAATAAATTCTAATTCAAAATATTAACAAAAGCTATAATAGTATGCTCCATTTATGCCATGTCGTAATTACCGTAATTTCCTAGATGAAATAACCTGTGATGCTGTACTCGGAGTAGTTCACGTCCTCAGAATTATGCATTTCTATGGCAAAATGAACCTGCAGCGGTCATGTGGTACAAGTCAGAGCACTAGTCCAATGTCTAGCCAGTGTCTGAGCACTAGTACAATGTCTAGCCAATGTCAGAGCACTAGTCCAATGTCTAGCCAGTGTCAGAGCACTAGTCCAATGTCTAGCCAGTGTCTGAGCACTAGTCCAATGTCTAGCCAGTGTCTGAGCACTAGTCAAATGTCTAGCCAGTGTCTGAGCACTAGTCCAATGTCTAGCCAGTGTCAGAGCACTAGTCCAATGTCTAGCCAGTGTCTGAGCACTAGTCCAATGTCTAGCCAATGTCTGAGCACTAGTCCAATGTCTAGCCAATGTCTGAGCACTAGTCCAATGTCTAGCCAGTGTCTGAGCACTAGTCCAATGTCTAGCCAGTGTCAGAGCACTAGTCCAATGTCTAGCCAGTGTCTGAGCACTAGTCAAATGTCTAGCCAGTGTCAGAGCACTAGTCCAATGTCTAGCCAGTGTCTGAGCACTAGTCCAATGTCTAGCCAATGTCTGAGCACTAGTCCAATGTCTAGCCAATGTCAGAGCACTAGTCCAATGTCTAGCCAATGTCTGAACACTAGTCCAATGTCTAGCCAATGTCTGAGCACTAGTCCAATGTCTAGCCAATGTCAGAGCACTAGTCCAATGTCTAGCCAATGTCTGAGCACTAGTCCAATGTCTAGCCAGTGTCAGAGCACTAGTCAAATGTCTAGCCAGTGTCAGAGCACTAGTCAAATGTCTAGCCAATGTCTGAGCACTAGTCAAATGTCTAGCCAATGTCAGAGCACTAGTCCAATGTCTAGCCAATGTCAGAGCACTAGTCCAATGTCTAGCCAATGTCTGAGCACTAGTCAAATGTCTAGCCAATGTTGAGCACTAGTCCAATGTCTAGCCAGTGTCAGAGCACTAGTCAAATGTCTAGCCAATGTCTGAGCACCCAAATGTCTAGCCAATGTCAGAGCACTAGTCCAATGTCTAGCCAATGTCAGAGCACTAGTCCAATGTCTAGCCAATGTCTGAGCACTAGTCAAATGTCTAGCCAATGTTGAGCACTAGTCCAATGTCTAGCCAGTGTCAGAGCACTAGTCAAATGTCTAGCCAGTGTCAGAGCACTAGTCAAATGTCTAGCCAGTGTCAGAGCACTAGTCAAATGTCTAGCCAATGTCAGAGCACTAGTCCAATGTCAGAGCACTAGTCCAATGCCTAGCCAATGTCTGAGCACTAGTCAAATGTCTAGCCAATGTCTGAGCACTAGTCCAATGTCTAGCCAATGTCTGAGCACTAGTCCAATGTCTAGCCAATGTCACAGCACTAGTCCAATGTCTAGCCAATGTCTGAACACTAGTCCAATGTCTAGCCAATGTCTGAGCACTAGTCCAATGTCTAGCCAATGTCTGAGCACTAGTCCAATGTCTAGCCAATGTCACAGCACTAGTCCAATGTCTAGCCAATGTCTGAACACTAGTCCAATGTCTAGCCAATGTCTGAGCACTAGTCCAATGTCTAGCCAATGTCAGAGCACTAGTCCAATGTCTAGCCAATGTCTGAGCACTAGTCCAATGTCTAGCCAGTGTCAGAGCACTAGTCAAATGTCTAGCCAATGTCAGAGCACTAGTCAAATGTCTAGCCAATGTCTGAGCACTAGTCCAATGTCTAGCCAGTGTCAGAGCACTAGTCAAATGTCTAGCCAATGTCTGAGCACTAGTCAAATGTCTAGCCAATGTCTGAGCACTAGTCAAGTCAAATGACCTAGCTTAGAAATCTAGACGTACCCTAGCGGCAGCAAATGTAATTTGCTGCAGGGTCGTCAAGCAACACTCCGTTGACTTGCAAGCTTGAAAAATCAAACTCTAGGCAGGCCAATCACATCGTGTATAGAGTCGGTGGATGGGCTTAACATAATGACGGCAGAGTTGTGACGGTTCCGCGTGAATTTCCTGCTACTTGAAAACAGAGAAGATGGCTGCTGCTGCTGGCGAACAGCGGACTTTCGAATCGGCTTTGGCCGCGACTCTGGAAGACTTGGAGTTGAGCTTTTCTTTGAGAAAAGAACAAAGAACGGCACTGAAGTCATTCTTAAAAAAGGACTCCTGCTCTGTCACCTTCTTTGTTGCTCTGGTTGGTTGTAGCGGGATTTAAACTGTCGGCTGAAGACCCAAGTTTGGTTTGAAGATGAAAAACGTCCCAAGCACAATGTTGTCGCACCATTCCTGATTTCTAACACACACTCACAGCGTTCGGCTGGTCTTGTGTCTGTCAGAACAGAAACTAAAGCTGATGCTCGCCATCATCTCCGGTCGCGTTCAGATGTACATTGCACAAGCTTATTTAATCCATTAGATCAAAAGATCTGAAAAAAAAAACAAACAAACATTTGCCCACCCATAGGACTGAAGTGGTTGAAAGTGGACAAAAGAGACAGATTAAAACACCAGGAGTAAATGGGAATGTGTCTCCCTCATCTACTTGTGATCGACCAAAACACATCCTAATACCAGGTGTAAACAGGGCCAATGATACTAAAATAAACCTGGTCACTATGCAAAAAAACTTAATGCTCTTAGGCTTCATTTTCTTAATGCAAAACATTTTTCTATATTTATCCATTTTATTCTGGGGTGAAACATAGACATGTTTTCCATAAGCTTCACCCATATGTTTGAGCATATGCGTTTGATTTTATGCAACAACAAAAAAATTCTGGGTAGTTGCCAGGCTGTTTCAAAGCTATTGCTAAGACGGTCTTGAGTGTGTTGCTATGTGATTGCTAGGGAGTTTCCTACTGGCTCAAGAGACAAGCGTCCTACACCCTTGAGTCTCTATGATATTCTGCTCTCTATATACGGCTCGTTCCCTCCTTCAAAGTAAGTCATCCGTTTGCTTAATGCATCAGATTGTTCAGAAAATGAATAGCACACCTCTCCTTAACAGACTGGATTTCATATCCATCACACAAATGCTGCGGAAGGCCTTTCAGCATCACATTGGCACAGGAGCAGCAGCTGTCTGTTGCTTTAAGAGCGAGAGCTCACATCCAGGCCGCTTTCTAAATGTAAGTGCCCTACATTAACAGTCTGCAGGGGGAACGGGCCATTTCACAGCTCTCAGCTGGCAATGGGGATCAAACTGCTCTGTGCGGCTTTGCCTCCATCCCGCCAGCAGCCCTTTCAGAGGAGCTCTAATTTCTGTCCGGAACAGATGGAGGAATCAACTTGCTTTAAAGTCAACACCAAACCAAAATTGACCCTATTTATTTACGTTCTTAATGCACATCCCTGGTCATATCGTGCACAATTCACCAGTGCACAGACAATACTACAAAGGAAAACATTCATCATGGTGATCTTTCATGAAACCAACATAATGAGCATTTTAACTTTCTGAAACAAAGGTAACACTTTATTTTAAGATTTGATGAGTGACACATTACTACATGCACTTACTATAGTAATAACAGTAAATTATGTATAATTACAAGTAACTAACCTAAACAAAACCATAGCTCTATAGTAAGTACATGTAGTTCACTAATATTACTCAGTACTTATTTGAGTAAGTACAATGTAACTACATCACCTTAATATAAAGTATAACCGAAAAAACTTCATTTTTCAAACCCACCAATCCAAACAATCAGTTCCTGTATGAAAACACCCACTTCTGGCAATCAAATCAATTCCTGCAGGATAAAATCAAGTCCCGTCCAGCATCCCATCTAGCTGAGTTTCCTGTTTTACTCAGAAAAATGTCAGATTACAGAAGAAATATGGGTTGCAGACACGTTTTCTTGTTGTTTCTAGATACATACTTTATATAGAGGCCATCCATACACACACACACACACACACACACACACACACACACACACACACACATAATATAAACGGTACCAAACAAAAGTTTTGGGTCAGTAAGATTTTTAATGCTCACCAAGGCTGCATTTATTTAATTAAAAATACAGTAAAAACTGTAATATTGTAAAATATTACAATTTAAAATCAGTGTTTTCTATGTGAATACGTTAAAGTGTAATTATTCCTGTGATCAAAGCTGAATTTATCATCATTACTCCAGTCTTCAGTTTCACATGATCCTGTGTGAGGATTTAATGATCAAGAAAGATTTATGATTATTATCAGTGTTGAAAACAGTTGAGCTGCTTCATATTCTTGTGAAAACTGTGGTGCATTTTTTAATAGAAAGTTCAAAAGAACAGCATTTGTGACCTATGCTGGCAAAATGAGTCGCAAAGAGCAAAAAAATAAAAAAATAAATAAAAAGTCAGTTCCCATTCAGTCGGTCACTCTCGACGCCACGTCAGAGTACCGGCGAATAGAAATCTTATTTCGCGAGCCAATCTACTTCGAGTGTAACTAAAGCGAGCCAATGCACATTGGCATGCAATGATTGCACCAGGTGCTCATGCCACGCTGTGCGGTATAAATGAGACACAGGTGATTGCATCAAATTAGCATTTTGCTTCGGAGCCGAGTGGTAGATGGTTACTACAGATATCACTCCTTACTTCGCAGTCCTGACTGAAGACGGAAGCCGCCTTTGAAGCGATCTCTTCATTCGGTGTTGGTGTGGCGGCACAGCAGCGGGTCGTGTGGTTTTCCGATCATCTCTCTTTGTTGTTTGAACAGAACGATCACAAAGGCTGTTCTCACAGCCGGTTCGGTGCGCTAGGTGGAGAGCGCTAAAAAGCCGCTCCCACGGCTGGTAAGAGAGCGCCTTCGTGAGAGAGCGCGCACGTCAGGCTGCACTATCCCTGACGGTGTCGCCGCGACCCCTCCCCCTGCGTGCTTCAGCACCAAGGAGAGCGTCCTTCGGAAAGAGCTTACACAGATAGAGCTTGCGTCTTTTTCAAGATGACATTCTATCTGTGTGTTTCTGGATCGGTGGTTTCCTGTCACCGAGGATGGTCATCAGCGCTGTATCTCGTGTTTGGGCGTTCAGCACGCTGAGGCAGCGCTGGTGGATGAATCATGTTCTCACTGCGGGAACATGACCATCTCGGAGTTGCGATCGCGGCTCCGTCTCGCAAGGGGGCGGAGCCTCTGTGCCTCTGCCACGATCTAACTCTCCTCAGAGAGTTACTTCAGGCAGTAGCCTGGCTGATTTGAGGGTTACGGTGAGCGCGTTTCCCCAGGGAACCAACCCCGGGAACCCTCATCCCTCTCGCACTCCGCAGCCAGTAGAGCTGCCATTGGAACGCGGTGGGCCATCCACAAAATGTGCACCATCCGTATCCTTTGGGGCTCCCCCTTGAGGACCAGATGTCCATTGCTGCATCGGAGGGAGGGTCAGAACTCTCTGGAGAGGATGTGTAGCCGCGCAGGGGCTCCTCGGGTAGACCCGCTGTGCCCGATACTGATCCGGAGATGATGGCTATGCTTGCCGGGCCGCCCGAGAGAGTCGGGCTCGTGTGGAACCCTCCACCGTGTCCCGAATCCTCAAGGCTGGATGATTGGTTTCTCGGGTGGCCCGTGCTGGTTCTCAGCGCCCCACCCCGGTGCCTTTTTCCCGGAGGTGCGAGGAGCTCACAAGGTCGTGGATGGCACCTTTTACTGCCCGAAACCGGCCTAGTGGATCCTCCTCCTCACCACCACTCGATGGCGGACCTGCAAAGGATACACGCAGGTTCCCCGTGGAACGGGCCGTTGCTATGCAACTGTGCCTAACTCCACTTCCAGGGGAACCCGTGTCTTCCCTCCGGGGCCTGTAGGTACTCATCCGATCTGATCGGGAAGGCCTACATGGCTTGTGGAGAGGCAGGCTCCGCTTTACACGCCACTGGCGTTGTTGCAGGTTCATCAGGCCCGGCTCTGAAGACCTTGCGAGGGTGGTCACGATCCCGCAGTTCTCCAGGAACTGAGAACCGCAACGGACCTCGCGCCGTGCGGCGAAGGTTCTGGCGCGGGCGTGTGGTCGTCGATGTCCACTATGGTGGTCCAGGAACGCCACCTCTGGCTGTGTCTGGCGGACATGAGGGAGACCGACAAAGTCAGGTTCCTTAACTCCCCGTCTCCCAGACTGGCCTCTTGGCGACGCGGCCCAGAACTTCGCCCATCAGTTCTCGGCCGCACAGAAGCAGACTGAGGCGGTCAGTCACATCCTTCAACTTCAACTTCAACTTCCACCCCGCCGCCGGCAGCGCCTCAGCCTGCTCGTCGCCAAGGGCGGCCGCCTGCGCCTGCCTCCTCCTGCGCCGCAGCAGCAGCCTCCACCCAAGCGGCGTTGTGGAGCCGGGCGCAAGCAGGCCGCCCTACCCGTCCAGACGCCTGCCAAGAGGGGAGGCAAGGCCAAGGGCAGGCTGCCCACGAGGCGGGCGACCGGGAGGTGAGGAGGACTGCTCTTCTGGAGATGGTGACCACACGCTCCATCCCCCGGTGGAGGGCCGGGAGGAGAATCTTGTGTTCCATTTTGTCTCTGTTCCGCCGCTGGGCTCAGCCCAGCGGTACCCAAATTCTCAACACAAGAGCAGTTCCTTCCATCTCCGGGTCCGCAGGGGGCTCGGAGAGTTGTGGCCGGACCACACTCATCCTCCCTCTTTGCCAGCGGGCAGCAGTGGACAACCCCCTCATGTTCCTGCTGCCCACCTGTGGAATCAGGTAAGTGTTGCACGGCACACTCTCACCTCGCTGTGGGCCGCCTCCACGAGACAGCCGCCCCAGTCCGGTACCTGCATTCCACCTCGCTGCCCCACGGTGGGTACGCCGGTGGTCCCTATGGTCCTGCTTGTACGGTCCCTGGGAGCCTGGCTAGTGCTCCTCGGCCCGTCTCGCTGGCTCATTCGGACCATCAGGCTCGGCTAACGCGATTCAGTTCGCCTGGCGCTCCCCCAGGATCAGGGCATCCGCTTCACTTCGGTGAATGCTGCAGATGCCCATGTCCTGTGTGTGGAGATCGCTGTCCTGCTGGCGAAGGACGCGATAGAGCCGGTCCCTCCAGCCGATATGAAGACCGGCCTCTACAGCCTGTACTTCATTGTACCCAAGAAAGCCGGTGGAGTTACGGCCAATCTTGGACCTGCGAGTCCTGAATCGGAGCCTCCACAAGCTACCGTTCAAGACGCTCACGCAGAAGCGCATTTTCGAATGCATCCGTCCCCAAGATTGGTTTGCAGCGGTTGACCTGAAGGACGCGTACTTTCATGTCTCGATCCTTCCTCGACACAGGCCATTTCTGCGCTTTGCGTTCGAGGTTGAGCATATCAGTACAAAGTCCTGCCCTTCGGGCTGGCCCTGTCCCCATGTCTTTCACGAGAAGTCACGGAGGGGGCCCTCGTGCCCATGAGAAGCGGGGCGTTCGCATTCTCAACTATCTCGGCGACTGGCTCTTTCTAGCACAGTCCTGGGATCAGTTGTGCGAACACAGGGACCTGGTGCTCAGACACCTCAGCCAGTTGGGTCTTGGGTCAACTGGGAAAGGAGCAAACTAGCCCCGGGCAGAGGATCTCTTTTCTCGGTATGGAGTTGGATTCGGTCGAGCAGGCAGCGCGACCTCACAGAGGAGCATGTCCAGTCGATGCTGAACTGCCTGAACACGTTTCAGGGCAGGATGGCGGTTCCACTGAAACGGTTTCAGAGGCTCCTGGGGCATATGGCAGCCGCGGCGGCAGTAACGCCGCTCGGCCTGCTTCATATGAGACCGCTTCAGCATTGGCTACATGGCCGAGTCCCGAGATGGGCGTGGCAACACGGCACTCACCGGGTGAGCATCACACCGGCCTGTCGCCAGTCCTTCAGTCCGTGGTCAGACCCTTCGTTCCTTCGGGCTGGAGTGCCCCTGGAACAGGTGTCCAGGCATACTGTGGTTTTCACGGATGCCTCCGCCATGGGCTGGGGAGCCACGTACAACGGGCATGCAGTGTCAGGGGTTTGGACGGGCCCGCACCTGCATTGGCACATCAATTGCCTCGAGTTGCTAGCAGTACATCTTGCTCTGAGCCGCCTCAAAGGGCGGTTACGGGGCAAAGATGTACTGGTCCACATGGACAACACTGCGGCTGTTGCGTATATCAACCGACAAGGTGGTCTGCGCTCCCGTCGCATGTCGCAACTCGCCCGCCATCTCCTCCTCTGGAGTCAGAAGTGTCTGAGGTCGCTTCAGGCCATTCATGTCCCTGGTGTGCGCAACCGTGTGGCCGACGAGCTCTCACGAGCTGCGCTCCCAGGGGAGTGGCGACTCCACCCCCAGGTGGTTCAGCTGATCGGGAGACAGTTCAGGGAGGCACAGGTCGACCTGTTTGCTTCCCCAGAAACGTCCCACTGCCAGTGGTTCTATTCGCTGACCGAGGGTACACTCGGCATGGATGCCCTTGCGCACAGCTGGCCCCAGGGGCTGCGCAAATATGCGTTTCCCCCAGTGAGCCTACTTGCACAGACACTGTGCAAGGTCAGGAGGACGAGGAGCAGCTCCTGTTGGTGGCGCCCGTGCTGGCCCAACCGGACCTGGTTCCCAGAACTTATGCTCCTCGCGACAGCCCCTCCTTGGCCGATTCCTCTGAGGAAGGACCTTCTGACTCAGAGACGGGGCACCCTGTGGCACCCGCGTCCAGACCTGTGGAAGCTTCATGTTTGGCCCCGGGACGGGCCGCGGAGGTTCTAGGTGACTTACCCCAAGAGGTAGTTAACACCATCACTTCGGCACGTGCACCGTCTACAAGACAGGCTTACGCCTCGAAGTGGAACCTGTTCGTCGAGTGGTGTTCTTCTCGCCGAGAGGACCCCCGAAGATGTTCGATCGCGTCTGTGCTTTCCTTCCTGCAACAAGGGTTGGAGCGTAGGCTGTCACCCTCCACCCTCAAGGTCTATGTTGCTGCTATATCCGCCTATCACGACCACGTAGAAGGTAAGTCAGTTGGGAAGTACGACCTGGTCGTCAGGTTCCTTAGGGGGGCGAGACGGTTAAATCCTCCTCGACCCCCCTCCATACCTCTTGGGATCTTGCTCTGGTGCTCCGAGCACTCCAGAATGCCCCATTCGAGCCTTTGCAGTCAGCAGAGCTAAAGATTCTGTCTATGAAGACTTTGCTGTTGGCTGCATTGGCCTCCATCAAGAGGGTAGGGGACCTGCAGGCATTTTCGGTCGACGAAATCGTGCCTGGAGTTCGGGCCGGGTAATACCCACGTGGTACTAAGGCCCGGCCTGGCTATGTGCCCAAGGTTCCTACCACTCCCTTCAGGAACCAGGTGGTGAACCTGCAAGCGCTGCCCCGGAGGAGAGCAGACCCAGCCCTAGCTTTGCTCTGTCCCGTCCGCGCTCTGCGGATCTCGTGGATAGAACTCAAAGCTTCAGAACCTCAGATCAGCTCTTTGTCTGTCACGGAGGCCAGCAGAAGGGAAAGGCTGTCTCCAAGCAGAGGATGGCCCACTGGATAGTGGATACCATCACCTTGGCTTACCAAGCACAAGGTGTGCCCTGTCCGCTCGGGGTGTGAGCACACTCTACTAGAAGTGTTGCATCCTCCTGGGCGCTGGCACGTGGCGCCTCGCTGTCAGACATCTGTAGAGCTGCGGGCTGGGCGACACCCAACACGTTCGCTAGATTCTATAGCCTACGTGTAGAGCCGGTCTCCTCCTGTGTTCTCACCTCAAACGGGTAGAAGCACTGAGAGGCCCGGCTCTTGTCGGCTTGCTGCGCTCGGCGCTCTTATTCTCCAGAAGCAAACTCTGTGAGTCCTCCATCTCCCTCGGTGCCGGACGTCGCGAACGTCCGGGCATCAGGCCTGCCGCTGAATCCTTGAGAACCGGTAATGGGCTGGGCTTATATGAGTGACCCTGCGGGGATCCCATATTTCTTCCACGGTCGCTCCTACGGGAAGCCCGTGTCTTTCCCTTGGGAGAGCCTTCCCGTCACCGGGACTGAGCCCCCTCCTCCCTTGCGGGCTACGGCTCAGCTTTGTACTCCACATAACTCCTCCGGGGTACGATGTGGGCTCCGCAGCGGCCCCTTTTCTAGGGCACGCTTTCCCAGTGTCATCCAATAATCACTGAACAGGGTCATGCGGAACAGCAGTGATGGACTTCCTGGTGTGAGCCCCGTCTCATCAGGTAAGAGAGCTCAGGTGGCTCACACTGGGCACTGGAAGGGGGCAGAGGCCATGGCACTTTGGTAGGGATTCCTATTTGTCGGTACTCTGACGTGGCGTCGAGAGTGACCGACTGAATGGGAACGTCTCGGTTACGTATGTAACCCTCGTTCCCTGAAGGAGGGAACGGAGACGCCACGCCCGCGCCGCCATGTCCTCTGTACCCTGCTGGGGTGCCTGCCTACCTACTCGGCTCCTCAGCAAAGGCTAATTTGATGCAATCACCTGTGTCTCATTTATACCCGCACAGCGTGGCATGAGCACCTGGTGCAATCATTGCATGCCAATGTGCATTGGCTCGCTTTTAGTTACACTCGGCGTAGATTGGCTCTCGCGAGCGAGATTCCTATTCGTCGGTACTCCGACGTGGCGTCTCTGTTCCCTCCTTCAGGGAACGAGGGTTACATACGTAACCGAGACGTTATTGTTATTTTCACATTCTGTATTAAAAACCAAAATGATGTATGATTTGTTTGAATCGGACAAAAAAATGACTGAGCTACATCTGTTTGAAATCGATAGAGTCCGCAAAGTCAATTTTGAGAAAAATCAAGTTAAAGTTTTCTGAAGGTTTTAAAAGAAAATCACCAGCAACCATACCTTAAAATCCCTGGTCATAACACCAAAGCTGACACACATCAAGTCAAAACCAAATATCTATAGGAAAAATATATATGAAACTTTTTTCCATGAAACTACAATTGTTTGATTACCATTAATGAGACAGACAGTCTATATATTAAGACCTGCTGTACTCAGGCCCGTCGCAAGGGGGGGCGCAAGGCCCTGTGCGAACGTGATATGCGAGGCATATTAACGGGGGTTTTATTTTACTGTTGCTATAGTGACGAACAATTTGTTGTTTATGTGGATATTTAAGAATAAGGAAATTTTAAAATTTGTATATCCATTTTAACAGCATTCAGTTCAAGAAGTTCAATTGTGTAACTGAATTGTTATTTTGATGCTTAAATTATGTTCTAAATTATGAATGGGTCAAACGCGTTTGCGAAACGGCCTGAATCCACTCGCATGAGTTTGGACTGAATCATCTGAAGCCATTTCTCAGTCAGTAATAAACAGACAGTATTGAGAGAACTAATGCTGTTTTTTCAGTTGTTTTCCTCTGTGAACATGCGCTAAATGGATGTCTGACAATTTCGTTGCTTTTTGCAGTTTTCAGATTTAAAAACATTTAAAATGTCTAGAGATCGAGTAAGCTTTACTTGTTCTGTGGTCCCGTTGCTCTCACTGATGCTCCGAAAGGAGCATAATAGTTAGGATATGCTTATTTAACTTTATAGTGTTCAATAAAAAACCTTTTGTGCGTATTGTCAGATAAAATGCAGGCGTCCATGCTTTCTCCGTTCATGCAATAAACGCACATCCTTGAATGAGCGCGCATTTCTAGCGTATTTAGGCTACTTGAGCTTCTTAGGTAATATCTATGGTTTGACCCATTTCAGAGGCAGCCAAAATCAGAATTTTAATGGACTGCGCATGAATCACTGTCACACGCACAGAGAAATATTGTAAGTTACTGCATAATAAATTTTTAACAAGCAGAATAATACAGCATCATGAAACACATTTTTAGCTGTCTTTTAACTATTATTTGAAGGACAAAAACACGAACTTTAACTATTGGCGTTACATCATCAAGTCAGTTGTCGCTTTTCTTTTGCACGAGGCCCTGTGCGGTCGCACACTTGGCACAGCCCTTGTGACGGTACTGACTGTACCGCACGGATCTAATATAATGTTACACGTCAAGATGTTTTTCCCCAACACTTAACCAAACGTTCACATAAGACATAACAGATAATGTTTGCATGATTATTTGCCAAGACAGAATACTTGACGAAACAGAATTTTTTTTTTTTACATTATAAATGTCTTTACTGTCACTTTTGATCAATTTAATGCATCTTTGTGTAACCAGTCTATACCCTCTCTGAGCGGTATTTGAACCGGGGTCTCCGGCGTGGGAGGCGGCACGCTAACAAGGAGGCTAAAGACTGCAGCTCAAGACCAGATAGTGTCATGCACCGTCAGTCGCTAGCGCGCCTCTTGAGGCCAGAGGAGTGAGGTTTCATTACAGCTCTTACTGGCCTATGTCCATTCCTTTTGTTGAATAAAGCATTAATTTATTTTAAAAAAAATGACTAACCCCAAGCTTTTGAAAGGTAATGTAAGTACATAAATACAGGCCTAAACATGCATGTTATGAACATGTAGATTATAACATAATTTATATCCCACAGTGAGAAACAGAATAAAGTATTCAGACAGGAGTACATGGCTCTGAAGCGTGACTAAGCTCCGTTCCAGCCGTGTTATCCATCATTGGCAGGTCTTGGCGTGATGCAGCTGGGATCCGGTTCTCATTGGCTTGCTTGTAGAGATAAGCACAGATTTAATTGATGTCTTCCTCAATTTGAAAGAAGTAACATCATTCAAAACTGTCTTTATCTCTACGCAGTGATTCCTCCGACCGCCAGGGTGCAGCGTGAGTCGACGTGACGGGACGTCCTGAAGGAGCTTGAGGAGCTTAGATTGTGACTCAATGCAAAGAGAGGAAGGTCAGGTGTGATGTTTTGTGCAAAAACAAAAGGAAAGTTTGATTTGAGGCCTTGTGAATATCACAATGACTTTCATGCAGTTTTGTGGCCTCACACTCTAGGTTTGTACCTTAGCTAGTGTTTCACATTTCAGAAGTGAACTCTCTATGGCCGTCTATGTCAGATCTCTCTCATTCAAGCCGAACGTCTCTTAAAACGCTCTGCACGCAGAGCCGTAAACTCAATCTCGTCCTCCCAACCCCTGCTTCTGGAAAAATCAAAATATTGCAAACCAAGTCAATGAAACTCTCCAGCAGCAGGGAATGATAAACTACTTTAATTTTCTTTGGCTTAATCAAAACTTTCCACACTAACACATCAAGCTTCACGTTTGGTTAGAGGCGCGTGATGGCATGAGAATATAAACATGCAAAGTGGATTATTTTCGTGAATTCTCATTGGCTCTAATTTTGTTTGATTAATTGCTTTGTATGTTTCCTTCCAATTAGGCTTGTGTTTGTGGCACGAGGCTGCAGAGAACAGGCACGAAATATAAAACAGTCTAATGAGGGAGAAATGTCAGGCTTTGTGAAGATGCCTCAAACTGGAAAATTGCACCACAGATCTGTAAATGACTTGGCAATTATGGATTGCCTTTGACTGTGTACTGACATTTCACTGACTAGACTTGAATGCATAACTTCCATGCTTACATACGGCGGTTGTGTCTCCTGTGATAATCACACAAAAACGGCTAAGAACATGTCTGGGTTTTATTGCACAGCTCTCAGGAATACTTCATTGTGATTGGTCAATCCTGGCACTCTCGGGTCAAATATTTGTTTCTTTCTCTTCTGCGCACCAAAGCTGCATTTATTTGATCAAAAATACAGAAAAAACTGTAAAATTGTGCAAAAGTATTACAGTTTAAAATAAGTGTTTTCTATGTGAATATATGTTAAAGTGTCATTTATTCCTGTGATCAAAGCTGAATTTCTGATGCTCAAAAAACATAAATGTTGAAAAATGTTTTCATATTATTTGGTGGAAACCGTGACACATTTTTTCTCAGGATTCTTTAATGAATAGAAAGTTCAAAAGAACAGTGTTTATTTGAAATAGAAAACTTTTGTAACATTATAAATGTTTTACTGCCACTTTTGATCAATTTAATGCATCCTTGCTGAGTAAAAGTATTAACTTTCTCAGGTCAAATATTTGTCTTTTAATGTTTTCAAGAAGAACGTGTGTTCGGCATATACTTAAAATAAGCCTTTCAAATCCAAAGAATCGAAGGACAATGCACTTTTTAGCATTGATACTGTATATGTGCCTCTTTAAATGCCACTGTTTCTAAAAATCTCTCAACCACAGAAGAGGTTTATATATCTCACAACACGGGCTTCAATAAAGGTTACATCGCACTGGACACTCAATAGATCCATACTAGTATAGATCACTCATAGTATGTTCAAGGGGTCCGACATCATTTGACATCTTGCCTCAAGAGATGGACACACCATCTCAATTGTCATATAGCTCATTAGCATATACATTTTTGATTAAACAGTCAATGAAACATCCAAAACAACACATGTGAATGACTGTTGGACTGCAAGGTCACTGCCTCAATACCCATCAAGAGAGTATAGCGCTAAGGTCAATAAACCACAATTAACAACCTCATAGCTGATAGACACCAGTTACTGCACAGCTCAAACAGTCACGTTTCTACCAAAAGGGTAACGGTGAGTAAATCTTAAGTTGTACCTTTACGTTAATACGCGTTTCCCGAAACGATCTTAGTTAAGTATGTCTTCTGTAAGGCATTTGTTCATAAGGTTGGTCTGGACCACTCTTAGCTATATCTTACGCTTATCTCTATTGACAGTTCATTCCGATAGTGGCCACCACTACTACTAAAAGTCTATAAGAATATAATTCTGCTAATTGAATTTTCATGCAAAGAATACAATTGTCATTACACTGATTAGCTTTTTAATGATATTATCCAAAGGTACGTCAGCGGGCAAACCATTATGGAGTCTATTTAATGGGAATGGTTGTGGAGGGGAGTTTGGTCAAACTATGGCAGCGATACAGCAAATAGTTGTGCTAAATCAAAGACTTTGCGAGATTTCTATGTGCACTATTTCATCCGTGTAAACTTTAGTCCCCTGGCTGGCATGTCAGAAGATGCAATTCAAAATAAATTTAGTCTGCTACGGCAGCAAATTCAGCAGCTTTTAGATCTTGTTGGTCCGACTTTGTCAAGACAAACCCGACGGAGCGCACCGAAATTCAGCTCTCCTCTTTCTTTCTTTTTTCTCCGCAATGTTGTTGATTAGCTATATGTTTTGCATGTTGCGCCTTTATTGTGTAGGTCATCCAATAACAGAAATTAGTGATTTACACCAATAATGTGATGCAGGAACTTAACCCTGCTTGTGAAATGAAGTATATAAATGGCATACTCCCAGTATGTGGGTTGATGCATGATACGTTTGGGCATGAGAGGTAGTGGGTTCGCACAATCACTTAAAAATTATATAAAATATCCACAGTTGGATTTAGTTTGAAATTTGGATTATATTTATAAGATATCGAGTCCTCACGAGTCCTGATAAATGCAATTTCAACTATTTCTGAAGTGCTTCTTTTATAAAGAACACAGCTTTCTCACATAACACAATTAAACAGCCCCTACATAGAGTTATTAATCGATTTTTGAACCATTGATAAACCAATTCAGCACCGCCGCCACGGACAGCACCTGCTAACGTCGCACTTAAGAAGGTATACCTTAAGCAACCTCCTAAGGTATAGTTTGGGGAACAAGCCTAGAAACGGTATACCTTTAGTTAAGTTATACCTTTAGAGTCTTCAAAGCACGCTAAGAGACAACGTTATCGGGAAATGCAGCCCTGGACAACAAGATGATCTATCGTCTCTGAAAATGGAGAATAATCTAATTCATTTCGGAGAGCAACCATTCTGGAAGACCTCATAGGATTTAACCTAATTTGTAAAATTAACACCTTCAACCCTGGAGCTTTATGACAAAAAAGAGCAAGATGTGTTATTACTGCCAAGACACCTAATAATGAATCATGGAGTCCTTCTGATGAGAATTCAGCTGAAGCTGGTGTTACTTCTGCGAGCAGAGATCTGTAAGTGTGAGAAAGACACAAAGGAAAGTGTTTTCTGCCCTGATTCAGTCCACCTCCGATCCATTTGTTCTTGTTTCATGCTTACGCAGGTCTTGTCCTGTTACGAACCTTAAAATCGACATGAAACAGAAGTTGTGATGGTCTTTTCTTTCCTATTGTGACATATATTAGAGTGAAACGTCTTCACAAACAAGAACAAATGTAGATTGCAAATATTAAGGGAATTATGGGCTTTTGTCCATCAGGAATTGATTGAATGGTTGTGGTTTGCTATCGGTCGATCTCATGTGAGTAGTGTTAATTTAGTTAGCAAAATCTATGACGAAAATATTTTGATTTGTGACTTAGATGAGACGATGACAAAACAACACAGATGTTATTAAACGACAACTGACTATATCGTTGATTAAAAAGACAAGACTAAAATTTAAAGTTAAAAAATAAAAACTACCAAAATCTACCAAGTTCTTTGTAACAAAATATTACAGACTGTTTCTAGCAAGCCTCATTTTAAATCTAGCATTGCCAGATTTTAAATCCCCAAATATGTTCTACTTAATATTTGCAATCTGGCAACCTCGGGCACGCTCTACACTGCAGAAGTGACGATGATGATCT
This sequence comes from Paracanthobrama guichenoti, assembly GCA_018749465.1. Taxonomy (NCBI): domain Eukaryota; kingdom Metazoa; phylum Chordata; class Actinopteri; order Cypriniformes; family Gobionidae; genus Paracanthobrama; species Paracanthobrama guichenoti. The sequence goes on from CM031945.1 coordinate 36,372,734, forward strand.
GAAAACACAGACAAACAAGTAAGCAATCTATATTTGAAATATTCTACTTAAATGAAAGTGTCATTCAGTTGGTCTGTGTTCCTTTACGAGCCACTTGTGCCATTTAAGGCAACTAAATCTGCGATCAAACCTTCAGTGTAATAAATCCAAACATGGACCTCTCGACTATATTGTTTGCGATTGTCATTACTAAATAAATGCACTTACGCAACCTCTGTGTGACAATACAAAGTTTTTATGCTGTTGTTCATTATGCAGCATGACGGGGTCAGTGCATGCTGAGGCACACAGTGCGCAGAAGTCTCCAACTTTCTGCAGAGTCAATAGCTACAGACCTCCAAACTTTGTGTGGCCTTCAGATGAGCTCAAGAACAGTGCGTAGAGAGCTTCATGGAATAGGTTTCCACAGCCAAGCAGCTGCATCCAATCCTTACATCACCAAGTGCAATGCAAAGTGTCGGATGCAGTGGTGTAAAGCACGCCGCCACTGGACTCTAGAGCAGTGGAGACGTGTTCTCTAGAGTGACCAATCATGCTTCTCTGTCTGGCAATCGCATGGAATAGTCTGGGTTTGGCGGTTGCCAGGAGAATGGAACTTGCCTGACTGCATTGTGCCAAGTGTAAAGTTTGGTGGAGGGGGGATTATGGTGTGGGGTTGTTTTTCAAGGGTTAGGTTTAGCCCCTTAGTTCCAGTGAAAGGAACTCTTAATGCTTCAGCATACCAAGACATTTTGGACAATTTCATGCTCCCAACTTTGTGGGAAAAGTTTGGGGATGGCCCCTTCCTGTTCCAAAATGACTGCACACCAGTGCACAAAGCAAGGTCCATAAAGACATGGATGAGCGAGTTTGGTGTGGAGGAACTTGACTGGCCTGCACAGAGTCCTGACCTCAACCCGATAGAACACCTTTGGGATGAATTAGAGTGGAGACTGTGAGCCAGGCCTTCTCGTCCAACATCAGTGCCTGACCTCACAAATGCGCTTCTACAAACCCGATTCCAAAAAAGTTGGGACACTGTACAAATTGTGAATAAAAAAGGAATGCAATAATTTACAAATCTCATAAACTACACATTCCAAAAAAGTTGGGACAGGTAGCAATAAGAGTCCGGAAAAGTTAAATGTGCATATAAGGAACAGCTGGAGGACCAATTTGCAACTTATTAGGTCAATTGGCAACATGATTGGGTATAAAAAGAGCCTCTCAGAGTGGCAGTGTCTCTCAGAAGTCAAGATGGGCAGAGGATCACCAATTCCCCCAATGCTGCGGCCAAAAATACTGGAGCAATATCAGAAAGGAGTTTCTCAGAGAAAACTGCAAAGAGTTTGAAGTTATCATCATCTACAGTGCATAATATCATCCAAAGATTCAGAGAATCTGGAACAATCTCTGAGCGTAAGGGTCAAGGCCGGAAAACCATACTGGATGCCCGTGATCTTCAGCCCTTAGACGGCACTGCATCACATACAGGAATGCTACTGTAATGGAAATCACAACATGGGCTCAGGAATACTTCCAGAAAACATTGTCGTGAACACAATCCACCGTGCCATTCGCCGTTGCCGGCTAAAACTCTATAGGTCAAAAAATATATATATATATATATAAAATATACTGTATATAATATACTCAACAATACATACATTAAAAATGTTAAAATAAATTATTAAAAGTCCAAAATAATAATAATTGTGCCAAATAATTGTATCATGCCATAATAAATAATGATGTATACAGTTGTGGTCAGAATTATTGGCACCCATCTTTGATCATATTTATGAGGGTGCCAATAATTCTGACCACAAATCAAATAAATTATGAATCTAAAATATGTTTTACTAAATTTTGCAGCAGAATATAATACATACTCAACAATACATACATTTAACAATAATACTAATTAACTATAAATAATAATAAAAAACGAATAATATACAAAGTATAACAATAGCACAAAAAATGTATATATATATATATATATAAATAATTAAATACATTTTCCTATAATAAATTACATTACATTAATAAGAAAACTTAAAAAAAAAAAAAAAAAAAAAAAAAGGGATTCTGCAGAGCTAATAGTAGCAAAGCTGAATGGTCATTCATATTTCTGACCTTGAGTGCAGCATTGAGTTTATGGTCTGCCGTAATCTATCTGCTGTAATTGATTGCTTGGGAAATTCTTCTAAAAGCACTTCCCAATGGCTTGCCAAACTGTCCAATGTAAAAGCTTTTTAAAAGCCCCTCACATTCCTACATGACCTTCCTGTTACGTGCCTTTCCAAAAACAGGTCCTTTTAAATAAGCAGGTTATCGGTCCAGCCGAGTGCGGCATCTGGTGTGAGGCGATTGATTTGGTGAGACCTAATCAAGTGTCTCCACGCCGCCTCATAGACACGGAGGAATGGAGCCAATTAACTTTGGCTTGGGAATGTTTGCAAAATCTGAGTGCGTGACTGGCAGAAGCGTCCAACAAGCGTCTCCGGGCATTTATTATGAGGCGTTTGATTTATGCGGCACTATCAGGCTCCCCAGAGTGTGCGCTGTTGCCCCGGCCTCTCAAACACACGTTGTGATGGAGTGGGGCGGATGGACCGGGACTTACACAGCGCTATTGATTATCTGCCTGTATCAGCGCAGCCGCCCGTAGAGATGAGAGACTCTTAGCGCTTCCGAAACAAACACAAGCACTCCAGCACAGGTAATAACAGGCATTAATTAAAGGCTGGTGACAGCAGTCAAAGACGTTTGTCTGAGAATGTGCCACTAAAGCACCTTTATTAGCATACTGAGGGAAATAACTGGCACCTTCCACTATAGAGAGGCTCGCTGATGTTTAATGTGTTTAACAAGCGTTTTAACATTTAACATGCGTTTACTTTATTTATACAAAATACAATTAATAAAACTCTATTTTTTAAGGAATATCACACAATTTTTCTTCCATGTTTTAATTTTAACAGTAAACCTCTGTTGTGCAGCACTTTGGTTCCCAAGGAATTGTTACATTTTAATTTGATTACATTTTAAATGAAGAATTAAATTGCTAATGTTTATGCCTTTGTTTTATTACCACCGTTTTTGATAATAAATATGTTAAAAATAAAATGCATGACTTTCAGGGGAAAAATCAAATAGGGTCCATTTAATGTAAAAATAATGTTTAATGAATAATGATAATAATAATAATAATAATAATAATAATAATAATAATAATAATAATAATAATAATAATAATAAAATCATATAGGGTCCTATTAATGTAAAACAAATTAATAATATAATAAATAATTAATTAATTAATTACATAAAAAGTATGAATGTAATTAATTATGCATGTATTTTTATTGTTAAAATGTAATTAAATAACTAAAATGGAATCCAAAAAATCAAAGCGGAAAACACAGTGTCCTATTAATGTAATAATAATAATAATAATAATAATAATAATAATAATAATAATAATAATAATAAGATTTTTATGCTTTTATAAATTTAATTGATTAGACATGTTTTTTTGATAGTTAAAATGTATTAAAAGAGAACCAAACTGGAAAAAATACAACAAAATTTGTGAAAAAATAAAACTTGATTTCATAGGGCCATTTTAATAAATTGTTGTTAAACTGTACAAGTTTCATGATTTCAATTAATATGACTCCTTTTAAAACTCAAATTTAATTTAATCATTAAACCGGAATGCAGGAAAATTAAATAAATAAATAAATAAATAAAATAAAATAAATAAAATAAATAAATAAAGAAAAATAAAGAAAGAAAGAAAGAAAGAAAGAAAGAAAGAAAGAAAGAAAGAAAGAAAGAAAGAAAGAAAGAAAGAAAAATTAAAATGAAAAAAAAACAAAAACAAATAAATGGCATTTGAAATAAAAAAATAATAAAAAAATTCATAGGGCCCTAACATTTTTTTGTTTTTTTAACATTAATTTTCATAGGGCCATTTTAATAAATTGTTGTTAAATTGTACAAGTTTCATGATTTCAATTAGCCTAATTAGGCGCTTTATTACTAAAATGTAATGCGACCATTAAAACAGAATCCAGGAAAGAAAAAGAAAAGAAGAAAATTTTTAAATAAAAAGAAAAATTTCAAAATTCAAACGAGAAAAATGGAATTTGGGAAAAAATGGGGCGGTGCCCTATATTTGCGCCGTCTGCAGCCGTTCAAACAAGTGTTTGTCAAAACTAAAACAAATGGTGATGCTCCTTAAGCAAACAATGACAGCTGTTGGGGGGGTCTGTGCTAAAACAGATGTGTGAAACCTGTGAGTTTGTGTGCAGGCGGACAGCGTTAACTGCCTAAAACTGTAATCAGGCGCTAAACGCTTAATTAGCCACCAGCGGCCGCTTGGATAAACAACCAAACACGAGTGTTTGATTTAACATGACTACAGCCTTACACTCTGATGTGGGAATGGACTTATTCATGATTGCATGTGATGCTGATACACCAATAATTATGCATAATCATCAATGATGATAAAACGAATAATTCTACTTCCGGATGCTGATTGGTCAAGCTGGCATTCCAGCTGTGCAAATACAGGATATAAAACCAGCTGTGATGTGAAACACCTGTTGCTGCACAGCTCTAATTCACACCAATGCAACCTTTTATTTGAATAAAATAAAAACGCAGCTGTGTGTCAGTGGACGTCTTGGAAGCGCCACAAAAACTTTTCTTTTAACTTTTGCTCCAAGATGCTTGAAACCAGCAAACTACAGTACTGTGAGAAGGAAAAAATGTGGTAAAGTGAGGATGTTTTCAAAAGAATAATGCAAAAAAGTTTTTATTTATAAGTTAAAGAGGCCATATTATGTCATTTTTACTAAGTCTTGTTTTTAAATGTTCAAAAAATACACTGCTTTTTCTCATATTCAACATTATTGCTGCTCCTCTCTTCCCAGTCTGTCAGTAACACTAGTTGCTGTCTCTATGAAACCCCTCCTTCTGAACAGTTAGTTCATGCATTCATGACCTCAAGGCTAGATTATTGTAATGCTCTACTGGGTGGTTGTCCTGCTTGCTTAATAAACAAACCCCAGCTGGTCCAAAACGCAGCAGCTCGAGCTCTTACTAGAACAAGGAAGTATGACCATATTAGCCCGGTTCTGTCAACACTGCACTGGCTCCCTATTAAACACTGCATACATTTTCATATCTTGCTAATTACTAACAAAGCACTAAGTGGTTTAGCTCCCCAGTACTTGAGCGAACTCTTAACGCATTATACTCCATCACGTCTATTGGGGTCTCAAAACTCTGGCCAGTTGATAATACCTAGAATATCTAAAACAGCAGGCGATCAATCCTTTTCCTATTTATCACCTAAACTCTAGAACAGAGTTTGGGAAGCAGACACACTCTTGTCAGTTTAAATCCAGACTAAAAACACATCTCTTTAACCTTACACATAGAGCATTATCAATTTTATTCAAATGATTGTTAGGCTGCATTAACTAGGTCAGCCGGAACCGGGAACACTTCCCATAACACCTGATGTACTCATTACATCACCCGCCGCCGGGTTCGGTCGCCGTTCAGGTCGCTCTGCAAAGACGGTGCTTTTATTTACTATTTTACTTTCTTTTACTCTCAATTTTTACAAACTTATCAACTGCATTGATCTGCTATGACAGCAAAAATCTTTTGGACATTGGTTACCTCTACACTGGACTGTTTCAGGACACTTTCGCCGATCCTCTGTGGCCATCTGAGATCCTTCGGAACGCAGAGTTGAACAATGGCCAGACGAGTCAACAGCGAAGAATCAAGAAACACCGTGGGAAACGCGCTGGTATCCGTAACAGACTGAGGAAAAGGGCATTCAGCCCTCCTCTCCCAAGCATTCTTCTAGCAAATGTTCAATCCTTGGAGAATAAGATGGACGATCTTAGAGCCAGGATCAGTTTTCAACGGGACATGAGAGACTGTAACATCTTTTGTTTGTCCGAAACATGGCTCACGCCCGCGGTCCCGGACACAGCTGTGACGCCGTCGGAGAACTTCTCTGTTTTTCGGATGGACAGAACAGCCGAGGCCGGTAAATCCAAAGGCGGTGGAGTATGCTTCATGATCAACAAGAAATGGTGCATACCCTGGAACATCACCATTCTCTCGCGGTCCTGCTCGCCTCATCAGGAACATTTAACAATCATTTGCCGCCCATTCTATCTGACGAGGGAGTTTTCTGCGGTCGTCGCGACCGCTGTTTACATTCCACCGCAGGCAGACACAGCGCTGGCTTTAGCTGGCCTTCATGATGTTGCCAGCGGCGGCATAAACAAACACCCCGACGCGGCGTACATTGTCGCGGGCAATTTTAACAAAACAAACCTAAAGAAAGTCTTGCCAAACTTTCACCAGCACGTCTCCTGTCCTACACGAGGAGTAAACACACTGGATCATTGCTACTCTCCGTTTAAGAACGCCTATAAAGCGCGGTCACTTCCAGCTTTTGGCAAATCGGATCATGCCGCCATTTTCCTCACACCTGAATACAGACAAAGGCTCGTTCAGGAACCCCCGGTGAGGCGGGAAGTTAAGCGCTGGTCGCCCCATTCAGAGACCGCGCTACAGGCAGCTCTTGATGATGTGGATTGGGACATGTTCCGAGCGAGTTCAGCTGACGTAAGCGAGTTCACAGATGTGGCGCTTTGCTTCATCAACACGCTTACAGAGCAAGCCACGCAAACAATAACAATAACGTCCTTCTCAAATCAGAAACCGTGGGTGGACAATTCAATCCGCGCTGCAGTGAACACATGCACTGCCGCTTACAACGCCGGTCTCCATTCAGGGAATATGACTGAATACAGATCGTCCTGTTATGCTCTGCGGCGTGCAGTTAAAGCCGCAAAACTCCGTTATAAAGACCGAGTGGAGTCTCATTTCCAACTCAACGGCGCATGTGGCAAGGTCTGAGGTCCATCTACTCGTTTGGATCTAAATCCTCTGCAGAGGTCAGAGCTGATCCGTCGCTTGTGAATGAGTTAAACTCTTTCTACGCTCGCTTTGACTGTAACCGCGGCAACGTGACTCCACCAAGTGGCAGAGGGAATTACTCAGAGTAGCAACAATCACGTGATCTCTGTCTCAGAGGATGAAGTTCGGAGAGCACTCAAGCGTGTGGACGTCAGGAAAGCTGCCGGGCCGGATGGTATTTCAGGTCGTGTTCTGCGGTCCTGTGCTGATCAGCTCGCCGGGTTGTTTACATCTATCTTCAATGAGTGCCTTGCTACATCTGTGGTCCCCACCTCCTTCAAAAAATCCACCATCATCCCTGTCCCTAAGAACAGTAAACCCTCTTGCCTAAATGACTATCGTCCAGTGGCTCTCACATCTATAGTCATGAAGGTCTTTGAGAGACTCATTAAAAACACCATTTGCGCCTTCATTCCTGATACTTTGGACCCTCTTCAGTTTGCCTATCGTCCCAATAGATCGACTGAAGATGCCATCTCTCATGTCCTCCACTACGTGGGAACTACGTAAGGCTGCTATTTATTGACTATAGCTCAGCCTTTAACACCATAGTTCCCATCAAGCTAACCTCTAAACTCCTGGATCTCGGCCTGAATCCTTCTCTCTGCCACTGGATTGAGGACTTCCTCACTGGCAGGCCTCAGGTGGTGAGAGTAGGCCAGTCCACCTCCACCTCCATCACCCTGAGTGTGGGAGCTCCACAGGGCTGTGTCCTGAGTCCCCTGCTCTACTCTCTCTACACACATGACTGTTTGTCCACACACAGCTCCACCTCTATCATCAAATTTGCTGATGATACTGTTGTCCTGGGCCTCATTTCCAACAACAATGAGACGGCATACTTGGACGAGGTGGAGCATCTAACATCATGGTGCCAGGACAACTGTCTCTCTCTGAATGTTGGCAAGACCAAAGAAATGATTGTGGACTTCAGGAAGAGACAGCAACGGACATACTCCCCCCTCATGATCAGCGGGTCACCAGTAGAGAGAGTGAGCAGCTTCAAGTACCTGGGTGTAAACATCTCCGAGGACCTGACCTGGACTGCTCACATTCAGACACAGGTGAAAAAGCCAGGCAAAGACTGTACCACCTGCGCCAGCTGAGGAAATTCAGGGTTTCACCAGCTATCCTGAAAACTTTCTATTTAGGGGCGATAGAAAGTGTATTAACTCAGTGCATCACAGCGTGGTATGGGAACAGCACCAGTCATGACTGCAAAGCCCTGCAAAGAGTCATGCGCTTATCCGAGCGTATCTCAGGGTCAGCTCTCCCATCTCTGCAGGACGTCTACACCAAACGCTGCAAAGGTAGAGCTACTAAAATCATCAAGGACTCTAATCACCCTGCAAACCCTCAATTCACGCTGCTGCCATCTGGTAAGCGCTTCCGAAGCCTGATGGCCAAAACTGAGAGACTCAGGAGGAGCTTCTTCCCCCAGGCCATCAGACTCCTGAACTCAGTCACTTAACATCACGTGACTTCACTTCAGGATAAACATCGATACACTGACATTGCACTGCACTTTCTGTTCTCGTTGTTACTGTGTAACAACCTGTTATAAACCTGTTTGCACATTATACTCTTATACATTTGTTAACCACATATTTATAAGTCTACAGTTTACTCACTGCACAGTCTACTTCAATTATTTTATTCCACTTCTTTATTCTTATTTTTTTACTTTTTTCTCCTACTTGACTTGATTATTTATAATTCTACAGATATATTAGTACTTTTTTATCCTATTTCTACTATAATTTCTTCCTTGTGTTTTTAACTGTGAATTTGCACTGTCCATGGAGCGGACCTGTTTACATTTCACTGCCGGTTGTATATTCTGTATATAACTGTGTATGTGACAAATAAAACTCTTGAATCTTGAATAAGAAGGATGGCATCTACGCTAATGTTAGTCTCTCTGTTTATCCCGAGGTTTACTCTAGTCTGCCGGATCCAGATCAGATGGTAGACCTGCGCCTATACACGACCACAATGCCGACTTCACTTTCACTCTGTACAGATGGAAATGTTACCGATATTATTGGAAACGACTAAAAACGCTGTATTATGCAATGCTTTGGCAGTGATTTTGGCAGTGATTTTGTAAAGAAAAATTACGCGCCTGCGCACATACATACTCAAAACGCATAATGCTTTACGTGCATGCCATCATCATTCTCACAGATTTGCGTTTTTTGAAGTTTACATAAAGCAAGTATCGTTTCAAAACCCGTTTCGGGGTTTGCGTTCTCTAGCCACCTGGCGCTGTTACCATGCGGATGAGCTGCCGGAAAGCATTGAGAGTTTTCTGTTTTGGTTGAAGATGGTGTCGTGTAAGTAGCCCCGAAGTAAATAACTAAGGATTTCTTACAACGGAAATGAATCAATCAAAAACGTACTATAGCTGGACAGTAAGTGGACAATAATCTATCCTCCATTAATTTCCTATTATCACTGTAAAGCTGCTTTGAAACAATCTATATTGTGAAAAGCGCTATATAAGCACGAGAAGGTTTTAGAAAATCAAATCAATATTTGGTTTACCTTTAAAACAGCTTGTGCATTGTTTTTATGGTGGTTTGCAGGTATGTTTCTTCTATGCATCTATGCTTTATTTCTATGCATAATTGCTTCTGTCTGTTGATGCAATCCCAGGTGGACTCCATGATGGTGAGATCAGATCTCTGTGTTCACCATATGACTGGTTCATACAAAAATATCACTCAGTCTTGTTTAGTACAATATTTGCAAAAGGAATGTTTGGAAATCTCACACTGATATATTGTACTTGCACAGTACTGCAAAAGATAAAAATGTCCTGACCGACACTATCATAAATCACGCATGACAGTTCAATTGAACAATAAATCCAAAACCCTCAAAATAAGGAGAAAAACTCCCTGCATTTAATATGCAAGATATTTAAAATCATATAACAGATTAAAGGACTATAAACATTTCATAAACATTTGATTTCTTTCCCTTTGGTCTAATTATAATATTATTCAAGACTTAAAATGCTTTTATATAACAATAAATTATTTTATTTGAAAAGCTCAAGGTCATGATGCAAGTGCTATAAAAGTGAAGAGGAGATTGTTGAGCAGAGCGTCGGTGAGAGACATTTCATTCAGAAAGTGGAGGAGTCCATCTCCATTTACTGAATGGCCACTCGAGCTCATGATACAGAGACGCGACAGGAGTCAAAGAGCCAGAAAATGAGAAACCGGCTGAAAGCGATGAGGCATGATACAGATACACGCAACTGACGGCTGTATGCAGGTTTAGGAAGAGGGGAGAAGGATGCTGCTAATGTTTGGAGAGAAAGAAATGTAAAAAAAAACAGAAGTAGGGTGGATTTATGATGCTACCAGAAAACGACCAATCAGATCACCCCACCAACTACCTAGCAACAACCTAATAATACAACACCCTAGCAATGCCATAGCAACTACCCTAGCAACACCTTAGTAACTACTTATTAGAACATTCTAACAACTGCCCAGCAACAATCCAGAATATCTTATGGCAATTCATCCTAAAATGTAAATTCTGCAATGACAGAAATTAAATTTTGGTTAAATTACCCCTTTAAAAGTTAGAAACAACTGATTATACCTCAATAACCACTTGGCAACACCCTAGTAACCACACAAAACACTATAACAGCTGTCTATCAATTGCCCAGAACACATCAGCAACATGCAGCACTCAACAATAATATTTTGTACTTAGATTTATACTTAAAGCCTGTTCACTCCAAGGACAATAACTATAACGTTTTAATAATAGTTCTAATGTGAGAATAGGGAAGTCAACACCACAACTATAATGATATCGACACAGATACAACAATAAAAGCATTGACAGCCAATTAGAATCCACCTGACTTTGAAGAGCTCAAGCATTTAAAGCAACAGATGCTTTTGTATCTTTATAATTATCTAAGTTAGCTGTGGTTATAGTCATCTATATAGTTCTTGGTGCGAATGGGTCTTAATGTTCAGGATTTTGACTAGCAAAAAAAAAAAAAAATAAAAAAAATAACCTGATTCAAAATATGGTCACACTTTAGATTAGGGTCCAATTCTCACTATTAACTATAACTTTTGCCTCAATAAACTCCTTACTGCTTATTAATAGTTAGTGAGGAGTTGTTAAATTTAGATTAAGGGATGTAGAATATGGTCATGCAGAATAAGGCATTAATATGTGCTTTATAAGTACTAATAAACAGTCACTATCCTAGTAATATGCATGCTAATGAGCTAGTTAATAGTGAGAATTGGACCCTAAAATAAAGTGTTACCCAACATTTTCTTTATCAATATATTTAACTCCCAAATATAAGTCTCAGAAAAATATTTTTATATTAACATCAAACAAACATGTTAATGAAAATATAATAAAATGACAAATATTTAGTTGTTTAGTAACATTTTGCAATATAATTGACTCTTGCCCTGCCATTGACGGAATTTTCCAGATTTCTGTGTTTTTGCTGTTATATGGTGGGGGTTGGGGGGCTATGGCACATCTTCTGAAAAATTACAGAATCGCCTGATCAAAACACAGGCATAGAAGAAGAAGAAACAAGTGATCCATAGCTTACATACGTAGTCTTGGGGAAAACACGATTTTCTCACCTTTTTGTTCAAAATGTTGCTTTTTTAATGAAACACCCACAAATGTTGATACAAAATTAATGCATGAAGCTAGAATAAATATTTTTATTCTAGCTGAGACTGACTGTTCTTTATTTTGATAAATGCATGTTCAGATTTTCATACAACAAAATATTCTGGGTGCCATGAAAATTTTGTGAAAATGATTAAAAAAATGCTTGTGGTGGTTGGAAACTTTATATAAAAAAAGAAAACACTGGCAAGAAAAAGAGTCAAATATATCAAATAGTCTCAGAACAAATCTGTTTATATTTTTCATAAAAAAAAAATAAAAAAAATTACAGTATGTTTTCAATTTACAGTAATAACTGTTATAACTATAAAGTAACTCTGTGATGCTTCTAAGACTTTGCAGATCATCATACATGCAGAAACATTGCAGAAAATCACGTTTGCACAACACAAGCCCTGTATAGAGTGAGTGTGAAACCAGATCTGCCCCATCTGACATTTGAGATGAATCGATAAATGGCTTGCTGTCTCTGTGTGATATGCTATTCATTTGACCACATCCCCAGGACTCAAACACCTTCACCGGACACAGCGTGAAGCACCGAATGCACACGCCACGGCACACAGTAATGCACCCATCGCTGCGCCAAGCACAATCCGACGTGCCGGAGATATCAGGAAGCACATGGCAGCAGAAGAGCAGCGCTCTGAAACGCTTGTCCCTGATAAAGCGTGGGATTTCAGTCTGGGCTCAGGAGGGATGCTGTATGCTGCATGGTAATAAATTTTATCTGTGGCTTTCAGAAACAAACATCTCAGAGGCAAGGCTAGACTTCTGCAACCTCCAAGACACGTTCAAACGTGGAGCGACAGCAAAGGAGTTTTATCGAATCAGACGCGTAAAGACACTCCACTGAAGCAGCAAAATCACAAATGAGATCTCTTTAATAATTCAACTGATTCTCAGACACCAGTAAGATTAAATGGAAAGAAAATGGAGATGTCTACTGAGAAAAAGACACCAGTAATATCATATTTCTCCTCGCTAGAGTTTCAGAAGAGATCTCAAACTGTATTTGCCAAGATAGTGAAATCTGTAATCAAAAGTCAACAAATACTCCTGAGATCTGAACTATGCTGTCCAAATTACTGCCAAAAATGGTCGCATTTGTGTCTATTTTGCACTCACTCACTCACTCACTCACTCACTCACTCACTCACTCACTCACTCACTCACTCACTCACTCACTCACTCACTCACTCACTCACTCTCACTCACTCACACACACACACACACACACACACACACTCACCACGCACGCACACACACACACACACACACAGAAACACTCACTCACACACAAACACTCTCATACACTCACACACAAACACTCTCATACACACACAAACACTCTCATACACACAAACACACACACACACACACACTCACTCACGCACGCACACACACTCACACGCACACACAGAAACACTCACTCACACACAAACACTCTCATACACTCACACACAAACACTCTCATACACACACAAACACTCTCATACACACAAACACTCTCATACACTCACACACAAACACTCATACACTCACACACAAACACTCTCATACACTCACACACAAACACTCTCATACACTCACACACAAACACTCTCATACACTCACACACAAACACTCTCATACACACCCTCATTCATTCTGAAATAGTTATTCAACATGAGATAACCAAGAACTTTAGTCTCCTGAGCTATGAAAGAGCAATCTCTGAGCAGTAAAAGTTGAAATATACCGCACACACGCATCTCTATACGGGTCAGAATAATCTGCAATGCAGAGGCTCTGAACTAGAATCCTGAAACACAGATACTGGGACAAGTTTACACGCGTCTGAAGGGTAAATATACCTGCATAACTGCACAGGTTAGTGTGCACAGGTGGCATCAGATGGCAGCGCGTTCCAGTTAAACACAAACGAGTGATGATTTACTCCCAAATGCGTGCATATGACACAGAATAAACTCGCACACCTGCCTGAGAGAAACACGAAGGATGGTTCTTGCTTGAACTCGCTGACTCTTCATTCATGAGAAGTGCTTTGTGTTTTATGTTCAGCTCTCGCTCGCTGAACAAAGTCATAAACATCACGTTCGATCAAATCCCTTTGGTGAAACCCTGTCATTACCAAACGATATTGTGTGATTATAATCAGCTCGCCGCATGTTAGAACACATCCTAATGAACACAGAAGTGTGATGGCACGACCTCCTGGAGCAGAGCAGCGAGCGGCTTTTCTCCTTCACTTAAATGCTTTAGGCTGTTAGACTGCAGCCTTTCTAATACCAGAAACACAGGCAACATGATAATAACCTCATTACATGAGACCTTGAGCTTTGGCAGGAGAAGATGGGATGTAAATCAAGCATTTATCGCCTGTAATCTTTCTGAAAGTTGAAGTGGGACGTGAGATGTTGCCACACATTTCAGCATGAGCCACAGTTGCTTATACATGCTATAATATGCTCTTCTCTTCTATATGCGAAGATTTGATGGCTATTGAAATGCATGTCACCGCCTTAGGCTTCTTAGAGTCTTTGAGGTTTTGTTTAGATGCTGAAATCGAGAAGGATACTAACGGGGAAAAACACACACATCAACTCTAGCTTGTGGTCTAATAAATTGCATAGCAATAAAATCAGCTTTGATTGTCCAGTGACAGGAGCTATTTTTCACTAACAGGGAGTGTAAGTGTCTTTTTCAAGGGCACTACATTTTATATGCACACACAGCTCCCACGAGCGTTTATGGGTGCTTGAAAGGCCAGTTAAAACATCACAACAATATTTGAAGGACGAACCTGAGCCATAATGAGAGACTAGAATATTATAGAGATGCCTTAGATACCGCATGGCAACCTGTCAACATCCTTGCAATCTATTTATACATGTCAAAATTATATATATTTGAAAGATAGATTTGAACCATAACTAAAGAGCAGAATACCATAGAGACACCTTAGCAACTGCATAGAAACACCTTGGCTTGGCAACTGGACATCCTATTCACTTTTTTTTGCTATCTTTTTTTATACATGTTAAAAAATTATATACAGTATATTTGAAGGATGTCAACAAATTATATTTATTTGAAGGATGGATTTGAATCATAACTAAAGAGCAGAATACCATACAGACACCTTAGCAACACCTTGGCAACCTAACAACATTCTATTAACTTTGTTTACAATCTATTTTATATATATATATTTGAAGGACAGATTTGAACAATATCTAAAGACCAGAATACCATATAAACACCTTAGCAACTGCATAGCAACACCTTTGCAACCTGACAACATCCTAGCATCATGCATGGGCAAACACCACACACATATTCTTCATGGAATATCTAGTTTGCATACATGAGGGCATGATTTGCATGTATAATATATGTGCACACAAGCTTTGGTATGGAATGGATCTGTTTGGTATGGAATGTTTTTGGTTTGAAATGGAATGGTCTGGTATGGAATGGAACTGTGTTGGTTTATATTTAAACTCCTGGCCCGATCGCAAGTGGGCATCTCTAATTGCAGTCAAGCATTGCAGTAAACCTCTCCTCCCACTCCTGACCGTCACGTCACATTTAATGTCCCGCTGAGAGGGGTGCAAAAGACCCCCACCGCCCCCAGGGGCCTGAGTCGGCACAGTTCACCCTGCTAAATTGGATTTTAAATGCAGATAATTGTTGCTCAGGTGAGAATGGAGCTATTTCCAAAGATGCATCGTCCACACAAACACTAGACAGTGATTCATGATCGTTTTCTAGGGGTTTGCAATTAACTGAAGGTGGTCCTGGTGGAGACACGGCACTGTAAACCACTGTGTACTTTAGTTTATGCGCTCCTCTTTCAGCATTGGTACGCTGTTGCCATTAGAAAGGCAAGCAATAAACATGGTAGATCACAAATAAGAGAATTGTGCCTCTCATCATATTAATGTGGACTATTACAGCACAACACAAGGAAAAGTGCAGCATTGCAGAGAAACTATTGCATTCATAGAATATTTCGGCACAGCCTGAATTTCTTTGTACTTTAAAACAAGGCTACTTTTCCAATTTTGCATTTGGAAGATATGAAAGTGAATATAATATACATACTATTATCTTTCTCTAGCAGAAGTTGTTAAAATCTCTTAAACGAATCTGTTCTTTTGGCTGAAAGGCCAAAAACTCACTGTGGTGTGAGCAGGTTTTACTCCTGAAGGTTTTTAAGGTACTTGCCAAGACTCAGTTGAGGCAGTTGAGAACGCAACCTTGATATTTGCAAAAGCGGAATCTCCAATATTACCGATCAATAACGTTGGCTCTCTGACTTGAGATCGACCCCTGGGTATTTTCCAGTTTACTGGACCTATTGAGTCATAAAATCTACATTGTAAAACATATTAAACTTAATTTAATCTTACTTTACTGTGTTTATCCAATTGATTTGTCCAGTTTTGTTTTATTAGAAAATAAAAATGGTTATCTCAACTTTCGGGAGTAAATAAAAGCCCATGCAAAAAAGGAGCAAAATATTATGAAATCCGAATTTTTACAGTGTGGGAAATGTGGATTACTTGAAACTGCATAAAAACCCATGTTAGACAAACATTACCACCCAAATATTGCCCATCTAGACAAGCACAGTTGTTTGAACAAAGACCTTCAAATTTAATATTGAATACTGCTGCAATGTTAATCCAGCATGCATTGCGGCATGAATATATTACGCGTTTACTGTTATAGGTTTATTGTTGCCCTGTTGGCTGACTTTTTAAAAATGTTGTCATTATTGTCATTACTCTTAATAAAAGAGCTTGTGACTAAACCTCATAACTCCACCCCCGTTTATCGCGAATGACGTGTTGCACACATTATGGAGCATCTCTGCCTGTTTGCAATGCAATGGTAAATAAACAACAGCTTCTTTTAATAAGTACAGTGTTGAAATACTAAATATATAAAGTAGGGATGCAACGAATCCAGGATTCGGCTTCAGATTTGGCAGAATATTGGGCTTTTTGACGGGGTTCGGGTTCAAGGACCCTAAACAATACACAACATTAACGCTGTTAAAATATTTGCGTATGAAACATCCAAAGGAATACGAGTTGGGCATGAAGGAATCTACAGACACCAGGCAAAATGCAGTAACTGCAGGTACGGCAAAGGAAGGACAGTCATCCTGGCATAATGTTGCCTATTCAGGTTTTTTTGTTTTTGTTTTTTACAGTTAAAATAAAATAAAATGAAAAATACACCGCTGTGGACGTTGTTTACGTCATTAATGTGTTTACTGTGTTAAGGGACTGAGGACGGGAGTAGGATTCGGCAGAATCTTAACCAGTGGATCCGGTATTCGGCCGAACCCCAAAAGTCTGGATTCGGTGCATCCCTAATATAAAGATCTAATGACGGACAAAAAAGGCTATGTCTGAAATTTGTTGAAATTCAATAGAGAAAAACCTGGTTTAAACGCCATTTAAGCTTGTTTTCAGTAAAATGTTAATAATGCAATGACAAATACAAGTGTGTGTATATATATATATATATAAAGAAAGAAGAGAGAGAGAGAGAGAGTTGCATTGAAGTTACAACGTACGGTGGAGGAAAACGAGGGAGATGAGATGAAATTTATTGCTAGAGCTGCTTATTTAACACCTGACCACATTTATTTGGCCTGAACAGTGAGTACAGCGTTGAGGGACCAACCTGTATGTTTACGGGATCATTTACAGCACTGTTAATCTGCTAACAGAGATGTTATGCTGTTTAAAGACACTGTCAACCATTTTCTTTTATTTAGTGTCTCTTTCAGTTGGGGTTTCATTGAGAAGGGTGATGCAGGTTTACATCTGTTCCCGTTTGACGGATGACACAATATAAAGCATGGGCTGTGATAAAAGATCAGGGAGATATTGGACCTTGTGAGATTAATGTCAAACTTATTTTGGAGCTCCCAAGCGCTCAGAGAAGTTCTGATGAAACGACTCTCAGATGGGCCATTACCACATCCCGCCAGGATGAAGTATTTCTGGATTTGGGTTATTCCACCCCTCCGACATTAATTTAATGTGTCTTTCCTTCTGTTCTGTTAACATTAACACAATATTTCATTTCTATTACCTTTCTGTCAGAGATAAATTCAATCAAAGGAGAAAATATTGTCACAAAGTAGATTTTTGCCCTTGAAATAATGCAATTTTCCGAGATGTCTTTCTTTACGAGAAATAAAAACAGAAACACACGAGAGAACATTGTTGACATAAACTGCGAGTATAAAGCGATAAATATTGTTTACGTGTCATTGAGAACTAAACTGAGAATTCCTTTTAAATTCAAACTGAATTCCAGAATTTGAATTGAGGTAGCAAACGGGTGCTGGACTCATGAGAATCTTAAGAATGAAATTCTTCTTAACTGCACTTTTCTTCTTATTGGTAACACTTTATTTTGATGGTCCATTTTAGACATTCTTGTTACGTTCTTGTGTTGGTTATGTTTTCTTTTCTTATTTTTTATACATTATGCACATGTAGGATTTACTCTGTATTAGACACACTAGTTTACACTCTCAGAAAAAAAGGTACAGTGCTGTCACTGGGGCGGTACCCTAAGGTATAAAAGTGAAAAGGTACATCTTTGCACCTTACTCACCCCTAAATGTACATATTAATACCTTAAAAGGTACATATCAGCACTTTAAGAGTGCTTATTAGTACCTTAAAGGTACATATTAATACCTTAAAAGGTACATAGTAGTACCTTTTCGGTTTTGTACCTTAGGGTACCGCCCCAGTGATAGCAATGTACCTTTTTTTCTGACAGTGTTGGGGCGAGTTCCACTCGTTGTATTTCTGTGTTTGGGTAATTAGTGTAGGTCAGGTAGGCGTCTGAGACGCGAAGACTTTATTTTGTTTCATATTTCCTTTTGGTAGTTAGGTTAGAGACTGGGCCATAAGTTAGTGTTGAGTTTTGTTTTTTTAATTTCTTTCATTTGGAAGTGGCCCACTTTCCTTCTCCAATTCTCTCATTGTGTCTCTTTGTGAATTTTCTTGGTTGCCAGTTGTTCCTTTGGTTTGTTTCATCTTCCGTATATTCTTCTTAATCTTCTTCTTATTACTATTATTATTATTAACCTTCCTTTCTTTTGTAAATAAACACTTTTGGCAATTTCGTTTAGTGTTGTCTCTGTGCTTTTACACCTCATCTGTCTTTGTTATGCCTGAAGACATGGAACTCTCTTATGTTAATGTGACTCTTTATCCCTTGATTTGACCATCTTAGGGGTCGTGACATTCTACTAAGTGTAAGTAACTTACATGTCAACTAGCAGTCATTAGAGTATTAACTATTAACCATTTTTGCCACAAAGCAGAAATGGTTCAGGAAAGGTTTGAGGAGCACAACGAGTTTGAGGTGTTGACTTGGCCTCCAAATTCCCCAGATCTCAATCCAATCGAGCATCTGTGGGATGTGCTGAACAAACAAGTCCGATCCATGGAGGCTCCACCTCGCAACTTAAAGGACTTAAAGGATCTGCTGCTAACATATTGGTGCCAGATACCACAGCACACCTTCAGGGGTCTAGTGGAGTCCGTGCCTCGACGGGTCAGGGCTGTTTTGGCAGCAAAAGGGGGACCAACACAATATTAGGAAGGTGTACTGACACTATGCCAGAGAGATGTGCTGCTGTAATTGTTGCAAAAGGTGGACATACCAAATATTAAACTTAAATGTGGATAAAAACAGTACAACTCACTTCATCTGATATTTGATGGTCAGAGCAACCATCTGCATGTTTTATGAACATTATGAAATGAAATCATGTTTTGGAGGCAAAAAAAGGTCCATATTTTCAGATCTGTCAGGTGTTCTAATAATTTTGGCCATCACTGTATATATTGGGGAAGAAATGAGAATGTCGTTTGTGAAACTTCTCCACCAGAACTCATTCGAATCTCTTAAACGAATCACAGCTCTTGTGGCTGGAAGACGAGACTTTACTATCAGTGTGTTGTGAACAGGTTTCACTCCTGAGGGTGTTCCAGTCGGGGGGGTGGGGGGCGTTCTCAGTATCACCTGCTAAGACTCAGATCCATTTGCCAGGAAGTTTTCATCGAAACTTGTCTTGGTAAACGGTGCTTTATTACACAGCGGGCTAGAAAAGATGCTGGTCTGACGGGAATCATATCTGCACTCAGAAGTCTGGCAGCAGAGATACCGTATAACAAATAAGTATTCGAGTGGGAAGGAAACAGGACGTCCTGTACCTGCCCTGAGATTATTCCAGGTGGCAAAGAGTTTGCACCTCCTATAGGGTGTAACAACTCAGATTTCTCACAGTTTGGTAGAAATGGAAAGTGCTCCAAATTCGAAATGCTCCAAATAATAAGTTGTTATCATAATTGCTGATTATAGAGGAGTGTTCAGTGTGAGTTTTATGAATCTCCTCAGTAATTTTCACAAGCGATGGGAGGTGTTTCCCTACGGCCAGTTTATGATTATACTCCTTCACCACCTGCTTTCTCCACTTCAGTCTGTGACTAACTGATATCAGTCCCGCGTCCCTCCCCGAACACGTTTATCCCGCCCTGAAGGATCCGCCAGCGCTCGCTGTATGAAGTCCTGCTGTCGTACTTCATCACTTTACCCCACAAGCAAATGTCTCAGCTTTCTTATTTCCCAGCGCTCCGGGCCCTAAGAGACATACGCAATGAAATCTCATCTCATTTAAAGCAAGCATCCGAGGTGAAGGTGAAGTCTACGTGCCGTTGCTCGGCATTATGAATATGAGTTTAATTTGCTGGAAGCTTCTGTCGGCCCCCGCGGGCACCGCCAGTGGAAGTACATGTCGGACAAGCAGTGCATCATGGTAAATGAAGGCTTTTACCTCCTGCCTGCCGGGGAGAATTTCATAATAGAGCTTTTGATTTGAATAAATGTCTCTCTCGCTCTCTCTCTTCGACCCAGAGAGCAGCATTCATCTTGTTGCAGTCGTGAGATATTTGGTAATGGTGACAAATGTGGTTTGACTCGTACTGCATGACCACGCAGTTCTGCTTTCTTAAACACACACACACACACACACACACACACACACACACACACACACGCACCCGCTCGTTTATCTTAAATATTACACAGACGCAAACCGCAAATCTTGTGGATGTTGAAAGAGCTCGTTTCTGTCAGTGGAGCCCGCGATCTGTTTAAATCTCTGTTCAAAAGCACGTTGAGCTGCTTATGAAGACAGCGCTGCACGAGTGAAACAAAAATCAACGTTCGGTTATTTCCTGAACTACTGCAATTATTATTTATATAAATTATATATGATTTGTGTCCTGATTTTTACTTCATTTGAAACTAAAATCATAATGTTCAGTCATTTCCTGAGATATTGTAATTAATGTTTATATAAATTTGAATTTATATAATAATTATGTTGCTATACATTTTCGTTAATAATATTACATTTTTACTTACAGAACTTTAAAAATATGTCTGCACGATTGTAATTATTATTTACAGCACAACTGTCAAAAATCATAATTTTCAGTTATTTATTGAAAAACTGTAATTATTATTTATATAAATAACTGTTTATATAAATGATATACTATTTATATTTTATATATGTGAGTATTCATTTTGATTAACAACATAACATTTTTAGAAAATGTTCAGTTATTTCCTGAGATATTGTAAATATTATTTATATAATTGTTATGTGATTATTAATTTTGGTTAATAACATTACATTTTTACTTTTTGTGTGTGTGGAATTTGTATGGTCCCATTCCATTATAATCAATAAAGATCTCAATTGAAAAAACCCTCAATTGAAATCAATTTTGAGTAAAGTCTCTCATGTGCTTTACATGAATATATTTATTCAATATTTATGTGGCGCTGTTGCCTATGTAGGCCCAACCTGTGCAGCACACGTATTTATGTGTATGCTGCTCTGTCTTTAAAGCAGGGGCGCAGGGTGTTAAACCCAATCTCAAGCTGTTGTTCTCATCTTTGGCCAAACATCACACCTTTGAGATGTGTCACACACACATGGCCCACAGAGACCAGGGGAAATGTGTGTGTCTCAATCCTCACACACATTCACTGCATTCAATTCTCTGGAAGGCTCCTACTCAAGAGCTCAGAACTTACAGTGCATTCGGAAACAGCGCTTCATTGTTTCCGCATTTTGTTGTTACAGCCTTATTCCAAAGTGGATTAAATTCATTATTTTCCTCAAAATTCTACAAACAATACCCCATAATGACAACGTGAAAGATGTTCATTTGAAATCTTTGCAAATTTATAAAAAAATAAATAAATACAAATCAGAGATGATCAGTTTGGTTCAAGTCTGGGCTCTGGCTGGGCCACTCAAGGACATTCACAGAGTTGTCCCGTAGCCTGTCCTTTGTTATCTTGGCTGTGTGCTTAGGGTCGTTGTCCTGTTGGAAGATGAACCTTCGCCCCAGTCTGACGTGCAGAGTGCTCTGGAGCAGGTTTTCATCAGGGATGTCTCTGTACATTGCTGCATTCATCTTTCCCTCGATCCTGACTAGTCTCCCAGTTCCTGCCGCTGAAAAACATCCCCACAGCATGATGCTGCCACCACCACGCTTCAATGTATGGATGGTATTGGCCAGGTAATGAGCTGTGCCTGGTTTCCTCCAGACATGACGCTTGCCATTCAGGCCAAAGAGTTCAATCTTTGTTTCATCAGATCAGAGGATTTTGTTTCTCATGGTCTGAGAGTCCTTCAGGTGCCTTTTGGCAAACTCCAGGTGGGCTGTCATGTGCCTTTTACTGAGGAGTGGCTTCTCTCTGGCCACTCTACCATACAGCCCTGATTGGTGGAGAGCTGCAGAGATGGTTGTTCCTCTGGAAGGTTCCCCTCTCTCCACAGAGAAACGCTGGAGCTCTGTCAGAGTGACCATTGGGTTCTTGGTCACCTCCCTGACTAAGGCCCTTCTCCCGTGATCACTCAGTTTGGCCGGACGGCCAGCTCTTGGAAGAGTCCTTGTGGTTCCAAACTTCTTCCATTTACGGATGATGAGGCCACTGTGCTCATTGGGACCTTCAATGCTGCAGAAATGTTTCTGTACCCTTCCCCAGATCTGTGCCTCGATACAATCCTGTCTCTGAGGTCTACAGACAATTCCTTGGACTTCATGGCTTGGTTTGTGCTCTGCCATGCACTGTTAACTGTGGGACCTTATATAGACAGCCATGTGCCTTTCCAAATCATGTCCAATCAACTGAATTTACCACAGGTGGACTCCAGTCAAGTTGTAGAAACATGGCATGAGAAACATGGCAAAGGCTGTGAATACTTATGAACATTTTTAATAAATTTGCAAAGATTTCAAACAAACTTCTTTCACGTTGTCATTATGGGGTATTGTTTGTAGAATTTTGAGGAAAATAATAAGGCTGTAACATAAAATGTGGGAAAAGTGAAGCGCTGTGAATACCTTCCGGATGCACTGTATTTTCCTTATAAAGTAAATGTATCTTGTTTTAATATTTGTATTTGTTTGAATATTTATACTAAAGTTACTTATTAAATAAAATACATACATATTGTATTTTTATTAATAAAACATTCTAACTTTCTAATGCATTAGGATTTATTGATTTATTTATTTATTGCAAATGGCTTTTCCTTGTTTTATGAATACATTTGACTGAGTTTTAAATTCAAGGTTACTGTTTGAACAGAAGTCTTAATATCAAACACATTGTTTTCTTTTCTAAAGTCAATGTATCTGGTTTTACTGATGATTAAATATTTCTACTAGATAGTACAAAGGCACTAATTAATAATAATAAAAAAAGAACTATAAAAATCCTTCATACACGCTGATTTAATAAATACGGTCATTCCGTCTACAGTCATTATAATGAGCTTTATATAGAAACAACAGCAGTGCATGTTATGTCCTTGTTTAGACAGCTAAGTAAATGTGTGTGCATATGAAATCTCAGTCCTACAGAACCAATAACCACCCAAACCTTCTCAAACTGTCCCAGTTAAGAGAATATTTTAAGACCTCCCAGACGGGTTGGTTTGCTCACCGCATCAGGACAGTCTCTCTCTCTCTCTCAAGACGTCAAGCACATGAGAGAAGGGAGACTGACAGAAGCCTGAATGAGCTTCAATCTAGTAAATATCAGCTGTATGAGATGCGGCGTTATATACCGATTAATAACGGCACGGAGCAGAAACAGAACAAACTGCAGAATGACAAGAGAAGTGATGAAGTCGTAACAGAAAGGGCTGTCAGGATGCCGTTGAAGAGCTTTGCTAATGTGCTAATAACTCACACAACGCATTTAGATGATGGCGGCACAATGACGCATCTCACAACGATTCGGATGTGAAAAAAACAACATACTGTATGCTAACAATGATTCTACGCTCAGCCTCTTCCGTGGAAACCATTTCAATAGAAATCTGCATAATAACCCCAAACAAACAAACAAACCAACTTATGAATGAACAGATGAACAAACAGTGTTGATTATTCCAGCAGGAGGCATCCCACATTCAATTATTGATAAACAATGTTTGAATTTGCATTCGATTTATACATATATTTCATTATATTTAACATGCTATTTAAGGACCATAATGGAGGAACACTTCATTTTCTCATAATGCTGTAGTTTGCTCAATAGCTGCGTCTCAATTCACGTTCTTATGCACTGTTTTAAGCCCTTTTGAATAAATAGTATTAGTGTGTTCATGCTGAAAATGCCAGGAAGAAGTAGTGCACTTCAAATACCCGATTCATGCACTTATTTTATTTGAAATAAACAAATAAATAAATAAATAGTAAGTGTGAAATGTTGGCCACTTTACTAGTTAATAGCTATCAGAATAAAAGGCTATCAGAATTTATTTGTTTGTAAATATATAATAAGATGCATACATATTTGCACTTACTTTCCCATAAAATTATTTAAAATGTGTTTGTTTATAAATAAACGATAAAAGATGCATAAAATATTACCCATCCGTAAATTTAATAAAAATATTTAATTTACTTTCCCTTAAATTTATTAAAACATGCATTTACATGTATTTATTAATACATGTATATATATATATATATATATATATATATATATATATATATATATATATATATATATATATATATATATATATATATATATATATATATATATATATATATTTATTTTTATTTTTATTTACTTACCTATAAAACTAACAGATAAAAAATATTTATTTATTTATTTATTTACAAATAAACAATAACAGATAAAAATATTTATTTATTTATTTATTTACAAATAAACAATAACAGATAAAAATATTTATTTATTTATTTACAAATAAACAACAACAGATAAAAATATTTATTTATTTATTTATTTACAAATAAACAATAACAGATTAAAAATATATTTATTTATTTATTTATTTATTTACAAATAAACAACAACAGATAAAAATTTATTTATTTATTTATTCATTTACAAATAAACAATAACAGATAAAATATTTATTCACCCCTAAAATTATATACAAATATTTATTTATTTATAAATAACAAAATATGCGTATTTTCTTTTAACCCCTACAAATATTTGCAATTTATTTATGTATTTGCTTATAAATAAATTATAAAAGATTCATAAACATTTGTATTTACTTGTCCCTAAATTTATTAAAAATAAATGTATTTATTTATTCATATATTTATTTATAAAGAAATATTTAAAGATGTATACAATATTTTTACTTACCCTTTAAATTTATTAGAGATGTTTATATTATTAAATAAATAATAAAAATGCATAACATATTTTAATTTACTCACCCCTATATTTATTTATTTATGCATGCATGCATAAAACATTTTTAATACTCACCCCTAAATGTATTCAAAATAAATGTATGTCTGTATGTAGAAATAAATAAACCATGTGAACTTTATACCTTGTCAAAGCATGTAGTTTTGCATTGGTTTTGCCCTGTTGAGTCTTTATCTGACACTGATGCATGAATCAATGCGTCATTATCTTTTCCTAATGACAGACCTGTCTCAGAAAGAGAGCATTGTACAACAGTGTTCATGAAAGCAGCCATTCTTTTCATCGTATACAATGCGAGTTGCTATAGTGATGCTTATTACTTACATTACAGACGTCACTACTGGCACCATGAACAGAGATATACTTCAAACAGACTAATAAAGACAGTGCTGCTAATGAGGCGCATGCTTTTCCTACTGCATTCCGAGCATTAGGGCTTTGCTTTGGACCGTAATCTGCCTTCAGGAACGCTGCCGTGCCAATTCAAACCCCGCAGGCCCTTTTACGGCCGTACTTTACTTGTGTTTTTCAACACGGCCTGCGCTTTCATCATGTGTCTGCTCATTGTGGATATGACTTCAAGCGGGACCTGGTCATTTCACAAGGTGTTGCGCTTTTAAGTCTCCACAGTGAGCATGACAACACGCTGAATTATCTGCATGCATCAGAGCGCTTTGGCATGCACTGAGCCCAGAGCAGAAAACACAACACTGCTGTTTTCAAAAGGACAGTTCACCATAGTTCGTCATTTAATCATTATTTTGTTTGCCATTCAATCACACTCATTTTGTTCCAAACTCAGATGTGACAAGAAGTAAGAGCATTTACTGTGTTGATGTGGCACTTTTGTCTTTGAACTGGGAAAATGGTCCATTAAAAGCAGTGGGGATATGCCCAGAATTCGGAAAGGAGATAACGGATTCTACGGAGCCCCTAAAGGGACAGGTGAAGGAAAAAATATGAGACGGGAGGGGAAAAAATATGTCAATGCTTTTGCATTCTCTATCAATATGCAGAGTATTGAAATCACTTTTAAATGCACGCTTGCGTTTTACTTTCGCTTTTGTTAGACTGTGAAAACTGGAAGAACTATAAGAAATGGTGACTCGCTGAGAAAACAAAGGAAATTAACATCTAAATGCATTTATCGTCCCCATCCGAGACAACGTCACACTGAGTTAATCACCTAAGGATGCTTTGATTTACATTTCATTCCCCCCACTCTCATCTCTCCTTTCCATATGTTGAAATTCACCCAAAATCTATACGGTTTAATGTGAACAAGTATCATACAGTATTATAATGTTTGGTATCGTTTGAAATGTCTCAGTGCGACCGGTACAAAGGTCTCATCCCCACAGAAGTAAAGCAAAAGGTAATAAAGGTTTTGAGAGTTTAGAGATATTTGGCTTGCAGTGGATCATGCAAATCATCCTCTGTCCCCAGTAAGGTGTAAAATACCCACATCTGGGACTTGACAATTCCCATTGTTAACACGTTTAGATTTGAAAGAGTTTTCTTTCTTGGTCTGTGTATTAAATGAGATGTAACCAGACCAGCCCATAATGCTGAGTGTCTTTCAGGCGCTCGGCGTTATGTCATTTTCAGATGTCAGGTATGCATCTTTTACTCATTACTTCACAGCATTTGACGTTATGTATTGATTGTTTTTGAACTGATTACATTTTTTAACCCCGCTGGGTTAGTCCATTTTCAACACAACTTGGGTTGTTTTTAACCCAGCATTTTTTAAAGTGTACATTGATTTATTCTGACTTACTCTGAAATTATTGATTTTAGTGCATTATGATGAATCCTTTGTTACCGCAAATCTGCGACCATGGGTGAAGTACATACTAGATCTCGGATAGCATGGAGCATGGGGCACA
The DNA here is from genome assembly GCA_018749465.1 of Paracanthobrama guichenoti. NCBI lineage: Eukaryota > Metazoa > Chordata > Actinopteri > Cypriniformes > Gobionidae > Paracanthobrama > Paracanthobrama guichenoti. The sequence goes on from CM031945.1 coordinate 36,400,180, forward strand.
CACTCTAAAAAATGCTGGGTTAAAAACAACCCAAGTTGGGTTGAAAATGGACTAACCCAGCTATTGGGTTGTTTTAACCTTAAATGTTTGCTTAAAACAACCCAATTGCTGGGTTAAAACAACCCAATCGCTGGTTTAGTCCACTTTCAACCCAACTTGGGTTGTTTTTAACCCAGCATTTTTTAGAGTGCATCTGGCGAGATCCTAGTTTTCTGACTAACTGCTCGACTTTAACTAAGTTGTTATATAGGCAACTGCAGGGGGCTACATGGGTACCTTTTAACAATAGCAAGCATGGGCGGAATTGTTAAATCGCTTTAGCCATAACCTCTGGTAAATGATTGGACTGGCGAGTTTGTGATCGCGGGCCCGCATAACGGCCGGTGCGAGGACCCTATGCGACTCTGAGAACCGAATGAATGATTTCAAGAAGAGTAAAGAGTTAAACAGATTAATCAAATGTGTAGTTAAACTCTTATACAAATGACCTAATAATCAATTGGCATTCTAACCTAAATTCGAGGTTATGATAAAGTGGAGTCAGATAAAGATAAATTGGAATTAAATCACTTTGCCCCGATGAAAAGACGCAAGAAACCTTCACCCACCTATCGTAAGCCTCCAATGGGACAATTGGACGGGCCTTACACTTTCCAATTCACAGTCACATCTACTCTGTGTATCAGGAGCGGCGGTACTGACCGCACATTTTACAAGATGAGATATTTTTTTCAATGACGCATTAAATCCTCCACCATCAGTATCAGGGCTTGACTTTTTTGCTCCGCAGCCACTGTGGCTAGTGGTTTTCCAAAGTCACTAACCACTCAGCATTTTCACTGGCCATAATTTTGACATCAATACTATGGGGAAAAACGGCCTTATAGATATTTTTAATATTATCTCTTAATTTTGGCAGCAGGAATATTCGGCTGCTGTCACTTTAAGAGCTGACGCACAGATCCATTACACTGTTACACATGTGTTTTCTTTCTTTACCTTCACTTAAAACAGAACTGACTGTGTTTACGGGAATACTCACCAAGACCGGCATTTAGACATTATTCTGTGTGTATTTGACTGTTTAAATGCAATAAGCAGCGAAAAAGAGCTCAATTTAGTGCAGAGAGGCGGCTTTATGAGCTGCACTTTGGGTGTGAGCACAAAATATGCAGTAATCAGTCAAATTATGCACAATACGCGCAATCTCACGCCGTAATTCAAGCCCTGTAAGAGCAACCATATTCATCCGGAGCAAATGGAACGAATGTGAGGAGAGACGGGTTTATGTGAAACTCGCTGTCGGAGGAAAAGGAGTATTGGAAGCATTTCAGATATTTCAGTATCAATATGTATTGATCAATCTAAAAATATTTTTTGACAACACTACATTGAACTTGATGAAATAATAAAAGACTAAAAGTAAAAAAAGTTATATATTATATATAAAATTCAACCCGCCAAAGTGGCTAGTAGGAGTGACTGCGTTACACGCCACTGCTGAAATCCACTCGCATTTGGCGGGTATTAATATCAAGCCCTGGCTGTAATATAGTCTCAGCCTCAGACGTGACGCCCACGTACCACTTGAAGGAGTGAATGACAACGAGTGAGTGAAGTCGGACAGCCGCTGAGTGTACACCGGCTGTACACTCGTTATTGCGGTGTAATGTGGGATTGAATGAGTGCACTCAATAACGTCCACTATGGTTTCAGACACCACTACAAATGGCTGTCCCCTCAAATAGTGCCCTATTTAAGGGTATAGGGGGCGATTTCGGATTCAGCCCTAGTCTTAGCCTCAGACGGTTGTTGCTAGAAGGGATACATCAACAGCCGGAAGTGAGGCAAAATCTCACAATAAAATATCAATAAATAAATTTGCTACTTACCAGATTGTGTTTTATTAATGTCTACACCTACCCTTACAATAATGCAAATATAGTAATTAAATGACGCAACATTGATGTGCACATGCCCAGTGGCTGTAGCTGTATCCCTGCTAGTCTTTACCGCCTCAGATGTGATGCCCACGGACCGTTGGCTGAATGTCTGATGCATTAGGCACACTTTTCTGGAAACACTTCAGATGTTTTGAAGTCTTCACCTGATTGGTTGAATTCTACAGGATGTCCACGAGACTTGTGTGTTGCGTTCTGCAGCATTTGAGTCCGCCTGGAAACAAATGCCGTGACACCAAACTCCCTCGTGGAAGAAGAACATTGTTGTGTTTACAACAGGATCAACTAAATGCTGGATTTTCAAAAGTATGTGAAGTTCGCGGCTCCACTGTTGCAGTAAACTTGCACAACGTTCTTGAATGAATAATTTATAGATGCACGCTGGCCTGTTATTGCTGGGACACCGACTTTACATTTTCACGCCCCTAAACATGACGCGGAACAAACTGTGATTGGTTGCGTTACACGTCAGTCAAACGTCCTCTTGGGCGGTCCTCGACCAATGAAAGCTGGGATAGAGTCCAGACCTTCTGCCGTCAGTCTGAAGCTCTGGCTACACGAGACTAACTGTAATACAACTGACTACCACAGCAAGCCTAACCATGTCCCTTTAGGGGCTCCGTAGAATGCGTTACTCCTTTTCTGTGCCTTTCCGAATTCAAAATTCGGCTTCAAGTGTAGTACATCCCTAATTGGTTTAAGTAGGGTAAACTTAAATGAAACAAATTAGCTTAGTCAAATTAACTTTTACAAATATTTAGAACTTTAATCATATAATATTTAGGACTGAGTTCACAAAACACACACACACACACACACATTTTATCTGAATGGTTTCATTGTTTTGAGTTTTAATTTAGACAAACTTAAATTTAACTAAAAATGGGCTGGGATTTATATTTCCCAGCAAGCTTTGCCATAACACTCTAAAGAGAGAGTAAATGCTAAAATTAAGTGTCATGATGTTTTTGTGCTATCGAATTAGCAAGTGAGCATATTGTGAATGGGCAAAAGCAAGCCAAGTTTCCACTACTAAAAAGATTTAAATTGAGATTACATGATATTTATATTTAAAGTTAAATCTATGAATTCACTTACTCAAAAAAAAGTCAAGAGTAAAAATCTGCTCACCTAAAGTACTAAAATAACTTTTTTAAATTTTGATGTAACTGCTTACCTCAAATATTTTGAGTTTTGCCAACTTATTCGGGTTTACTGTACACTGCAGATTCTACAGCCCTTTACTTATACAAAATCCCTCTCAGATCTGACCTCTCAAAGGTCGGTGTCATAGCTCTGAGGTTTCTCTTTCGTAGCTCAGGAGACTTTTTAATTTAAGCATTAACTTTATATCAGACATTTCTCATTAAATGAGAATAGAAAGACGCACATGAGAGTTTTTAAATATTCAGCAACAGCATAGAGGTACAATTTTAATGTATCAAATATTTTGGCCTTGGAAAAATTGGATGGAAAATGTTTGAGTTCATATACAGATACAATGTTATAACATTGTCAAGATCTCTTCAGAAATGCCTGGAGTGTTTTCAGTTTAATCTCACTGCTGTCTACAATTGAGATATTAACATGCCTTTTCTTTCCCTATCATTTTAAAAGTTTGGGCTCAGGAAGAAATCGACACCTTTATTCAGCAAAGATGCATTCAATTGATCAAAAGGGACAAATCCTCGTATGAGAATGATTTGTGAAGGATCATGTGACACTGAAGACTGGAGTAATGATGATACATTCAGCTTTGATCACAGGAATACACTTTAACATGTATTCACATAGAAAACACAGATTTCAAATTAAAATAATATTTCACAATATTACAGTTTTTACTGTATTTTTTGGCTCAAATAAATGCCGCCTTGGTGCGCAGAAGAGACAAAAACATTTCAAATCTCACCACCCCAGACCCTTTGAAAGGCCGTTTTTATTCTTGTGCTGAAAGCTCAGTGTTTGTTCAGTATTTGGGTCAGCACAGATTGTGTCTGTGGGGTTTCGATTTGTGCTCAAGTTCTCCGAGCGCTGAAGCACATCCTCCTCTCCGCATGACTATCCTCTTTCCTAACCTTTCCACCCTTTTTCTTTTTTTTTTGTTTGCATCAGAGTTATTAATAAGCGTGTGGGAATCAGTGTTGGGGAGTTACTAACTTACAAGAGTTAAATCACTTGACATATTTTAAGACATCTAAAAATACAGCTCTAATCTGATATTCATGAGGATATTGTTCCCTTAAATAGCTCCACTGTATAGTTATCTATTGTTTAATAGCTTCCCCAGCTTTGTCTCTTTCCATCCATTCGATCTCATTTCTTTACCAGGTCAGCAGAAATGAGCTCGGTTATTTGCAGCTCTTTCTCCGTTTCAAAGGAATAAGGTAGATTGCGTTCTGTGATTGATCTGTAACATAAGTGCGAGAGAATGACGGTAAATGACGAAACAGGCGAGAGGAAATGATGCTTCTGAGGACGAGAGGCCGTGGATGAACACACCGCACTGTAAGAAACTTGTGTGTATTTTACATTTGAGCAGTAATGACCAATCATGTACATTGTGTTCAACACAAACCATATTCATTCTTGCTACAAATGAAGTCATGGTTTAGGCTCAAATCTCAAAAGAAAGAAATCTTGCAGAAAAGACCAGTAGACCAGGTTAAAACAAAGCAAAACATCAACATAAATAAATAAATAATAATAAGATCTAAACTAAATAAAACAAAACAAAATACAATTCAAAAATAAACTAAAGAAAATATAAAACAAACAAACATTCTAAACAAAAACAAAAACAAACAAAAAAAACAAAACAAAAATAACGGGTAAACTTGCTATTGCTGCCAATGACACAAACCTCCCTCATCTCCGATGGCTGAAGCCTGAGATAGAGGGTTCGTTAGTAGTAGAAGGTTAGTACATGTCTTGAGGAGTTTTCAAACAGAGAGGACAGGCACGTTTCACGGCCAGAATGACCTGGTTTCGATGACCAGCACATGCACACAGTATCAGGGCTGTTTGACTGGACACTGACGCCTGCCCCTCAGACCATGAGCTCAATTCATTTCACAGCGGGAGGCAAACGCCGCCGCTCAGGCCTGTGGGCGGAAATCAGCTTCCTACCGGGTCTGTTCCTGCCCGGGGCCAGATCTGTTCAGATTAACACCTCCTCACCACGTACATGCAAAACAGCACAACAAATCACTCTTACAGATAACGGTTCCACAGCGACCACATAAAAGAACCAGTTCTGGTTCCCCAAGAGCCTTTCAGTGAAATATATATATATATATATATATATATATATATATTTTTTTTTTATATATATATATATATATATATATATATATATTTTTTTTTTAGTGTGAAGAACATTTAAAAATAAAAAACAAAAAATAAAAACAACCTTTTGTGCAATGGAAAAGTTCCATGGATGTTAAAAAATAATAAAATAAAAAATAAATAATAATAATAATAATAATAATAATAATAATAAAATATGCTCAAATAATAAACTAAACAAAAATATTTTAATAAAATATGAAAATAAATAAAAAATAATACAAAAATGACATTAAATTAAAAATTAAATATGCTCAAATAATAAACTAAACTAAAATTAAAAAACTAAATAAGACATGCTCAAATAATAAACTAAACTAAACTAAAAATAAAATAATAAATATGCAATAAACAAAACTAAACTAATAAAAAAATGCTTGAATAATAAACAAAACAAAACTAAATAAAAAACTAAATAAAATAAGATATGCTAAAATAATAAACTAAACTAAAATAAAAAAATAATTAAATATAATAAATATGCAATAAACAAAACTAAACAAAACAAAAAAAAAGTGCTCAAATAATAAAAACAAAACTAAATGAAACAACTAAACTAAACTAAACAAAATAAAATAAAATAAAATAAAATAAAATAAAATAAAATAAAATAAAATAAAATAAATGTTCTTTTTGGAAACAAAACAATACAAAATATTACTATTTCTGGTTCCCCAAGAGCCTTTCAGTGAAAGAACAATTTTTAAAATATTTTAACATTTTAAAAATCTATAAAGATCCATGCAAAACAAAACAAATAAAAATGTGCTCTTTTTGAAAACAAAACTAAACTAAACCAAACATTTTGCACTGATGCCATAGAATAACCATTTTTGGCTCCCAAGAGAACCTTTCAGTGAAAAGTTCTTAAAAGAACCATTTTTAACCACACCTCAAGTGTGAAGAACATACCAATCAAAAGAAACTGTTTCCACTATAAAGAACCTTTTGTGGAATGGAAAGACTCAATGGATGTTAACGGTTCTGCATTGAACCATCGATGCCAATAAAGAACCTTTATTTTTAAGAGTTTACAAGACAAACTAGATCAATGGATCCTGCAGATGAGACGCACAGAGCCGATGGATGTGCTATGGAACAGCAGGAGGAAGATTCCTCTGTCCACAAACTGTGTGGAGGAGATCATTATCACTGACGTCACCTCACCGCAGTGCAATTACAGGCTCTTTGTGTTGAGGACGAGGACACTTCTAACAGAAGATCCGGCATTATCATCATCAAGAGAAAGAGGACACATCCCAAACACATTTGTAAAACTATAGCGCTGTAGTCATTGATTAGCTCACTGTTGTGAACTGTGGGGAAATATGTGTGTGAATGTCATCCTAATTGGTTGTCTTTGACCTAGGAAAGCAACACCTTACAAAAGGCTCTATTTACTTTATACTTTCCTGGTCCCACACACAATTGTTTCAAACATCATTTCGATCACAACGGTATTCCCAATCCACTTCTCCATCCCAACATGCTATGAGAGCTGTTTTGTCAGGTAATGTTTTTGAGGTGCAGAAGAGAAACGGCCTGTTATTCCTGGAAGTACGTTTCTTACTGTCAGACTGTGTTAATAAAATAAATCTTAAAATAAATAATAATAAAAATAAAACAAACAAACAAACAAACAAATAAATCTGTGCATTTGTTATTGTCAAAAATGTCTAAAAACAAACAAACAAAAAAGCTAAAAATGAAAAAAAAAAAAACTTGTTGGGAGGAAGTCATTTTGAGAAATCATTCATGGCAAACGCTGAGGAACGAATTTGTAGTTTGTTCAACTCACTAACACATGTTTGCTTCTTTCCATTCTGAAACAGCATTTAATAAAATACTAATTTCACCAGCTATATCATGAAGTTTTATTGATGAGAGAAACTCAGAAGGCAGGCATTCAAAACGCCTTTTAGACTGCCAACTTTCTCTTTTAAAAAAGTTCAGTTTAAGGGGCTCTTCATCAGAAAACTGGCTTCATGAATAATTCATAGCTTTATTAATGAGCTTATGGAGCATGGTAAAGTAATGCAGCTCTTGAATGATGCTCTCTTCTATAAAGCACACCAAATACGCAGCCCTAAATGAATGCGTGTATGCCTGCACTCGGAATTAATAATTAAACCACTGACTTGTATGACTTTGAAACATCCTGTATATACAACCAGACCTTATTTGTCTGTATGCAAAAACTTTCCAAAAAAACAACAACACAAAACCCCGTGATATCATAAAAACACTCAAAAGGACCAGCGGAATATCATACACCATTGCAACTGTGATGTCATACAAAAACATTCCGCCCTAGGAATCGTGGAATGTACTTCCTGCAATGTTACGGTGTTCCTTCATAGAGCATCTGGCGATGATGTCACAGAGGCACACTGTCCTTGGCCGGAACTCCTCTCGAGAGTTCTTGCAGTGATGTCACCTCTCAGTGGTCAATTTCTTGAGGTTCACTTATAATGTTAACTTTTTCCCCGGCACTGACAGAAATTTCCGTCATTTTTGAGACAACGGGGAGATATAAACTCGCAATTCTGAGAAAAAAAAAAAAAAAGTCTGAATTGTGAGATAAAAAGTCGCAATTATCAATTAAAAAGTCAAATTATTCTGTGGCGGAAACAAGCTTCCAAATGCTTTACAAGAAAATCTCATTCTTTCTACTTCAAAATTTCTACTTCTACTGTTTCTTTGTAATTACTTGCAAAATTTACCAGCAGTTTTTTTAGTTTCAAAGCGAATCTGACAGCGCATGTTGTTTCAGTGTAGTAAACAGCATCTGCATTCAGCAGAGAATCACGCTGCACGCAGTTCTTCATATGAAGAGTGCTGCACCTGAGATGGCATTTCTGAATTCTGATCGCATGCTGCATTAGTTTATGCTTCTCCTTTCGGTCCATAATGCAAAATGCTATCGGAATGCTGACAGCGTCAGTGGCCAAGCATGCACTGATACACACGCATGCATACAAACACAGCCTGATCAGCCTGATATAACAATGTATGGTCATCTCACTGCTGAATAATGCATGGACTCCATAATACAACCTCAACTACAGGAAACTAGGAAAATATAAATTATTCTAAAGAAACTTTAGATCTGTACACAGAGACTGTCAGCATTCATTTAACTATATACATTAAAAAAATGAAGCAAAACTAAAGGCCCGTTCACACCAGGATGATAACTATGATATAAAGATATAGTTTTAAAAATCGTTCTAAATATAAAGGAATAGCATAGTTCACACCACAATGATAACGGCACTGATAAACAATATTGTTGGAATCACTTTCAGAACAATCTTTTCCAGGTGATGAACATTGATAACACTAGCTGCGTTTACATGGACTCATAATGCCATAGTAATCGGACTAGTGGCATAATCGCAATAATAAAAAAACAAACCAAATGATAACCAGTGTTTACATTTAAGTCTTCATGGTTACTTTTGTACATGTAAGCAGCTTTCTCTACCGCACATAGATAGTCGCAGATTTAGGGAGCGTCTCTAAAGTTACATATGACATGTGTATACACGTTTGAATTGGCCAAATCTGATTAAAATTTAGTTTGGATTGTAAGGAGTGGTTTAAACCTTTTCTGATGAGAGGACATGTACAAACCCGATTCCAAAAAAGTTGGGACACTGAACAAATTGTAAATAAAAACAGAATGCAATGATGTGGAAGTTTCAAATTCCAATATTTTATTCAGAATACAACATAGATGACATATCAAATGTTTAAACTGAGAAAATGTATCATTTTAAGGGGAAAAATAAGTTTCATGGCATCAACACATCTCAAAAAAGTTGGGACAAGGCCATGTTTCCCACTGTGTGGCATCCCCTCTTCTTTTTCTAACAGTCTGCAAACGTCTGGGGACTGAGGAGACAAGTTGCTCAAGTTTAGGAATAGGAATGTTGTCCCATTCTTGTCTAATACAGGCTTCTAGTTGCTCAACTGTCTTAGGTCTTCTTTGTGGCATCTTCCTCTTTATGATGCGCCAAATGTTTTCTATGGGTGAAAGATCTGGACTGCAGGCTGGCCATTTCAGTACCCGGATCCTTCTTCTACGCAGCCATGATGTTGTAATTGATGCAGTATGTGGTCTGGCATTGTCATGTTGGAAAATGCAAGGTCTTCCCTGAAAGAGACGACGTCTGGATGGGAGCATATGTTGTTCTAGAACTTGGATATACCTTTCAGCATTGATGGTGCCTTTCCAGATGTGTAAGCTGCCCATGCCACACGCACTCACGCAACCCCATCCCATCAGAGATGCAGGCTTCTGAACTGAGCGCTGACAACAACTTGGGTTGTCCTTGTCCTCTTTAGTCCGGATGACATGGCGTCCCAGTTTTCCAAAAAGAACTTCAGATTTTGATTGGTCTGACCACAGAACAGTTTTCCACTTTGCCACAGTCCATTTTAAATGAGCCTTGGCTTCTGGATCATGTTTAGATATGGCTTCTTTTTTGACCTATAGAGTTTTAGCCGGCAGCGGCGAATGGCACAGTGGATTGTGTTCCCCGACAATGTTTTCTGGAAGTATTCCTGAGCCCATGTTGTGATTTCCATTACAGTAGCATTCCTGTATGTGATGCAGTGCCGTCTAAGGGCCGGACATCACGGGCATCCAATATGGTTTTCCGGCCTTGACCCTTACGCACAGAGATTGTTCCAGATTCTCTGAATCTTTGGATGATATTATGCACTGTAGATGATGATAACTTCAAACTCTTTGCAGTTTTTCTCTGAGAAACTTCTTTCTGATATTGCTCCAGTATTTTTGGCCGCAGCATTGGGGGAATTGGTGATCCTCTGCCCATCTTGACTTCTGAGAGACACTGCCACTCTGAGAGGCTCTTTTTATACCCAATCATGTTGCCAATTGACCTAATAAGTTGCAAATTGGTCCTCCAGCTGTTCCTTATATGTACATTTAACTTTTCCGGCCTCTTATTGCTACCTGTCCCAACTTTTTTGGAATGTGTAGCTCTCATGAAATCCAAAATGAGCCAATATTTGGCATGACATTTCAAAATGTCTCACTTTCAACATTTGATATGTTATCTATATTCTATTGTGAATAAAATATAAGTTTATGAGATTTGTAAATTATTGCATTCCTTTTTTTATTCACAATTTGAACAGTGTCCCAACATTTTTGGAATCGTGTTTGTAAACACCTGGATTGAATCCCGAAACGGGAAAGTTCTGCACATGTGCAATGACGTAGAAATGGCATAATGATGTATGAGGCGTGGAATGAGCTGTTTCTGTTATTGAATGAAGTTTCATAAGTGACTATCATGTCACTCTACATGTGTTTAACTGTTTATATGGTCATTGTCTCCTAATTAGGAGCCGAAACAGATAAATATTAAGCCTGCTCTTTAAAACAAAGAAAAAAAGCTAAATAGTTAGCAAAATGGTTAGAAGGCATAAACAGCGGGAAACTAATTGACAGAAAAAGTTTTAAATGTGGATATTTTTCTTAAACAAACGCGCCACTTCGCTTCAGAAGGCCTTTATTAACCTCCTGGAGCCGTGTGGAGCAGTTATATGATGGATAGATGCACTTTTATGGACTTCAAAACTGAAACTGCCATCCATTGCCATTATAAAGCTTGGAAGAGCCAGGACATTTTTTTATATAACTCTGATTGTACTCGTCTGAAAGAAGAAAGTCATATACACCTAGGATGACTTGAGGATGAGTAAATCTCATTGGGTAATTTTCATTTTTGGGTGAACTATCCCTTTAAGAGCTGGAACATTTAAAGTGGCAGACAAAGTAATGGCAACGCTCACTTAAAATAAACGATATTGTCTGTTGGTGGGGATACTGATATAGTTATTGTTCTTGGTGTGAATGGGTTTTAAAGGCCCACTGAAGTGCCTGGAAATGCATAGAATTATTCAATGTGTTGACGTCATTTTCACTGAAACAGGACATATCGAATAGCTCCACCCCTTTTTTACAACAGCCAATAGCGTTCAGTTTATATCACAGCTCGTTATATCACAGGTCACACGTTTAGGTAACATTATGTTTTATAATATATGGCTTCAGCAAGTATACAGATTCAGGGGGAAAAAAGGAAAGAGCAAAGGACAAGAAAAGGAAGACAGTAAAGAGACATGCTGCTGAAATAATTTGCACTCCATACGAAACCCTTTGCATTTGAACTAGGTCCTGCAGGGGGGCGCTTTATCTGCGCACTGCACGGTCCCAATGGCCCGGAGCAGTAATGAGGACACAGGGCAGAGAAACCTGCTGTCCTTTGGACATATTTTCAGACTGAGCTCCCTCTGCGGTCATTAAACAGGTCATCTGCTATGAGGAGCTACTTCAAGTGTCCAAAGCAAATTTTCCAATATGACCATTTCAATCACAGCCTCCTGACCTGATACTAACAAAGCAAACCATTTAAACAGCTGACCGAGAAAAACAGAGCCAGGTTCCTTTCCAGTGCCATAGTAGCCAGTGTGCCAATTATACAATACAAAGGAATTCCTATGTGATTTTCACACTGCGATCTGCCTCCCAGTCTTTTGGTGCTTCTAAAAAAACCTTTAATGTTTTTTGTGTTTCCACCAGAAAGCAAGTTTTGGTTTGGAACGAGGGTGAGTAAATGCTGACCGAATGTTAATTTTGGGGTGAATGATACCAGTTAAGACCCAGTTTGGCAAATGTTTGAAAAAGTCAATTCTTATTCTAAAGCAAAATTTAAACATGCAGAATCACTGTGAATAATTCTGATGTTTGTTATTCAGCATGTAACTGTTTCAGAAAGGAGCAGGATATTAGAAATCGGTCTTGCATGAATATCAACAAAGCTCACAGTTTGTTTTAGTTTTAGTCGCTCCTCTTTTCAAGGATATATAAATATTTTTCTTTTCCTCCCATATGCTTTGTGTGCAAATATAATATACACTACCACTACAAAGTTTAGGATCAGTAAACTAGTGAGTGAAACTATCATAAATATTTAGCGACTAAAAAATATAATGGTAATAAAATTATACTACCATTCAAAAGTTTGGGGTCAGTAATAGATTAATAGTTTCATCCAGCATGGATGCATTAAATCAATATTATTACATGAAGATCCAGTAAACACTAATAGTAGTCTCAGTATGATACAGTCTAAATCCTGACTGGAAATCCTTGCAAATAGCATTTCTTCCTAAAAAGGAACATAGTTGTGAGGACACTGCCTTTTCTAGAATTTCTGACAGAAAAGTAAGATTGGAGATCGGTCTGTAATTGACTAATTCTGTAGGATCAAGTTGCATTTTTTTAATAAGTGGTTCAATAATAGCTAACTTAAAGGTTTTCAGTACATATCCTAATGACAAAGATGAATTAATTATATTAAGAAGAGGATCTATGACCTCAGGAAGCATCTCTTTAAGTAGCCTAGTCGGTATAGGGTCGAGCATACATGTTGTTGATTTTGATGATTTAATGAGTTTAGCCAATTCTTCCTCTCCTATAGCAACGAATGAGTGGAATTTGTCCTCAGTGACACTACATTGCACTGTCTGATGTGATACTGTAGTAGACGGCTGCATGGTTATAATTTACTCTCTAATAGTATACAAACCCCATTCCAAAAAGGTTGGGACACTGTACAAATTGTGAATAAAAAAGGAATGCAATAATTTATAAATCTCATAAACTTATATTTTATTCACAATAGAATATAGATAACATATCAAACGTCGAAAGTGAGACATTTTGAAATGTCATGCCAAATATTGGCTCATTTTGGATTTCATGAGAGCTACACATTCCAAAAAAGTTGGGACAGGTAGCAATAAGAGGCCGGAAAAGTTAAATGTACATATAAGGAACAGCTGGAGGACCAATTTACAACTTATTAGGTCAATTGGCAACATGATTGGGTATAAAAAGAGCCTCTCAGAGTGGCAGTGTCTCTCAGAAGTCAAGATGGGCAGAGGATCACCAATTCCCCCAATGCTGCGGCCAAAAATACTGGAGCAATATCAGAAAGGAGTTTCTCAGAGAAAAACTGCAAAGAGTTTGAAGTTATCATCATCTACAGTGCATAATATCATCCAAAGATTCAGAGAATCTGGAACAATCTCTGTGCGTAAGGGTCAAGGCCGGAAAACCATACTGGATGCCCGTGATCTTCGGCCCTTAGACGGCACTGCATCACATACAGGAATGCTACTGTAATGGAAATCACAACATGGGCTCAGGAATACTTCCAGAAAACATTGTCGTGAACACAATCCACCGTGCCATTCGCCGCTGCCGGCTAAAACTCAAAAAAGAAGCCATATCTAAACATGATCCAGAAGCGCAGGTGTTTTCTCTGGGCCAAGGCTCATTTAAAATGGACTGTGGCAAAGTGGAAAACTGTTCTGTGGTCAGACCAATCAAAATCTGAAGTTCTTTTTGGAAAACTGGGACGTTATGTCATCCGGACTAAAGAGGACAAGGACAACCCAAGTTGTTCTCAGCGCTCAGTTCAGAAGCCTGCATCTCTGATGGGATGGGGTTGCATGAGTGCGTGTGGCATGGGCAGCTTACACATCTGGAAAGGCACCATCAATGCTGAAAGGTATATCCAAGTTCTAGAACAACATATGCTCCCATCCAGACGTCATCTCTTTCAGGGAAGACCTTGCATTTTCCAACATGACAATGCCAGACCACATACTGCATCAATTACAACATCATGGCTGTGTAGAAGAAGGATCCGGGTACTGAAATGGCCAGCCTGCAGTCCAGATCTTTCACCCATAGAAAACATTTGGCGCATCATAAAGAGGAAGATGCCACAAAGAAGACCTAAGACAGTTGAGCAACTAGAAGCCTGTATTAGACAAGAATGGGACAACATTCCTATTCCTAAACTTGAGCAACTTGTCTCCTCAGTCCCCAGACGTTTGCAGACTGTTAGAAAAAGAAGAGGGGATGCCACACAGTGGGAAACATGGCCTTGTCCCAACTTTTTTGAGATGTGTTGATGCCATGAAATTTAAAATCAACTTATTTTTCCCTTAAAATTATACATTTTCTCAGTTTAAACATTTGATATGTCATCTATGTTGTATTCTGAATAAAATATTGAAATTTGAAACTTCCACATCATTGCATTCTGTTTTTATTCACAATCTGTACAGTGTCCCAACTTTTTTGGAATCGGGCTTGTACATAAAGTTATTACTTATTACATAAGTTCATAAAGTTATTACTGCTGTGCTGTTTAGAAACGTCAGAAGTTGAAGCTTTATTTCTCATTAATTTAGCCATTGTATCACATAAATACCTTGGGTCGTGTTTGTTCTCTTCGAAGATAGTGGAAAAGTAATAACACTTTGCAATAACAATATGCAATAACACTTTCCTTCCACAAAATACGAAACACCTCTAGTTTTGCGTTTTCAAGCCACCAAACACTTTTACCATGCAATTGAAAGTCCAGAATGCACTACAAGTTTTCTATTTTAGTTGAAAATAGTGTAGTGTAAGTGGACCCAAAGTAAATAGCCTAACTAATGATTTTTTACAACGGAAATTAATCAATCAATAACTTACTTTAGCTGGACAATAACTTTGTTTTCCCTAGAGCTGCTGTACAGCCTATTATCACTGTAAAGCTGCTTTGAAGCAATCTGTATTGTAAAAAGCACTATATAAATTAATGTGACTTGACTTGTTTTCTTCCAGCTATTCTCCATTTTTCTGTCTGCTCTCTTGAGGACCCGGGTGTGCTCGTTGTACCACTGTGTTGGACTATTTACCTTCATTTTCTTTAAGCACAAAGGAGCAACTGTGTCTAAAGTGCTGGAAAAGAGAGAGTCAAAGTTTCTGTTACAACATCCAGGTCTTCTAAGCTAACTCATATGTCGAGGAGTAGAAACTATTTAGGAAGATTATTTATAAGGCAATCTTCAGTGGTTGAAGTGGTAGTTCTACCATATTTGTTACAGGGAGTTTGTTTTGCAGCCTTGGCTAAATGGAGTATACGCGAGACTAGGTAATGATCTGAGATGTCATCGCTCTGCTGCAGAATTCCAATGGTATCAACATTTATTCCATGTGATAGTATTAGGTCTAAAGTATGATTACAGGGATGAGTGGGTCCTGACACGTGTTGCCTTACTCCAACAGAGTTTAGATTGTCTCTAAATGCCAATCCCAATGCATCTTTTTCATTATCTACATGGATATTAAAATCGCCAACAATTAGTACTTTATCTGCAGCCAGCACTAACTCTGATAGAAAGTCAGCAAATTCTTTGATAAAGTCTGTATGGTGCCCTGGTGGCCTGTATACAGTAGCCAGCACAAATGTCACACAGGATTTATCGCTTACAGTAGATAGTGTTACATAAAGCACAATCACTTCAAAAAAAGTATATTTGAAACTAAACCTCTGCGTAATACTAGAAATATTACTATAAATTACAGCAACCCCCTTTGCCTTTCAGACGAGGGATCTAATATTCAGCAAACTGAGCTTTATCATTTGTTCATCTGTATTTTATCTATTTTATTTATTTTAACATCAATTAAATCTTTAGGAGTTTGGGAGATTTTAGTATTTCCTAGGTCAGGGAACAGACACAGTCTCTGTATGTGATGATATCTAGGTGATATCCATGACTTCTGTGACTTGAGCGGCTAGCAGACGATCGGTTCAGCCAGTCACAGTAAAGACATTTATAATGTTACAAAATGTTTCCATTTCAAATAAAAAAAGCTGAAAAAAGTATCAAATCTGTTAAAAAGAAAAAAAAAAAATCTAAATTAAGTGACTTTATGCTTTAAAACAAGAACAAAATATCTACAGCTGGAGTCAGAAAAAATTATTTAAATGGAAATCAAGTTTATTTTTATGACCCCATCGACTGATGTTTATTCTTGTTTTAAGCAAAAAGTCACTTACTTTTGATGCATTTTTCAGAAAACAAGACTTGTTATGTCATATAATTTTGCTTCTCAAGTAAATGTATCTTCCTTTAAGAATGTTTAAATATTTGTACTGGTAACTTGTTTTTCTGCACCCAAAAAGGGAGTTGCTTGACATTTTGAGGTGTTTATAAACATCCAAGCTAATCAATAAACCTAATCAATCACTCAGACACAGACACAAACTCTGGAAGCCGGACTGCCGTTGGTCCCTGGTGACATATTTCCTGTTAAAATGTTTTTTTTTTTTTTTGATGTGTCGTACAACACCACAACCATCAGAGAGACCACACAAAAGCTTTCCGACTGCAGGCGAGTAAATCAGCAGACATGATAAACAGACGGTCTGCCTGACGGAGAGCTTCTTGATCTCACCGCCGTGTCATTTAGACGGATGGCTCGGATTGGCCCAGGTCATTACCGCCTGACGTCTCCTCGGCAATGCTGTCAAATAAATCTACAGCAGGCCGGCGTCTGCCCCACCCGGCCCCGTAAATCACCATGATGATGAAGTGACAGGCAGGTGGAGGTGTCTCTCTGGTCAAGGGCTGCAGGGATACAGACCATTTACCTGGAGTATCACACTCTATACAGCATCTAATGCAAGTCTGCACATGCAAAACGCTATAACATAATAACAGCACGGACATTTGTCAGTTGCTTCCAGTTATTTTAGCTGTAAAAAAGAAAACAAAAAAAAACTGTCTGTCTGTTATGTAACTTGATATTGCAAACTATCATGTTTTGATCATGTATCATGCAAGGTATCTGTTACTATGTTATTTTAATGCACTATTGTAGTTGTATATAAACACACTGGTTAATAGCTCAAACAGTCATATAATGCACTTTTAAGTTATTTATCTATATTCATAATTTTCACGTGAAGGCACAACGTTATAGGAACGCCCACCTGGAGGGCAAAACAAGGAACCATTGCCCTACCAGGTTTATAGTCAGTATTACTGCAGTAAGACAGTGATATTAAAATGCCAAATTCAATATACACCTTATTGATGATGCATACTTTGTACAGGCAAGCAGATGAACACAATATTAATATTAACACAAGGTTTCTCATTAACCGTTTTTTTCCCATTGAAAACCATTATAAAGAAAGCATTGCGTTCATATTCTGGGCTCATCTGCTCGCCTGTAAATCATATGCAGAAATGAATGTGATCTTTTAATATCACTGTTCTAGTACATTAAGGCACTTTAAGGGAGGGTTGAACGAATAAGGATTAAACATCTTTAGCCTGGCGTCGGTTCACCCTCTGCCTATGCTGCAGGATCAGCCATTTAATGCTAACGGTCCTTCTATGTAGTTAATCTGTGTTTAAAATGAAGTGGTGCAACACAACTCGATTTAAAATAAAAACCCATATCAACAAATCCTTGATTAGTGTTAAACTTTGCTTAATTTAATCTTTATTAGTGCAACCCATCCTAAATGTTTTTCACATTAAGCGTTTTAGAACGGTCCGCTGCTTTTAGTGATTGAAATACTGCAGCAGGTGCTGTATATGGATCACAAGTGCCACATCTTGGATCTTGTTCACATATTTTTGTTTTTAAGATGAAAAATTGACAGGCTTGTGCTGCAGTTCTACGGGAAAACAAGTTGTATTTTTCAAGACTTATTATATGCCATTTTGCTTCTCAGGTAAACGTATCTTGATTTAGCAGACACAATAAACATGTCAGGCAGCAACCACAACATAATGCTCATAACGATTACAATATGAGGATAATATTTGATAGTTTCATATTTGATCCAAAGTTGGCATCATTTGAAGTCTTTGCAAGTGTGGCGTCATCTGAAATCTATCAATATCAGCTGATAACAGTAGCGCCAGCTCTCATTGTCTAATATTATTTTGGGATACAGGCAAATTTGACTCCTTAAAGATTATTGAAACTAAGCTGCAAAAAAGGGCTGATTGGATTTCATACACCAGAAACATCCGACCGACCACATGTACACTAAAACACCTCGTTTGAATTGTTTTGGGGCCCTGTCACAATGCAATGGAGATTTTCTAAAAGGCTGTTAGTGAATTGATAGAGGGGTTCAAAACTGCATTTGACACATTGGCAAACCCACAGCCAGAGGTCATGAAAAACTACACAACTAACATAATAAGAGGACTTCAGGGAGAAACATTAAAGCATCAAATATGCATGATATGACCCCCGGTGTGCCACTGTAACTAAAGCAAGCATATGATCATATACAGGGAGATGTGCTTTGAAACCATTCTTACCTTGAAAGTAACACTGCAACACATTTTAAACGTTTAGATGTGCTAATTGTTTGTACTCCAGAGGCATTAACTCAAGATGTGTAAACCTGCAGGACATCAGTAGAGTTGAGCGTACATCGATTAATTCATTAAAGTGTTCAGGGTTACGAATTTAGCGCAGTAGAAAACGTTAGTGTTTATACAGTACATCACATAGGCAAGAAAAAAACATAAAATAAATCTCTTAAATAGGGCTCTGGGAAATGCTTTTGTTTGCTTATGTAATGTTTTTGGAAGCGTTCAGGGTTAAGAGTTTAATGGCGTTCGTGGAGTTTAACGGCATGCGTTTGATGTGTAAATTGTTAAGACGTTTCAAATTAACGAGTGTTGCCTTCACTACAGATGACTGATGTGAGCAGTATTACACGGTCAGGCAAGGTTATAGGACTTTACACAAACCCTGTCAGTCACATTGCCGTATCTGTCTGCCGTTCATCATGACTGGCAGCTGTTTCTGTCTGACGTCTAAGTGGATCTGACCGGTCCTTGGCACTGATCTCCAAAATGCCAGATTCTGTTTGGACGTCAAAACAGGTGTGAGACTTCAGCTGCTGATAGCATCAGAGCTGAAATACTGCCAGAGATATTACCTTTCCGCTCATGGGGCCGCTGGAAATCTGCTGCGACTACACACAGGGTCCTTGCGGATGGGCGTAATGCTTCTACCAGAGAAATTAAAACACAACACAGCAACTGTAAAAAAAGCTGTAAAAGCTCTGACAGGACCAACGGGACTCCTTTGACCTGCAATGCATGAGCACATGCATGCCAGGGTTATAATAGTTAACTAAAACTAAAACCAGTCACTTGAAATAAAATACATTTGATCTGAAATAAATTAAAATGAATAATAATAATAATAATATCACTATTTGTAGGTCTCTTACAAAAGGTTTACATGCATCCAAGGTCAATTTTATTTATTTATTTATTTATTTTTAAATCTCGAGTGAGCTCTTTTCTCACTATGTCTGAAATGGTTCAATAAAGGATTCACTCTCTCTAAACCCCTCCTCAACTTTGATTGGACAGAAGGCGCAGTCTGTTGTGATTGGTCTACTCTGCTCTGATTGGTCAGATGGCTCAGTCTGTTGTGATTGGTCTACTCTGCTCTGATTGGTCAGATGGCCCAGTCTGTTGTGATTGGTCTACTCTGCTCTGATTGGTCAGATGGCTTAGTATGTTGTGATTGGTCTACTCTGCTCTGATTGGTCAGATGGCCCAGTCTGTTGTGATTGGTCTACTCTGCTCTGATTGGTCAGATGGCGCAGTCTGTTGTGATTGGTCTACTCTGCTCTGATTGGTCAGATGGCCCAGTCTGTTGTGATTGGTCTGCTCTGCTCTGATTGGTCAGATGGCGCAGTCTGTTGTGATTGGTCTACTCTGCTCTGATTGGTCAGATGGCCCAGTCTGTTGTGATTGGTCTACTCTGCTCTGATTGGTCAGACGGCCCAATCTGTTGTGATTGGTCTACTCTGCTCTGATTGGTCAGACGGCCCAGTCTGTTGTGATTGGTCTACTCTGCTCTGATTGGTCAGACGGCCCAGTCTGTTGTGATTGGTCTACTCTGCTCTGATTGGTCAGACGGCCCAGTCTGTTGTGATTGGTCTACTCTGCTCTGATTGGTCAGACGACCCAGTCTGTTGTAATTGGTCTACTCTGCTCTGATTGGTCAGACGGCCCAGTCTGTTGTAATTGGTCTACTCTGCTCTGATTGGTCAGACAGCCCAGTCTGTTGTGATTGGTCTACTCTGCTCTGATTGGTCAGACGGCCCAGTCTGTTGTGATTGGTCTACTCTGCTCTGATTGGTCAGACGACCCAGTCTGTTGTAATTGGTCTACTCTGCTCTGATTGGTCAGATGGCCCAGTCTGTTGTGACTGGACAGCGTGTTGGAAACTATACACCCATTACCATATCTGAATTTCAGCTCTGGCTCTTCTTCAGCACTTGATACACAGTAACACAAACAGTAACAATGTAGTCAGTTTTACCATATTAGTACAAGTTCAAACCCTCATCTTTTGGAAGTGCATCAAAGTGGATTTGCTTTTGCAGCACATAAAACACGAACCAAACTCTTCCAGTCTCATCTACAACTACAGTGTTTGAGGGTCAAATTAGCCAATGCTGTAGGTTTGTGCAGGAAGTAAGACTGGAATTACTGACGATTCGGTTTGGCAGTTCAGTGTTTTGATCTTTGAAACTTTGCAGACCTTTTACATTCACAAAGAGTTGTATACATACTCCATGAAAGCTATTATATATAGCAATATATAGCATATTATATATTATGCATGCATAAACTAAATAAGAACATTGTGTAAAGTCAAAATTGCATTCAGTGTTTCCCCAACAACAGTTTGTAGCATAAACAATACTTATCATAATCACTAACTCTGAAAATGAGTAATAGTAATAGCAATGCTTATTTTTGCAAACAGCACTAATAATGTTTGTTGAAAGTTCACTGTATAATTAAAGCTCTAATTAGTGCAGTTCATCTGAATAATCCCAGTGTTTCAACAAAGAGGGATTTAAGCTGGTTTAAAGCCAAACGCTGTTGTAGAATTATATGGCACATTGGTTAAAAGGATCACCATGGTAACAGCAAGGAGAAATCCGCAACAACAGTCATTAATAACCTAGAGATACTGTACTGGGAAAACGGCTAGAAATGAACCAACACTACATTCAGTTCCTTCTGGTACAGGAGGTGGAATGAATCAAAAAGCTCATTTATTTGAAGCACAAGGGAACGCATTGAACCAGAACCGCTGAACACAAATGCCGTTTACCCTATAAACACCTACATTAAACTATGAAACTATAAATCACTACATATGTCACATACTGTATATGTCAAAACACCCTCATATACAGACACAAAAGCACACAACCCAACATTAAGTTGAGCAAAACTCAAATCTTTCCTTGAACTGACATTCGACAGAACACTGCAAAAACAAAAAAGCCACCAAAATACTTAAATATAGCAAAAATGTCTTAAAATCGAGCAAAACAATCTTGTTAATGCATGATCAGCAAAATGACTTGATTTAAAAGTGATAAAACTACCATAAATATTAAATATTAATGGTCTAAAAACTAGCAGAAAATGCAAAAAAAAAAAAAAATGCTATCCTTCAAAAGTTTGGGGTCAGAAAGATAAAAAAATATATATATTTTTATTTATCAAGGACACATTAAATTGATCAAAAGTGACAGTATTTATAATGTCTATAATGTTATAAAGGTTACAAAAGATTTATATTTCAAATAAATGCTGCTCTTTTGAACTTGAATCCTGAAAAAAAAATGATCACGGTTTCCACAAAAATATGAAACTGTTTTCAACATTGATAATAAACATTGCATCAAATCCTCATATCAGAATGACACTGAAGACTGGAGGAATGATGCTGAACATTCAGCTTTGATCACAGGAATAAATTACATTTTAACATATATTCACATAGATTGTGAAAATATTTCACAATAACTGTTTTTACTGTATTTTTTTGATCAAGCAAATGGAGCCTTGGTGAGCAGAAGAGACTTCTTTTTAAAAACATTAAACTCTTACAGAGGGCACATTTTTAAACCGTATATAATATAATATAATGTAAAATAATATAATATAATATATGGCCCAGTCTGTTGTGATTGGTCTACTCTGCTCTGATTGGTCAGACGGCCCAGTCTGTTGTGATTGGTCTACTCTGCTCTGATTGGTCAGATGGCTCAGTCTGTTGTGATTGGTCTACTCTGCTCTGATTGGTCAGATGGCCCAGTCTGTTGTGATTGGTCTACTCTGCTCTGATTGGTCAGATGGCCCAGTCTGTTGTGATTGGTCTACTCTGCTCTGATTGGTCAGATGGCCCAGTCTGTTGTGATTGGTCTACTCTGCTCTGATTGGTCAGATGGCCCAGTCTGTTGTGATTGGTCTACTCTGCTCTGATTGGTCAGATGGCCCAGTCTGTTGTGATTGGTCTACTCTGCTCTGATTGGTCAGATGGCCCAGTCTGTTGTGATTGGTCTACTCTGCTCTGATTGGTCAGATGGCTCAGTCTGTTGTGATTGGTCTACTCTGCTCTGATTGGTCAGATGGCCCAGTCTGTTGTGATTGGTCTACTCTGCTCTGATTGGTCAGATGGCTCAGTCTGTTGTGATTGGTCTACTCTGCTCTGATTGGTCAGATGGCTCAGTCTGTTGTGATTGGTCTACTCTGCTCTGATTGGTCAGATGGCCCAGTCTGTTGTGATTGGTCTACTCTGCTCTGATTGGTCAGATGGCCCAGTCTGTTGTGATTGGTCTACTCTGCTCTGATTGGTCAGATGGCCCAGTCTGTTGTGATTGGTCTACTCTGCTCTGATTGGTCAGATTGCCCAGTCTGTTGTGATTGGTCTACTCTGCTCTGATTGGTCAGATTGCCCAGTCTGTTGTGATTGGTCTACTCTGCTCTGATTGGTCAGATTGCCCAGTCTGTTGTGATTGGTCTACTCTGCTCTGATTGGTCAGATTGCCCAGTCTGTTGTGATTGGTCTACTCTGCTCTGATTGGTCAGATGGCTCAGTCTGTTGTGTATGGTCTACTCTGCTCTGAGTATATAATATAATATAATATAATATAATATAATATAATATAATAATATAATATAATAACTTAAAAAAAAAGAATACATCAGTAGACATTGTGTCCTTGAATTTGTAAAGATGCACTAAAATGGCTTAATTCTAATTAACTTGCTTAATGTTGCATGATATTAGGACATTTTCGCTAGAAGTGTTCCTCTTCTCGAGAGAGAGGCATTTAGCACACGGTTGTTTCATAAGCTTGACTTCCAACAGATTCCAGAACATCCAAACAGCAGTTAGAGACCTCAGAACACAAAGGTCATCCATGAGCAGGAACACGCGTGTTGTGTCTTACGTGTATGAATGAAAATGAAGCACGATACATACTGTATGACAGAGGAACGTCCAGCTCGCCCTGCCACGACAGCTGCCCGAGATCGTCTACGGAGTGCTGCGCTGCAGAAACACAAACGCACACACACACACATATACACACACACACACACACACACACACACACACACACACACACACACACACACACACACACACACACACACACACACACACACACATTAAGACACTTCATACAAGCACTGAGGACCTCACGCTCTGTAAATGTCAAATGCTCCTTAATATCAATATAAACACTTTCAACATGTATTAAGCATCAAAGATTGTGCTTTTAAAAAACATTTTGTTACTTGAAATAAAGCTTTAATAGCAACAATAATACAAAAAAAAAATCTAAACTTTAAAACTAAAACTTAGAAATGTTCATTTGGTAACTAATTGAAATAAGTGTAAGTTGAAGTAAAAAAGGGGCTGCTTACACAACAACTAAAACCAGAAACCTTTTAATGTGTTTTGGCCGGCATTTTGGGGGAATGAAAACACACATTTTTGAAAACCGGTTTCAAAGTGCAAGTTTTTGAAAACAATACTGTTATTGTCTCCATGTAAACAACAATAATGCGCATTTGTGAAAACGGTGACATTATGCACATGACCCAGTGGTGTCTATCAAAAGTGCTCCAAGGAAGGAACAGTGGTGAACCGGCCACAGGGTCATGGGCGACCAAGGCTCATTGATGCACATGGGGAGTGAAGGCTGGCCCATGTGGTCCGATCAAACAGACGAGCTACTGGAGCTCAAATTGCTCAAGAAGTTAATGCTGGTTCTGATAGAAAGGTGTCAGAATACACAGAGCATCTCAGTTTGTTGTGTATGGGGCGGCATAGCCGCAGACCAGTCAGGGTGCCGATGCTGACCCCTGTCCACCGCCGAAAGCACCAACAGTGGCACGTGAGTATCAGAACTGGACCACGGAGCAATGGAAGAAGGTGGCCTGGTCTGATGAATCACGGTTTCTTTTACATCACGTGGATGGCCAGGTGCGTGTGCGTCCTGGTGGCTGTGGCTCTTCCAGCAGGATAACGCTCCTGCCACAAAGCAAAAAATGGCTCAGGAAAGGTTTGAGGAGCACAACAACGAGTTTGAGTTGTTGACTTGACCTCCAAATTCCCCAGATCTCAATCCAATCGAGCATCTGTGGGATGTGCTGAACAAACAAGTCCAATCCATGGAGGCCCCACCTCTCAACTTACAGGACTTAAAGGATCTGCTGCTAACATCTTGGTGCCAGATACCACAGCACACATTCAGTCTCAGCCTCAGATGTGATGCCCACGGACCGTTAGCTGAACGTCTGATGCATATGGGACACTTATCTGGAAATACTTCAGATGTTTTGAAGCCTTCATTTGATTGGTTGAATTCTACAGGATGTCCACAAGACGTGTGTGTTGCATTCTTTAATGGTCCGCCTAGAAACAAATGCCGTGATGTCAAACTCCCTCGTGGAAGAACGCCGTTTACAACTGTCACAATGAGCGCTTACCAAGATCAACTAAACTCTGGTTCGCGGCTCCACTGTTGCAGTAAACTTGCACAACGTTCTTGAATGAATAATTTATAGATGCACGCTGGCCTGTTATTGCTGGGACATCGACTTTACATTTTCACGCCCCTAAACATGACGCGGAACAAACTGTGATTGGTTGCGTTACACGTCAGTCAAACGTCCTCTTGGGCGGTCCTCGACCAATGAAAGCTGGGGTAGAGTCCAGACCTTCTGCCGTCAGTCTGAAGCTCTGGCTACGCGAGACAAACCTTCAGGGGTCTAGTGGAGTCCATGCCTCGACGGGTCAGGGCTGTTTTGGTAGCAAAAGGGGGACCCACACAATATTAGGACCCATACAACATTAACATTAAATATTAATGTTATGCCCTATCGGTGTATGCTATAAGCAATATTTTAATGAAAGACAAAAGTGTGCACAAATATCGTCCACGGATGAATCATTCACAACAAGGTGTATTAAGAAATTAAAGAGGCTGAAGGTTTGATTTCATATAGACTTTAAGAGGCTCAGCCAAAATCAGCGGCGAGTTTGAGGAGCAGATAGGGCGGGCAGCCCTCCGTCGCCTCTGGAGAGAATCTATAAAGAAATTCAATCAGGTGGAATTAAACAGGGTGAAGATTAAGGCCAATTTGCATGAACCGCAGGGCTTCTGAGTGAAGTTGAATAAGCAAAAAAATACTTAAGCAACTTATTAAACTCTTTCACCTTGAGGAAGCATAGCGTGTGGGGGTATTAACTTCATCCTCTTTTACAGTCACATCTGTATCACACGCCGAAAAATCTCCCAGTAGTGACGCACAATTAGCTCAATCAATAGATGATTCAACTAACTGACATTCAGTAGTTGCAGAGGAAACCAAGGTGGTTATTTTGTGTCAAAATAACAACGGCAATCATTCCGTGTGTGATGTCATAGGTGAGAGCGCTGATGTCATGGATATTCCTCTGACGGTCATTAATCTAAATGTTACCGCTTATGAATGTGGAAGCCGGTGGATTATGTTGTTGTAGCGTTAACAATCGGCCCGTGGCGCGGTGATTACGCTGCATTATGTGGGCCGCAGTGATTCACTCAGGAGAGACAATGAGGAGCGGAGACGAGGCCGCAGACGCTTGGCAGCTGTTTTCTTTCCGACAAGCTTCCTCTGTCTGTTAATTAGCTTTAGGAAACGTCATTATTGCACTGTCAACAGCTCAATCTCCCCATAGGACACGCACTCGACAAATGAAACACAACTAGACATTTGGGGGCTTTTCATCGCTTGTGTACTTTTTTTTTTTTGTTGAGTTGAGTGATTTAAAAGGGAAGATATGTATTAATAATAAAAACAGTTTCAACATGTATTAAGCATTTCAAATTGTGTTTAAATAACATCGAAAGTGTCGTTAGTTACAAAATTACTTCAAATAAAGCTGAAAATAAAATACTCTAAATATTAAATTGAAAAAACCTAAAACCTTAAAATAAAACTAGAAATGTTTTATGTCAAATAAACATATTCATTACTTGAAATACAATAAACATCAACTGAAGTAAAATACAATATAATAATAATAATAATAATAATAATAATAATAAAAAAACTTTAACTTCTTTTATTTCAGCTATTTGCCAAAGCAACATTTGTCATTTTCATTTAGTTTAATAACTAAAACTAAAAATGCAATAAAATAAATAAAAAAATAAAAAAATAAATGATATACACAGTATATAACTGTGTATGTGACAAATAAAAACTCTTGAATCTTGAATATAGACATTTAAAAAAAAAGATTAAAATGACACATTTTACTCAAATTAACTTAATTATAATATTATATTATAATACAAAATATATATAATAAAAATGTCTGGATAATATAAAAATAAAAATGGATTTCTAAATATGAATAAACACTATAATAGTACCTCAATGATACATAAATAACACTGGTTGAAGTACTAAAATAAAATAAAAATAAAAAATAAAAAAACATAAAAATACATAAATAAAAATAAAATTATAAAACAAATTAAATAAAAAAGATTAAAAATTAAATAAATAAAACAAATGTTTTAAAAAGTAAAAGTAACAAAAGCAATTAAAACAAACTAAAGCTGAAACCATACAAATGTGAATTCAAAATATTAATAAATTCTCTAATAGAGTATAAATAATACTAAAATAACACTGTCATCAGACGTATGCAGTAAAGATTCAGTGGCCCTAAAAGTATTTGGAAACTTCACTGCATTAGATATAAAATGCAAGATTCTCAGATTCACTTTTCTGAGACACTCTTAACTTATTCTGTTAACAAGGTGTCCTTCATCAAATCAAATCACCGTTATACGAGGTGCTTACCTTTCAGATGACCCCTGCCGAGCGTCACAAAGCCAGAGGAGATGAAGTTGTGCATGTCTTGACCACTGCGGAAGTTTTCTTTCCCATAATGCCCTGCAAAGACAGACACACAGCAAGTGTTATTACATGAAAACAAATCACAATTTAAAACACAGAAGTTAAAAACAATCAAGGCATGTCCCTGAAAAAGGTTTCGACTTCCATTTGAACTAATCATCCAGCCCGACATTGCTGTCAACAGCCAGGAAAAAAATGGGAATTTTGGGTTTATCTAGGAATAAAACCAGATGAAATCTGAACAAACCCCTCAGTAAAAACCTTCAGAATGTAGACAGGTATAAAACTGTGATGCTGAAGTGGAAGAAAAAAAAAAATACTGGATTTTGTTCTTTTTTTTCTTTCTTTCCACTAATCTGAAAGAAGACATGTTATGGAAGCAAGATAGACCGAAAATCTCAAAATTGATAATTTTGTCCATATTCTCAAGGAGGAAAAAACACCACAGTTTTATTCAGAGGCCCAGACTGAGCAAAAATATCCAGTTTGATGCAGTTTCTGATATTTATATAGAAAATAAGATGAAATTCTGATGTTTGTAATGTAAATCAAAGAGATCTTTATACAACTTTATTTAAACAGTACTCTGTAAAATGTAAATAGCTGAATTTACTTAAAAACAAACAAACTAAAAAACATAAGAAACCCGTTTCCTTAAAGCCACAATATGTAATTTTTAACCACTAGAGGTCGCTTATACAAAACAAAGTCTTAACTTGATGATGCCTTGATTTCACTGAATCATGGGAGCTGTTGACTTCACAAAAAGAATCCAACGGGAGTCGGGCAGAAATCATGTTCATGGATGAGCTAATGTATTAAAGATGTATTAATGTTACTGTAGTGTGAAGCAGGGTGGGGCTGAAAGCCATTGGAGCGGAATGAGGTCGCTGGAGCGATTGCTAATTAGAGACGAGCACGACACACGGCTCTCTGAGCAGTGGAGCTTTTATTATGCTGCAGGTGAATGCTAACACAACATTGTTTCAACATATTAGATATGTTATTCAAGTGTGTTGAAAGTTATGTTACAAACCCGAAGAATGGGACAACATTCCTATTCCTAAACTTGAGCAACTTGTCTCCTCAGTCCCCAGACGTTTGCAGACTGTTAGAAAAAGAAGAGGGGATGCCACACAGTGGGAAACATGGCCTTGTCCCAACTTTTTTGAGATGTGTTGATGCCATGAAATTTAAAATCAACTTATTTTTCCCTTAAAATGACACATTTTCTCAGTTTAAACGTTTGATAAGTCATCTGTGTTGTATTCTGAATAAAATATTGAAATTTGAAACTTCCACATCATTGCATTCTCTTTTATTCACAATTTGTACAGTGTCCCAACTTTTTGGGAATCGGGTTTGTATAAAGCTACTCTGTGTGTTCGCTCGGTGGCTACTATGAGACTGCAGTGAGATATTAGGCATCGATATTAGGCATGGTAAAACATGGTAATCACGGTAAATCAAGAAAACCAGATTTAAACAATAAGACTAACTGTGTTGATGCACTAACTGTGCATCCAAACAGTTGCTCACCTGTCTAATGAAACATGATATATTAAAGAGCCTTTGGTGTTTCCATGGTTTCTACAAAATAAAACAAGAAATCAAGAGTAACGCGGGTATGATGTCATTGATAGGCGTCACACGGACATGGTCCGTGTCCTTGTTAAAATTGCTTGTAAGTGTAAATGTTAACAAGTGAACAAAATATACACTATATTGCCTTTACATGCACATGAAATTTAATGACATCCCATTCTTAATCCGTAGGGTTTTGTATGGAGTTGTCCCACCCTTTGCAGCTATAACAGCTTCAACTCTTCTGGGAAGGCTTTCCACAAGGTTTAGGAGTGTGTTTATGGGAACTTTTGACCATTCTTCTAGAAGCGCATTTGTGAGGTCAGGCACTGATGTTGGACGAGAAGGCCTGGCTCACAGTCTCCGCTCTTATTCATCCCAAAGGTGTTCTATCGGGTTGAGGTCTGGATTCTGTGCAGGCCAGTCAAGTTCCTCCACACCAAACTCGCTCATCCATGTCTTTATGGACCGACACTTTGTGCACTGGTGTGCAGTCATTTTGGAACAGGAAGGAGCCATCCCCAAACTGCTCCCACAAATGTCTGTCCAAAATGTCTTGGTATGCTGAAGCATTAAGAGTTCCTTTCACTGGAAGTAAGGGGCCAACCCCTGAAAAACAACCCCACACCATAATCCCCCGTCCACCAAACTTTGCACAATGCAGTCAGGCAAGTCCCGTTCTCCTGGCAATGCCAAACCCAGACTCGTCCATCAGATTGCCAGGCAGAGAAGCGTGATTCGTGACTCTAGAGAACACGTCTCCACTGCTCTAGAGTCCAGTGGCGGCGTGCTTTACACCACTGCATTTGATGCTTTGCATTGCACTTGGTGATGTAAGGCTTGGATGCAGCTGCTCGGCCATGGAAACCCATTCCATGAAGCTCTCTACACACTGTTCTTGAGCTAATCTGAAGGCCACACAAAGTTTGGAGGTCTGTAGCTATTGACTCTGCAGAAAGTTGGAGACTTCTGTGCACCGTGAGTCTCAGCATGCGCTGACCCCAATTGCTTCCACTTTGTTTTAATACCACTAACAGTTGACCGTGGAATATTTAGTACTGAGGAAATTTCACGAATGGACTTTTTGCACAGGTGGCAACCTATCACGGTACCATGCTTTAGTTCACTGAGCTCCTGAGAGCGACCCTTTCTTTCACAAATGTTTGTAGAAGCGTCTGCATGCCTAGTGCTTGATTTTATACACCTGTGGCCATGGAAGTGATGGCAATATAGAGTATAACATTGCTCTAGTGGTTTTTGGATATTTTAATCCAAAAATCTTACATATTGTGCCTTTAAAATGTCCAAGTAAATTAGCTCATTATTTTTGAGTTGATGAAACTTACTATGAGTTAGTAGAGGTAACTAAAGGCTACTCATGTTAAGAAAACAATTTGAGTTCATTGTACTTTTATGTCAAGTTTTGCTTGAGTTCAGTGAACTTAAATATTTAAGTTGGCAGAACTAAGTACTTAACTTGCAAAATTGAGTTACCAATACTCAGGTATTCTAAACCTTCCTCACAAGCCTCATGGATCATATTTGATACTTACATCTGAACATGATTTTTCTAAAAAAACAAAAAAGAAAAAAAGTGGAGTATGGATAATCAAGTAAACTTCAGTTCAGTGTTCACATTCATCACATGATGGCCTTGATGTGTGGCAGTTAGTGAGAAGTCATTTCAGCCGGTGAATGGTGAACTCTGTCCTGAGACAGAGGTCAAGACAAGGTGCTGTATAAAATATTAATGGGGTGAGTGTGGAGCGGGGCAGAGGTTCTGCTCATGGACTCGTGGGGTTATAGAGGTCACACTCTCGACACAAATACACACGCACACACACACACACACACACACACACACACACACACACACACACACACACACACACACACACACACACACACACACACACACACACACACACACACACACACTCAGCTCGTATTCAAGTCCCGCGGGGTTAGAGGACACTGCTGTGTGATGGGAAACTTCACTGTCTTCCTCCGGTGAGTCTTTGGCCATCTAATTGCACAGTAATTGACATCCATGACCAGGACCACTGACCTGAGGTCACGCGATGGGAGGGTTGAGAGCTTTATCTGTGTCATTGCTCAGCTCTACAGATAGCAAAAGGCAAAATAAGTATAATTTCAATCTTTCTTTACAGCTGAAGTGTTTAAAATTATAAAGCCTACTGTATCACATTTGCTTCTTAGGCCTCTAAATTATCAACTTGATCAAAACTTTGCTGAAAAACTTGTTGCACACAGTATACTACATCCCTTTTGTCTGATTGATACTTTTTAGCAAGTAAAAGACCTTTTATTGTAATTGTAAAAAATGCCCACCTTCAGCTCGTCGCTCGAGTGACTTTTTGCTGTGAAATCTGCACTGATTTTTATAAAGTAAATGTAAGAATAACTGTTATATTGTTAATAATATTTTTGATGAATTTAGGTTGATTGGCATTTAAACTAAGCATTTAAATAGCATCTTACTAAGATATGTTATTTTCATATACAGAGTGACAACTGATATTTATATGCATTTTATGTACAGTAAGTAGTCTGTTATAAAGATCTCATTGATGTACGTTACAAGCTATCAGAATTTCATTTTTTTTCAAATATTGCAAAAATATGCAATTTGGTGCAAATGTTGATATTTTTCCTCCTCAAGTATGACCTCCATATTCTCACTATATATGAGTCCATGTGTGATATTCTCACAGTTGAAGTGAGCTATAGTGATGAATTGAATAGATGAATAACCGATTCAAACAAACCATTTGAATGAATCAGTTCACTAAAATAAATCAGACTTCTTAATGCTAGTGAAAAGTACTTTTCATAACTGGAGAGTCACTCATGATTAGTTTTTTTCTCAATTTAAAGGGAAACCTGAAGAGAGATGCACATGTTATTGCTCCATAAATCAATTGTGTGCTGTGTAATTGTGTTGAGATATTTCTCTGTGAAGTTTATAGCTCTGAAGTTCACCATTCTGAGGTGGAACAGGGATTACGGTCAATACTAACAGCAAACGAGAGAGAGAAAATATACAGACAGAGAGAGAGAGATTCAGTCTCCAGAGGTGTCAAAAACGCCCTATTTTCAGGCAATCTCTCATTTTGAGCCCTATATTCCCATTTTGTGTTATTTCTGGCACACACACACACAAAAAAAAAGCAAATCTTTGTAAAAAGATAGACACCGTATGCTTCACGAAACATCAGCTCCTTTGTTTAAGTATTTCAATAATGTCCATCTTTTTATCGCCAAAAATTATCCCTAGAGGAACTAAAAATGTATACATTTACAATCAGACAATCATATTAAAATCGCAGTAAAACTTTACAACAAGCTTTCATTTGTTCAAATTTGTTATCAATGAGCAATATATTATCATGGCATTTATTAATCTTTGTTAATGTTAGTTTTTAAAAAAATAAATAATGATAATACAAACCCGATTCCAAAAAAGTTGGGACACTGTAAAAATTGTGAATAAAAAAGGAATGCAATAATTTACAAATCTCGTAAACTTATATTTTATTCACAATGGAATATAGATAACATATCAAATGTTGAGACATTTTGAAATGTCATGCCAAATATTGGCTCATTTTGGATTTCATGAGAGCTACACATTCCAAAAAAGTTGGGACAGGGAGCAATAAGAGGCCGGAAAAGTTAAATGTACATATAAGGAACAGCTGGAGGACCAATCTGCAACTTATTAGGTCAATTGGCAACATGATTGGGTATAAAAAGAGCCTCTCAGAGTGGCAGTGTCTCTCAGAAGTCAAGATGGGCAGAGGATCACCAATTCCCCCAATGCTGCGGCCAAACATACTGGAGCAATATCAGAAAGGAGTTTCTCAGAGAAAAACTGCAAAGAGTTTGAAGTTATCATCATCTACAGTGCATAATATCATCCAAAGATTCAGAGAATCTGGAACAATCTCTGTGCGTAAGGGTCAAGGCCGGAAAACCATACTGGATGCCCGTGATCTTCGGCCCTTAGACGGCACTGCATCACATACAGGAATGCTACTGTAATGGAAATCACAACATGGGCTCAGGAATACTCCCAGAAAACATTGTCGTGAACACAATCCACCGTGCCATTCGCCGCTGCCGCTAAAACTCTATAGGTCAAAAAGAAGCCATATCTAAACATGATCCAGAAGCGCAGGCGTTTTCTCTGGGCCAAGGCTCATTTAAAATGGACTGTGGCAAAGTGGAAAACTGTTCTGTGGTCAGACCAATCAAAATTTGAAGTTCTTTTTGGAAAACTGTGACGCCATGTCATCCGGACTAAAGAGGACAAGGACAACCCAAGTTGTTGTCAGCGCTCAGTTCAGAAGCCTGCATCTCTGATGGGATGGGGTTGCATGAGTGCGTGTGGCATGGGCAGCTTACACATCTGGAAAGGCACCATCAATGCTGAAAGGTATATCCAAGTTCTAGAACAACATATGCTCCCATCCAGACGTCATCTCTTTCAGGGAAGACCTTGCATTTTCCAACATGACAATGCCAGACCACATACTGCATCAATTACAACATCATGGCTGTGTAGAAGAAGGATCCGGGTACTGAAATGGCCAGCCTGCAGTCCAGATCTTTCACCCATAGAAAACATTTGGCGATCATAAAGAGGAAGATGCCACAAAGAAGACCTAAGACAGTTGAGCAACTAGAAGCCTGTATTAGACAAGAATGGGACAACATTCCTATTCCTAAACTTGAGCAACTTGTCTCCTCAGTCCCCAGACGTTTGCAGACTGTTAGAAAAAGAAGAGGAGATGCCACACAGTGGGAAACATGGCCTTGTCCCAACTTTTTTGAGATGTATTGATGCCATGAAATTTAAAATCAACTTATTTTTCCCTTAAAATGATACATTTTCTCAGTTTAAACATTTGATATGTCATCTATGTTGTATTCTGAATAAAATATTGAAATTTGAAACTTCCACATCTATGCATTCTGTTTTTATTCACAATTTGTACAGTGTCCCAACGGGTTTGTAATTTTTCATTGTTTGTTTGTGCAATCATGTATTACTGTGTCTCAAGCCCCGAGGAAGATTCTGTGCTTTAATTCGGATATGGTAATGGATGTTTGTTTCCGACGCATGCTGCAAGCAGTAGACCGATCTAGAGCTGGACCAGAATATTCAAATCTTCGTTTGGTGGGTTGGTATTTGGGTTTCAATTTTTGGGTTTCAATTCGAATATTCGTTTTTGTTTTGTGGTTTGTTTGTTTTTCGCATACCTGGCATCCCCCTCTAAACGGTTCTCATTTGCGCTTGGATTACCCGTTATTATCAATCTAAATGAATCTACTGTGAAATATAGGAGCTTGTTTCTGGGACATAACAGACCTGTATGTTTTATATCACTAGAGCAGTGTCCGTTCACAGAGCATATAAGCCCTGCCCACATGAGGCACGCCGCTTCTCTTTATTCCTGCTTTTATTAGAGAAAAGAAAATGTTCAGCCCCTCCCTCCGAAGCTTCGAATATTCACTGTTGATTCCTGCCGAAGCTTCGAAGCGAAAAAAATTGTATAAAATGGTATATCGGAGCAGAGTAGACCAATCACAACATACTAAGCCATCTGACCAATCAGAGCAGAGTAGACCAATCACAACAGACTGGGCCATCTGACCAATCAGAGCAGAGTAGACCAATCACAACATACTAAGCCATCTGACCAATCAGAGCAGAGTAGACCAATCACAACATACTAAGCCATCTGACCAATCAGAGCAGAGTAGACCAATCACAAGAGACTGTGCCATCTGACCAATCAGAGTAGAGTAAACCAATCACAACATACTAAGCCATCTGACCAATCAGAGCAGAGTAGACCAATCACAACATACTAAGCCATCTGACCAATCAGAGCAGAATAGACAAATCACAACAGACTGGGCCATCTGACCAATCAGAGCAAGTAGACCAATCACAACAGACTGGGCCATCTGACCAATCAGAGCAGAGTAGACCAATCACAACAGACTGGGTCATCTGACCAATCAGAGCAGAGCAGACCAATCACAACAGACTGGGTCATCTGACCAATCAGAGCAGAGTAGACCAATCACAACAGACTGGGTCATCTGACCAATCAGAGCAGAGCAGACCAATCACAACAGACTGGGTCATCTGACCAATCAGAGCAGAGTAGACCAATCACAACAGACTGGGTCATCTGACCAATCAGAGCAGAGTAGACCAATCACAACAGACTGGGTCATCTGACCAATCAGAGCAGAGCAGACCAATCACAACAGACTGGGCCATCTGACCAATCAGAGCAGAGTAGACCAATCACAACATACTAAGCCATCTGACCAATCAGAGCAGAGTAGACCAATCACAAGAGACTGTGCCATCTGACCAATCAGAGTAGAGTAAACCAATCACAACATACTAAGCCATCTGACCAATCAGAGCAGAGTAGACCAATCACAACATACTAAGCCATCTGACCAATCAGAGCAGAATAGACAAATCACAACAGACTGGGCCATCTGACCAATCAGAGCAGAGTAGACCAATCACAACAGACTGGGTCATCTGACCAATCAGAGCAGAGTAGACCAATCACAACAGACTGGGTCATCTGACCAATCAGAGCAGAGCAGACCAATCACAACAGACTGGGTCATCTGACCAATCAGAGCAGAGTAGACCAATCACAACAGACTGGGCCAACTGACCAATCAGAGCAGAGTAGAGGAGGGGGTTAGAGAGACTGAATCTTCAAACAGTTGTCAGACTCTTTGAGAAATTGGGTGATGTGCAATGCATATTATGGGAAAATTAAAGTGACCTTTAAAAACAAAACAAAACAAAACAAACAAAACATAATTGGAGCACTTTAAAAATATATTAGTAAATGTTGAAATGAATATTAAGATTAATTGATGCTGTAGAAGCATTTTTCATTATTAGTTCATGTTAACTAATGTACTGTAACTAATGTTAACTAGTGTTACCAAATTAAACCTTATTGTAAAGTACTGTAAATCTCAGATCTTTGACTTTGGTTCAAGCATGCTAGATTTGTCAATCAGATATAAGGAATCACAGGCCAATGCCTCAAGTAACCAGTGCATAATTAATTCCCAGTGTCCTTTTCTACACAAACTCAAAGACACGGGTGTCAAGATGACCCGGGAACAGCCAGAGATCAGATTACATTAAGGAAACCATAATGAGAATGGCAGATGGGGCCATTTGCCATCTTCATTACTCCGTCTCTCTCTTCATGTTTCCTCACAGAGGCCGAACTGTCCATAAATGCGATTTTTGGTACATTGCTACATGATGAAAGTTAATATTTAATGATTGTCTTTTATTAAAACAAGACCTCAATGAATCATATTTTCTCATTAAACTGAGTAAAACTGAGGCAACATGCATGTTAAAGTTTCATCTGAGAAATCTGCTTCATCTGATGTGCATCATATCTTCATATCCTGGTTACAATAGCCTGAAGCGAGGCAACATTTTAAGGTTTAATTTTCTAATCTGGTGTCCATTTATAATGCCAGCACCAAAAACATCATAATTTAGGATGTCATGACTATTTTCCAGCCCCTTATTTTTAAAATTAAACAGGCTGCTTTTGCCACTGTACCTTTAAGGCTGATATGCAAATGACCTCTGTCGTGATTGGCTAACCTCTGCATACTGATTTCAAAGTTTTGAGTTCTGACAGCAACAAAACATCAAACTCAAAGAGAGAAACACACTATTTTCCATGAAAAGAGCCGTGAACAAGTCCAACTATCAATAACAAGTAAGAATGGAGTGTGATATAATAATCCTGTCAGCTAATTTATCATTAGTTGAATAACTGCAACCATAAATGAAATTTCATTCAGTGATTCCTGGAATCAAGTCAGTCTCAAAATACTATTTTAAATAAGCATGTAATGCGCTTACAATAGGCATAATTATATGCTATAAATCACTGAATACAAGGTCTCAGACCGTGTCATGCAATGCTCAAACAGGAGAAAAGAAATCTAATATAGCACGTCTTTCAACCATTAAAAAGCTACTTAAACTCAGCTAGGGTTCAGAAAATGCAAAAACTAGGCATTGCTAATATAATTTTCCCCTAGTTGCACAACATAAACACATGCAATATAATTGCAATTGCTTTTGGTTTGTTTGAAAATGTATAAATATGGTTTTAATATTGGAATCAATGTCAGTGTAATTCATTCATGAATCCATTAGTGTCTAATTAAAATGAATGCATCAATTACAGGTATATACATTATGCATTGTAATGGCACCAAGCGCTAATGGACAGAGCAGAGTGATGGGAGGAAAGGAGGTCACGGAGAGATGGACGGCCAGAGAAATGAAAGAAAATCTCAGCATGGGGAATCAATAAGGAAGTCAAAGAGATTGAATTTCTTTCAGCCAATTAATCAGGTGAACAAACATTCAAATTTCTGAAGGCTTTTTAAAAACTTGGTGCCCAAATTAAAGGCATTTAATCAATCACAGCTGACATTTTATAGATCGCAAGAGCACTTTGTCACCAGCTCTCAGGGGGCGAGAGAAGATCAAACACAGAAGAGTTCCTCTGAGGATCTTGTATGCTGTATAGACCTTATGCGCCAGAGAAACAAGCGCGCAGGCATCATTGAATTTTGTCTTTGAACTTCCATTTTTGCGGTAGCTCTGTATATTTGTATCGCTGTTGAAGAGTGATTAGCTGGTGGATTTACTTGTAGAGTTAAAGAAAGTTATCATGCTCCCCAGGTAAGCGACATCCACGTGATGTAAAACAAACCATGATTCATCAGACCAGGCCACCTTCTTCCATTGCTCCGTGGTCCAGTTCTGATGCTCACGTGCCACTGTTGGTGCTTTCGGCGGTGGACAGGGGTCAGCATAGGCACCCTGACTGATCTGCGGCTATGCCGCCCCATACACAACAAACTGAGATGCTCTGTGTATTCTGACACCTTTCTATCAGAACCAGCATTAACTTCTTGAGCAATTTGAGCTCCAGTAGCTCGTCTGTTTGATCGGACCACACGGGCCAGCCTTCACTCCCCACGTGCATCAATGAGCCTTGGCCGCCCATGACCCTGTGGCCGGTTCACCACTGTTCCTTCCTTGGAGCACTTTTGATAGATACTGACCACTGCAGACCGGGAACACCCCACAAGAGCTGCAGTTTTGGAGATGCTCTGACCCAGTCGTCTAGCCATCACAATTTGGCCCTTGTCAAACTCACTCAAATCCTTACGCTTGCCCATTGTTCCTGCTTCTAACACATCAACTTTGAGGACAAAATGTTCACTTTCTGCCTAATATATCCCACCCACTAACAGGAGCCGTGATGAAGAGATAATCAGTGTAATTCACTTCACCTGTCAGTAAACATACCGATCAGGCATAACATTATGACTTTATATATATATATATACAGTATATATCAAAATAGTCATATTAAAATGTTTCAAAGCATGTTTTCTTGGGACTATATATATTATATATATATATATATATATATATATATATATATATATATATATATATATATATATATATATATATATATATATAAAATATATACTGATGTTCTGATTGCAGAAATTTAACTAATTCGGTTTCCATTTCCTATTCTAAATGTAAAATTGTATTCAATATAAAACATGACTGGGATATGAAAATGTGCTGCATAGTAGGGGATGACCCAAATCCAGTCTGGTGCAGCACAGAATCTGATATGAAATTCATCAAAACGTTTGATTATCAGTTATTTATTGCTGCCTTTTTTCCTGTACTTTATGGGACAAACTTTATAAATGTCACTTTAAAGGTTTGTATCCTGAATGACGCAGTGAGTGAGTAAAAAGTAAACTAGCATCTCATTCAAACAAACAGTAACATTCAATGCTAATCTCAACAGCTGACCTCATTCAAACACAGCTGCATTTAGTTTATTCAGTAGCGATTTGAATATTGATGTACAACAAGCCAAAGCACTGATTAGCTCAAACACAAACGAGACAGTACATCTGCATTAATGCTAACACTGAACTCCAGTCAGTAAAAGCGTGTTTTGATGGCTGCTTGACTGCTGCGCTCTGCGTGAATAGGGAATTCATTCAGATTTGATTTCTGATATTAGCTTGTACGGTGTGACGGCAAACAGTGTGATGCTGAGCTTTTAAATATGAATCAGAAAACACGCTGAAGAAGTGCTGTGGGAGAGAGATGGAGCGAGAAGTTTGGGCCACGGCAGATGTTTCCTCAAACACACCCCCTCAAATAAACTCCTGAGCATGTACAACACCCACACACAGATGCACACATATATAGATTTTTTGCATTTATGCATTTGGAGGACATTTTTATCCAAAGCGACTTGCATTGCATTGAAGTTATACATTTTATCAGATCATGCATTCCCTGCGAATCGAACCCATGATCTTGGTGTTGCAAGTGCCAAGGGTTCTCAAACTTTTTTTGTCAGCCGAAGCCCTCTGACATGACATATTTTCTTGAAGCACATTTCAATAATTTAACAAAACATTAGCATGTTCATGGTTCTCAGATGTCTGTTAATGATCCATTGACATGCAGAAAAACAAATTAAATATTTAATATTTTTGCTAAGTGTTTTATTTGAGTTTTTTTTATTTTAAATTATTTATTTCCAATATAGGGCTGCACAATTTGGTTGTGGAAAAAATAGATTATTTGGTCATATATTGCGATTTGAACTGCAATCCCATCTCATAAGAAAACGTCTCATGCTGCTGCTGAAACATCCAGGCCAAAATTATAATAAAATGTATAATATTTTTTATAATATATGATTTCATTTTATACTGATAATTCAATCTGTTCGTCATATAAAGTGACCGTGTCTCTTCAGAAGACTTGGACTAAACCACTCAATATTCATATGGACTTATTTTATGATCTCTTTATGAAGTTTTGAAACACTGGGTGAACAGACTTTTAAATGGAGGGACAGATATCTCTCAGATTTCATTAAAAATGTCTTGTGTTCTGAAGATGAATGAAAGCCTGTGTCTTACACCGTGTCCTAACCAGACGCGATGCTATAAGATTACAGCAAAAAGCAATTAGTCTGTCCACACCAGACTACGACGTGACTATGAGATGCGACAAATCAATCAAAAACCACAGCCAATCAGAACAGCGTGTGGGCGGGCTCAAGTGGGCGGCAAGTGCACAGCACCAGAGGTTGCAAGGAAATGGATAAATTCACAAATATTGCACCATTTAAACATGATTAAAAATACAGAATGAGTTACTAAAGCAACCTTTGTCACTTGATCGTTCACAGTTTGAGCGGTTTCCATTCGTCTAATTTCAAGATCCGAAGTGAATTATCCATTGTTGCTTTTATTGCGGCTACAAAACTGGGAGCGCTAAATGATATTCAGTCACATTACAAGCTTTTAACATTACCTGAGATTATCATTGCCATACTTTGTGTTGTTCTACACTGTTGTACACAAAGCTGGTTAGGACAAAATTCTGATTAACACGGAAAAGATACCTTGTATCTAGAGATGCACCGATTCTGATTTCTTTGTAAGTGTGACCTGCCAATACCGATTTTTGCCAATTCCGATTTTCTTTACTATAATTATACAATAATTATATAAACTATAATTGACAGCATATACAAACAAAAGTCTACTTTGCTTCAATGCAAATATTTTTTTATTTTTTTTTGCAAAAGAGAACTAATCTCAAACAACAGCACAAATGAATGCAACAGAACAGAAGGAGAGACACTGGATAGTCTTCATTGTAAAAAATAAATGACTGCTTACAACCGTTATTCACTCAAGAGTGAATTTCTCTGTCTTTTGTTCTTTGATTGGCATGACAGACATCAGCAGGAATAGTCACTTTAAGAGTTTATGCACGGATCCAATATACTGCTACACAACTTGCGTTTTCTTTCTCAACTAAATGGGTTCCAAAACTGACTGTGTTTAACTGAATACTCGCCAAGACGGGTATTTTGCCATAATTTTGTATGTATTTTACCGTTTAAGCAGAAGCCAGTCATTTTGGTACTTGCGACCCAAAAGCTGTTTGAGAGGCGGCTTTTGGTGTGAGCGCACTCGACAGTAGCCTAATATACATTTCAACAGGTAAGTTGATTCAAAAACAGACGTGGTGGAAATTCAGACATAGTAAACATGATCAATGAGGGACTGATTAACTAATTCAGGAGATGGCAATATATGAAATGCCTAACCTTGGTCTAGTAGATGTAGTCTACTAGCATAATTTTTAAATGAGCCTCAGCCTATCATTGAGTACTTAGTTATTTTAGTGACTGTTGCTGTTTGACTTACAATATAGATGGTCTAGTTCCCTGTTATCTAACTAAAAAGGCTAAGATCGTTTTCTGTTGCTCGGATCGGATGGCACAGATGTGAGCTTTTGACGGTGAAAAGGATAGCGCGCTGTAGACTAGCGCTACTCAGCTAGGCATTCACTCAAACTAAACTCGCGGTGATGATGAAACCAATGTGGTACATGCATCAATCATCCATCAGCAGTAGCCTACAACTATGTTTTGCTTTTCCTATTTCTTCCATTGACATTTGATCAGTAGCCTACATGACACTAGAAGTTCTGTCTCTTCCTTGTATAATACTTTTACTTCAGGCAGTGACTGGCAATGAGTTTGATCTTCAAAAGAGACCTTAAGTTTACTAATATTAGTCTCGAATTTCCCCAGCTGAAGATAATTATGCTCTGCTATGATTTTGTTGATGGACAGTTTTGAGAATACACGAAGTAGAGTTGAAGAGTTGGATATATTTACTTTTTCTGAAGGAAATCGATAAAATCCTAAACCTTTTGCTGTATATCTGGCGGCGCAAGCTCAAACACAACACGTTTTCGTCATAGTTAAAAACATTGTTGATCAAAGTTGAAACTAAGTAACTGTTTACAGTATCCGGCTGGATCTCTTCAGTTGGTCAGTAGAAGCCGCTCGCGTTCTGCCACTCGGAAGTATCTTGGTGCCTATTGTTTACAAACATTCTGAAATGCCGTATACCATATTCATTGTTGGAGAGTAAAATGAAGACTGCCAGCACCTACCATGGTTGTTCTTGTTGTGCACAGGTGTGTAGTGGTTCTTGGACGTCCGCACAGGCGTGTTCTCTTTGGGTGAGGCGTCTATAGCAGCAACGTTTTCATGCTCGTATACCGGGACGGAGCCCTGCTGTCTCAATATGTCCGCCAGCGCTCTGTCAAAAACACACAAGTCGAAGATCATTTCACTGCTCTCCAGAAAGAAAACCTGTCCAAAAGCAGTTCAACTTTGAAACAAAAGCTTGTTTGGCATTCCATCCAGTTTAAAGATGCAAACACACATTGGCCCCCAGGAGGTTTAGTCAATTGGCCCCATTTATGCCCCTATTGTTTCTGTTGTTTTCCCATTCGCGAAGGTTCTTGCCTCTTGGAACTCGCAATCCTTTTCTCTCTTACACGCACACACACATACACAAGTTTAATTGTGCTTTGTGTTATAATGAACAGTCGAGGTTTAGTCTCACAGGTTTTCTAGACCCCAGGCCTATGAGCTTTACAGCATCAAACAAAAGCCATTAATCAGTGTTCCTCCGCAATATAGCATTAGAGCAACACACCCCACCTACATCAGCCTAATGGGATTCAAATTCTATTAATGTTTTTGCTCTTTGGCCCTAAGGACACGGTTTCTGACTTGAGACCCAACTGCCTCATGGATTTTCAACACAGTTGCAATTTGAGATTTTGGTTGCTGAAGTTAATGGTATTTCCTCACTAATACGGTTTTTAGGGCATGTGTCTTTAACTTTTTCACTGTAGACGAACTTTGTAAGTTTTGGATAGTGTTGCCTACTGGGTAAAGATCAAAGTTGGTGACTAAATGGTTGCAGGTTCCTTTCACTTTTTTTACTTTAATTTTAACTTTAGTTAGTGTGTAATGTTGCTGTTTGAGCATAAAAAACATCTGCAAAGTTACGACGCTCAAAGTTCAAAGCAAAGGGAGATATTTTCTTTTACAGAAATTGCTTTTTGAGGAATACAACAAATGGCTGGTAGGGACTACAATGAGCTTCTCCATGGGTTAGTGACTTCATTTACCCTAAAATTTACATAAACCCTGCCCCTGGGAACAAGCAACAAAGGCCATGTTGAGAAGAGGAAGAGTTGTTGTAGTCGAGAACATTTGGGAGTCTGCTCAAGCTGTCGCATCTTCACGTTTAAAGCAAGATGACAACATAAGTTATAACCATAATTAAACTAAACTATACATGTTATCTCTTCATGCAGCAGATATTCTCTGGCTCTGTGCATCTCACAACAGTTCCCACACCAGCGATTTATAGATTATCATGACAGAATATGCTTGAAGATAGTTAACTCCACATCAGCTATAAATTCATCAACTAACCATTCAGAAACGTCCTGTTGGATTCTACATGTTGTCACTTCTTCTTGAGTCTCTCCATCATTGTCCGACTCCAGTTTGAACATAAAAGGCTGAACAGTTTCTGACATTTTCAGTGCGTGTCTGCGTGAGGTAATCTGAGCTGCTAACATGAGCTCCGACCCTCTTCTAGAAAGGGGGGGCGGGAGCAGACACTCATTTGCATTTAAAGGGAAACACACAAAGCCAGCACGTTTTTGCTCACCCTCAAAAAGTGACAATTTTAACATGCTATAAAATGATCTGTGGAATACTTTGAGCTAAAACTTCACATACACACTCTGGGGACTTCAGAGACTTATTTTACATCTTGTAAAATGGGGCATTATAGGACCCCTTTAATGATAAAAGACAGTAATTGGACAGGTCTAATTGGACATTCCATGTAATTTTACTTATTTAAACGTTTTGGAAATTAAAAAGAACAAAAGTAATTTTATAATTTACACTGAAAAACCGTAAATTGACATTCCCAGAATTCACACTTCACAGCTGATGGTTTTTCACTGAAATAACTGGAAACACTTCAGTTTAGAGTCCAATTTTCAATATGAACTAGTTGCTTGTTAGCATGCATATTATTAGGATATTCTTGGAAAAGTCATTTCTACTAATATGATTATTATAACCAGAGAAAGTGCCAGAAAAAAAAATTATAAATGCTTATTCAGGTAAAAAAAGGTTGGCCCAGGTCGGACCATCAGTTCTCATGGTCAGCTATCTCAAATGTGGCTAGATCCAGCAGACCCGGAGGCCATCTTCCTCACATGAGGAGCCTGAAATGGCGTCTTAACTGTGTCAATGTCAGCGTATTCGCTCTGCCTCACGGTCCACATCTCTGAGCGCACCAGAGACGGATAGAAAGAAAGAGGGAGAGAGAGAAGTGTGACTTTGGAAGGAGGTATAATTAGTCTTTCCCTTCCAGGAGAAGGCCTTTTTTAACAGAAGTTCTTCTCACGTGGGGGCGACCTGGTTTCAGTGGCCCAGTTGGCTGTAAGGCTCTGAGCTCAACTCTACCGTTCCACCTTTTTCAGCTCAAACACTGCAGGATTGTGACACTTTCAGGCCCGTACGGCCTGGCTACATTCATTTACTCCAGTGGGCTCTTTTACTGTAGATTTTGCACGTTTCACTTCCTTTATAGGTTATTGCTGTACAATCTTGGAATAAA
Organism: Paracanthobrama guichenoti; assembly: GCA_018749465.1. Taxonomy (NCBI): domain Eukaryota; kingdom Metazoa; phylum Chordata; class Actinopteri; order Cypriniformes; family Gobionidae; genus Paracanthobrama; species Paracanthobrama guichenoti. The sequence continues at coordinate 36,444,963 of CM031945.1, forward strand.
AGTTTCAATGGGGTTCTATATAGAACTTTAGGGTTCTATAAGGAGACATGTCTTAAACGATTGCACAATACTTTCATGCTTAAAAGGTTATTTCATTTTTTATGAGTGATAAAGTATGTTTACGAGCTGCTTAATTCATAAAATGTAATTACAATTAAAAATGTATTCCAACAAAATGAATTCACTAAAATTAAATCCATAAAATAATCCCATGATGGAAAGGTTCCATATGTGATGCGCCTGCAGAACCTTTTAAGGTTCTATATAGAACCTTTTCTTATGTTCAAGAGATTTAGAACAGTTTAACATAAGCCATGTTTCCACCCATTTATTTGCACTTTTAGAATATTGCATAAAAAAATGCTGAATGGAAACACCAAGATGTGCACAAATTCAAAAAATGTGCAAAAAAAAAAAAAAAAAGTCTCTTATCTGATATAAACCATGATTAAAATAATTTACTGAATAAATCCTTGATGCGCAAAACAAAAAACTTGTGACTTTGCCTCCGCAGAGGATGTGATTGCACAGAATGTGCACAGAACATTGCACAGAATCTCAAATGTTGGTTTGGTCGTTCTGAAATGCCTGAGCCAAAGTCTGTCATCAGAATGATTTGGTTTAATTCCCTCCCGGAAGCGTCTCACACGATTGCATTCCCAAACACCGAACGCAAGAGAACACGACAGCGTTCATTATATTTAGTCTGTGCAGCCAAATTTATGATGTACTCTACAAAAAAACAGCCACAATGGCTTCCTCGATTGCAGCAACTTCCATTTTTATAACAGATATTTTGCACCAATTTCACAGGAAGTAATGATTTTTTTTTCTTCTCTTGGACCCATGTGCTTTATTCGCAAATGTTTTATGCGATATTCAAAGTTAAATTCGCTTTGGATGGAAACATAGCTACCACAGGCAAGAGTTTTACCAACTAACCAGCCTATCAAAGATGAAAACAGGTTCAATAAAGAACAAGCATTTGTGGCACAATATTGATAACCACAAACAATACATTTTTAGACTCATCCCTATATCAAAATATATAAATCAAAAATCATTGTGGTTACAGTAACACACTCACAATGAAAGTGAAAGAAATGAATGCAGAAATATAGCCAAAAGACTAGTGTGACAGAATCACTCAACTTCATCTTTTCTGTGTTCAATTATTCATAATTCATATCATGACACATGAAAAGCTGGTAAACAGACGTTTCATATGTCATACAAAACCAACAACTCTACAGATAAAAAAAAAACAAACCCCACTAAATATTCATGACAAACACTTAAAATATATATATATATGTGCTTCACATTTTGCTTAGACACCATCAAAAGTGATTTTTCCACAAATGCTTTTTCATAAATCACAATCTTTACACAGGATACAGGATATATGCATTGTGAGAAATGCAGGTGATACACTGCCACACATACAACTTTCCCTCTCTCTGCAGATCCTCATCAAAAGACATCCAATTGTCTAGAGTTAATATATGCAAGACGAAGCTAACGGTAATTTGGGCCTGAGTGCTAGCCTGTTTGCTCTAAAGACACATCCAAACACCAGCGTGAGTTAATTACATCCTCACAAAACACCCTGATGCAGCCTCTGGGGACACAGAAGCACCGTTTCTGAACAAATCAAGGCCAATTTCCCTCATTCCATCACCTGAATTGGGTTGAATGGTGAAACATATGGCGGCTTCAGAGACCTGATGTCGCTAAAGCGGGAATTAGACACTTTAATTGCACACTCACTCAAACACACTCTCTTACTCATTCAATCTCTGGTTGCATGTTGCAAGTAAAATGAGCAATGATTGAAGTTGTGATGCATTAGAGGTCCAACATGTACTTTGCCCACACTTGCCAATGGCGAGTGAAATGACACAATTACATTTTCCTGCATTAATGAATTGTGCAGGTGCTTTTATTGTTTAATGTAAATTCATGTTCCAGTTGCATTTGCACACATTTTTCAGCTTAAATAAATAAACATTACTTATACTATCAAGAAAACAATCTAATTGATGTTATTAAAACAAAGTCCATTTCTCATCAAGTATTTTTGAGCATTTTTTTACACAGTGACAAATTTCATATTTCCATATACATTTTATTTGTTAGTGAGTTGTTTACTGAGTTGATCCGCTGATTTGTGGATGCAGAACTTGCCAGAAAACAAGAGGGGCGGGATTTATCATGACCATTGTAATAGGCAAAATACAGCGCAATGTGACTTTTCCCCATTTATTGTTGAAGAGGCCATATTATATTTGGTTTTGAGATCTACTAGAATAGGTTTTCATGCTTAGATGTTCAAAAAAGCACATAATTTTTCATTGGTTTTGACATTGTTGCAGCACCTCTATTCCCAGTCTGTCAGTAACACTGTTTAGTCTCTATGAAGCCCCTCCTTCTGAAAAGCACAATCTGCTCTGATTGGTCGGCTGGATCAGTGTGTTGTGATTGGTCAGCCGCTTCAGTTTGGGAACACACTACTATCTAACTCACCCAGGCCCCGCCCCTGTATTTTGTATGCCTTGGGCGAGAATTATTTAAATGAGGAATATTGTGACGTGTTCGTTCCCGGAAGAAAACTCAAGACTACAATGGAGGCGTTTCAGGGAGTTCAATAACTCCCTTTGGAGGGACTTGGTAAGACCTTTTTCATGCCCAAACAGCACCATTACACAGTAAACAGAAGTTGAAAATGTAAAATGCATAATAGGTCCTCTTTAATCACCCCCTCCAAACCTATGGCATGCTTTAGGGGGTCTGTTAAAAGTCAATGTGTTCAGTGGAGGCACGAGAGATGCTTCCCACGGTAATACACTTTGTAATGGCATATTCTGTAAAATTTGCATTGTCTTACTTTTGTACTGTGAATTATTTTTTTGACGAGACAATGCCTCCTCGGAGAAAACAAGCCCTGGCCAAATGGGTCAATCAAAAGACAAGTTTATTTCCACAGTATTCTTTTTAAAGCCCTGAAATTGAGAACACCGGTGACAAAGTGGTCTGTCTGGGTAAAAAGTCCTTCGCTTACGTCAGAGCGTGCTCGAATTGCATCGGAGCGTGTGCTCGAGGAGACTGATCAATAAGAGGCACTCGGATCACCCGCGGAGCCTTTCAAAACACGGCCTCTCTGTCTCGCTGAAGGTCACCAGTGAATCTGCATGTGCTAAATACAGCTGCCACCTCTTTTAACCTCTTCCACCTCTCAGCTACAGCTCACGGAGACCTCGGATGCCCTGCGGAGCTGGGAAATGATTCAAAACTCAGCTTTCATGAAGATTTTTTTGCCACTGAGCTGCATTGTTAATCTTGTGTTCCACTCAAACTGCTAATGTACGGCTGTCAGGTTATTGAGCGTAAAGCTTTATGCCATCAACGTCACTGGTAAACAAGCTCCAGGCAATCTGATTGGCTGGAATAAAAACTCCCTGAGTGCTTTACATCGTATACAATAGGCATGTTTGAGTTTTCCCCGTGGTCCGCGCTGTATGTATATTGCAAGATTATGTACATTCTGAGATTATGATTTTGCTGAATATCATACGTCCTTTTACACCTGGTATTAAAGGAATAGTTCACCCAAAAATAAAAATTCTGTCATTCATTACTCACCCCCATGTCGTTCCAAACCCATAAGACCTCAGTTCATCTTCGAAACACAAATGAAGTCCATAGACAGCTATTAAATTATACTTTCAAGGCCCAGAACGGTAGTAAAAACATTGTTAAAATAGTCCATGTGACTCCAGTGGTTCAACCTCAATCTTATGAAGCGATGAGAATACTTTTTGTGAGCAAAAACAAACAAAAATAACGACTTTATTCAACAATTTCTTCTAGCCTGTGTCAGACTCTTACACTGTTGACGTAGTGTAAACAGTGCAGTGTTTCCTAGTTCTATGGCAGAACGACTCATGCGCATGCATTGTGGTGCTCACGTGGACATAGGACGTCGACCAATGGTAAGTGCTGCAATGTTTACATTGTGTCAACAGCATGAGAGTCTGACACAGGCTAGAAGAAATTGTTGAATAAAGTCTTCTCGAAAAGCACAAAAAGTATTCTCGTCGATTCATAAAATTAAGGTTGAACCACTGGAGTCACATGGACTATTTTAACAATGTCTTTCTACCTTTCTGGGCCTTGTTAA
>CM031945.1:36456642-36506642 GCA_018749465.1 Paracanthobrama guichenoti
ACTGAAAGGTTTGTTTAAAATTTGGATAAAAACAGAAATGCATACAGGTTTGGAACATGGGTAAGTGAGTAAATGATGACTGAATTTTAAATTTTGGGGGAACTATCCCTTTAAAGTACCAATCAAACATTTTTGAATTGTACAAACTTTGGTTACCAGGCCTGCATTCCTAAAAATTAAGGATCCAAAAGGGGAGTTGCCATAGAAGAACCATTTTTTTTTCTTTCTCAAATAACCTTTTAGGAAACAGTCCATAAAAGAACCATTGTTTTTTTGTGTGTTTTTTTCTTGAGCCAGGCTCAGACTACAGGAGTTTCAAGCGATATTTTTTCCAATGTTCGGGCCAGATTATCTGGAAATGTGAGGCATTTACAGATCAAATCTTAAACCTCCTGATCTGCTCACGGACACATCTGGGCTGCCCAGACAATATCAAATGGTTTGAGATTTAGGATTTTAAATCGGGATGATTACGACTATGATTAAGTCAGTACTTCCAATGAGAGACAAGTCTACAAGGAGATGGAAGTAGCGAACTTTTGAAATGCCGACCGCGAAACAACAAGCTGCTGTACGGGTCCAGTGGACAAGAAATGGCTGGGTGAAATCCGGCACCACATGACTGCCTTTATAATATAATATAATGTAATGTAATGTCTACAGCAAGTTGCCGCGACACAGTATCATTTTTGTTTACATCCGCTTCCCTGTGAGATCACGTGAGGTGCTAAATCTGGCATGATCAATCTTAAGAATATCTTATAGTGTGCGATGCACCATGATTATCAAATCTTGTAGTGTGTGCAGGTTTGAGATTTGAAAGAAGAACATCTGTGAAGATTTAAAAACTCCTCAAGTCTGAGCCCAGCTTTAGTGTGAAGAACATTTAAAATCTTAAGAACCTTTTATGGAATCAAAACCTTTATTTTTTTAGAGTGTTAACCAGGCTACGCCTTAACCATCGATACTTCTTACTGGTGATGCTTTAACTCAAAGTTTGCAGAGTAAGTATGGTTCCAAAGAGCTTCCTTGGACTTACCTGTGGACATTCATCTCTTGAGGTGGTCTGGTGGCTTTATCATAGGCCACTTTGGCAGAAATCCCCAGGATAATAATGAGGGTGATGACCCCGCAGGTGATGTAGACGGTGGTGTTGGTCTGGTCCAGCGCAGGGTCATACGTGTCCCCTGTGGGTGCGGGTGAGGGCGGCTGGGTTTTGATCCAGTCGGGCGTGTTGTAGTTGGTACAGATTCTCTGATCCACTCGTTTGGCTTTCACGGGGCAGCAGAAGCGCAGGAAGCAGCTCCCGCAGCAGTACCGGTGGTCGGTGTTGTTGCAGGCGAACTCTTTGTCGAACTGACCACTTACGTCGTAGTAGCCTAGACAGGTGTCATGATCACCGATGATGGGCGCCTGGACTTGTGTGATCCGTCGGGGTGCCACCGTTGGAGCAACAGTGCTGTTGACCTCTTTCACTTTCGGGGGTCTCTTTGGGGGGGCTTTGCTCCTCTTGGCCGTGGGTGCGCTCAAGACGCACAACGGGTCTAGATAGACCAACAGAAGCAGGAGATGTCGTATCCCCATGGCTTCAGGTGGTGATGTGTGTGTTTCTCCTCGTTTTATGATTTCTTCAAACTGACACTGACCCGCTTGTCATGCACTTTTGCGGCTCCTCCATTCTCCATCTCCGCATAGCATAATTTCAACAGTCCTCCTCCCTAAGACTCTCATTCTTTAAGGCATACGTGCTTACAGAGTCAAACCAACAACTGCGCAATGCCCATTTCACGTTGAGTGAATAGGTTCTCAAACTTGAAATCTACTTGCTCAAGACTGACTACATTATGTTAATCTGAAAAATAAAATATGAGAGGGAAAACAATTAACAAACACAATCAAGTTTGAAACACTACAGCGGTGGTTTTCAATCCTGGCTTTGCAGATGCCTCTCTTATCTGACATACTTAGTTCAGTTGGAGCTCACACCAAATGAGCTGATGATCTGAATCAGGTGTGTTAAATAAGGTAGACATACAAAATGTGCAAAGCAGTGGATTGAAAACCATTGCACTACGGTCTACGTTATTTCAGCACCACGGACAGCACACATATAGTTCAGTTTGCTTCTGCAGAAAGCCTATAACACTGTTTCAACACGTGAAGACTGTCAACGCTTACAAAGCTGTGAATAGTGAACTCATTATATTGTATAATGCTATCATATGCTGCATAAAAGATATAAATATTTAAAGAAATCAAAATCCCTTTACAAAGCTTTAGAGTTTACACATTCATATGCAAGAATAAATACATCTAAAAGTAATTCATTATTAATAAGATTAAGTAAACATAACGATACTGACACAATGAAAGGAATACATTTCTGTGTAAAAGAGAGAGAGAAAAAAAACATTATTTAAATGATTAAAGCTTTTTATTTTCCGTTCCCATTAACACAGCACAAATATTCCCGTTATGTAAACCTAAACATGTGCTTCATGTGGTAACATAAATTAACAGGTTTTAAAAAATTATCATTACTGAATCAACCTGACAACGTTGGGTGACATCAACAAAAGTCATTTTTTAAAAGCCAGGTCGGTTAGACATAGGTCCTTAAGGTAACACCTGCACATTTTCACTTTTACAGTGTCGTAAACCGAATAAATATTCACACATTAAAATTCAATCTACTCATGTTACGTCTGACATTCCGCATTCATTCATGAAGAAGCTAAAAAGTGGATTTAACTATGCAAAAACGGACAGAACTTACACATCTAGTGCGCTCGACTCCGGGATGCCCGTCACTGCGCCTCCGAACCGAACAGAGCTGAGAGAGAGAGAGAGAGGGAGAGAGAGAGAGAGAGAGAGAGATGCTCCTCCGCTCCGGTCTGACCCGCCTCCTCTCTCTCTCTCTCTCTCTCTCTCTCTCTCTCTCTCTCTCTCTCTCTCTCTCTCTGAGACTGTGTACTTCGTCACCGGTAAATTAGGTAATTACAAACCCGTCTCGGGTAAACGCACGCCTGCTCATACCTGCAGGCTTCCCATAACAACATACAACAACTGCATTTGTAGCATGGACAGACTTTGCATTATTTAAATTATTACCAGTATTTAGCGGTGTTTTCACGGCACCTCTCTATTTTTAATCGATAAAATCTTCCGGTTTCTCTTATGAACACAATCCGTTGGGTCAAATCTGTATAAAGTGTCAAACATATACATTTAATCTCATAATAATCTCATAATAATGAGATTAAACGACCGTTATGACCGTTATTTTTTGAATTCTGCGAACGCGCGAATATCAGAGACATAGACTAAATCAATGGACCCTTTTCACAGACTGATGACGCGTTTTAATCGTAAATCCTGCAACGTTTTTTTATATATATATATATATTTTAATAATAATAATTAATAATAAAAAAGTATGTACATTTATAACAGTATGCTTTGTATTATATTACCTTCAAATTACACGAAACTATGTAATATTGCTGTGAGGGTGTTTCTAATAGGTACAGCGGCTTTGACATCTTTCTTCCGACTGCCGTTATCAAGCTCTCTCTATTTTTTCCATCTTTTTGAAAGTTGTGAAAACACTGTTATGGAGTTTTTCTTTTGCTGTTTGAGCAAATGGGAAGACAAAAAATATATATTTAATGTAGTCTCTCATTCACCGCTATATAACTTTACCCAACTATGACGACTTCCGCTTCTGAAAAACCCAGAAATGTGAAAGATCTATAACAAAACGAACACATGGCTTTTTGTAGCTTGATCTAAAAATTATCAGCCGTGAAAAGTAAGAATTACAATATTCTTCTGATATTACAATGTTTTGAGAGCAATCCTATCTTCGCCCGTAAACTAGCCTATGTAAACTGAGAAGAATGTCAACATACTCGTGACGATACAGTATATTCATGATACAGTAGGTAAACAATATCTGTGTTATCATAAGGCGTCATAAGGTCTACAGCAGCTTATTTTGGTCAAGAGCCACCCACTGACTGACATGTAAAGTGGTCAATCATGAAATATGTGGCATTTTGTGGGTATCTGAAATATGCTTTGCCATTGACAACCACTTCAGAGTGACACTGGATGTTCAATGTGACAAAAAAAAAAAAATGTTATTGTGAAAGTGCACTTTGCCAGAACTGCTCCCGCTTTTATTTTGCAAAAATATTATTTCTTTATTTTTATTCTGTGGTGAAGTATGAATGGGGAATTTTCTGGCAGTTTTTCGTGAAATTTACTCAACCAACTACCCATGAAATTAAAATGATTATTAAAAGTGTTGTGAAATCCCCTAACCCTCAGCCTTCCCCAATTCCTAAAATCTGATAAGTTTAAAGGAATGTTTTTTTCTGGATCGACATGGATGTAACAGTACACAATTTGGTGCATCATGAAATCTTACTCTCAACTCGTTCAATATGCAGTGCATAGCATTGACTTCAGCTGAGATTTGATACTCTACGATAACAGAAGACTGGCAGAGATTTAAAACCTAGATTTAAGATTTCTTAAGAAGTCAATAAGTTCAAGAAAAGACTGAGAAACCCTGACTTGTCATTATTAGGATTTGATGTTTTGGACAGCAAAATAATATAAATAAAATATAAAAGGAAAGAACGTTATGAAGAGAAATTCATGAATGAAATTCAGATTATGCATTTTGATGTCTAAAGGAGCGATGCAGACAAGAAGAGATTAAGAGAAAGAACAGATAATAGCCGTTCTGTTAGGAATAATAATATGTTCACGTGCTGTTATAGTAGCAGAATGTCTTTCGATCTCCATAAAACAAGAGTCATTCCATGACAGGTGTGCACTTAACCCTTCTGTTAAATATTAAAACTTAAAAATACTGAAACATGTGATGGTGTATTTCCTATAAATTAAAGGAGTAGGCCTATGCATTTTTACAAATCCATACAGCCAGTATAAGTCTTCAAAATAATACTAGAGCTGTAATTTTACTGTAAATTGAAACTGTGCCCATTTCACATCTCTCAAAAGTACAGTGAGGATGTAATTTGCAGACACTATTAAAACAGGAAGAGTTTGAGGAACCTGTCTCGATTTATGAGCTCTTTGGTTCCGAGGTTTGCAAACGAGTGCCGTCTTCCTGTCAATCAGCATGTACAAATGAGACAGGCGCACAGTGGGAGGACGGATTGTCCATTAGATTTTAACTGCTCCCACCTCAGAACTGCGATCTCAGCAAAGAAAGACAAAGAAAAATTCCCTGACAGGTAACGTCAGCGCTGACATTGGCTTAGGAATTATGAGGCAGACATTTCAGCTCTCAGAAAAGACGTAATTAATCACAGAGGAATATTCAGCTGTGAACACGGGACGCTCGCACAAGCTGTTCCACCACGGGACCTCCTATAGCTCTGCATACACCACTGGACTGTAAACATTTCAGCATGAATAACATATCGCTTGATTGATAAACTGAAAACTGCGGACTAGTTCAAAATTTCGAACTTTGTGTGAGACTTCAGTATTGTTGGCAACATAACTTCTAATTAAACAATGAGTGTTCTATTACATTATAATGGGGTGGGGGAGTCGAATTAAAACATTATTAGATTATATTATGTTTTTAAATACTGTACTCAGACTACAGTTACTTTTTACTGATTACATGACTACATATTTACACAAATGGCAGTAAAACATTCATAATTTACTGATTCTCCTCATTCTTCCTCCTCATCTTTGAAATCTTCTTTCTAAAAAAGCATATTTGTCATGTAGGCAAGTTTGCCATCAAAAATCAAGAGCTCTCAATATGAACTCCAAGTTACATGACAAAAATTGTAGTTCACATTTCAATTCAATTCACATTTATTTGTATAGTGCTTTTCACAATACATATCGCTTCAAAGCAGCTTTACAGAAAAATGCATGCGTCTACATTACAATTTAGAGTGATTTGTTATCAGAGGAGACTGTGTCCAAGTTATGGATTTCAGAAATGTACATATACAAAGCACACAGTTAGCTAACAATGTATTAATAAACAATGTAATAATTTAAGGCACAAACAATGGGCTCATTGAAGTAAAAAATACTTGTTAACAATGATTAGGTATATAGAAAAATTAATTTAGCATTGGTGCATGTTGAGTAGTTAGTAACGTAATCCATTACATATTTTAGGTATTATAATCTGACTACTTTTGGATTACTTTTAGATTACTTTTGACCTGTTTTATCAAATTGATAGAAATATAGAGAAATAAATATATTCCATTATTTGTTATCAACAACATGAAGTGCATTAAACATTACATTACATCGGGATTTCCCAGACTGGGGTTTGTGAATTTAATGAAAAGCTAATAATTAAATCATTAAAATGTGTTTGAAGACAAAAGCCTTTCAAAGACAGCAATGCTTATCTCATATCTCATTTTTGTTTTCTTTCCTGCATGTTAGCATCACTGTGCATTTGAGGACGACCGCCAATGTCCTCAGAGGAACCGATGCAGTAGTCAGTGAAGTTTTAAATCGCTGTGGATATTAAGCATCAGTTACATGACAAGCAACTAACTAAGCATCAAGTCAGCTAAGACTCTATCAGGAAGCAAGCTGAATGTAAATAGAGGCTTCAGTTCTCCCTCCATTTGCATAAGTGTGCTTGCGTGCAGTGCATTTTTGGCCTTGCGGTTTTATCAAGGATGCACACACTTACATTGTAAAGAGATCAAATGTGGACACAAGTTGCTTGGTATCTTGTAACAGCAACGAGCCGAATCCACCGCAGAGTCCTTATGAGATAAGACGAGGGAAAATTAGCATGGTGTTATCATCAGGCTCCCGCTCATCAGCACTCTGAAACACAGCATGCGCGCGTGTGGTCTAAACAAAGATCACAGTGCTGGATTCAAAGAAGTTTAATGCAGCTCTACAGATCTGGGATCTCTGACCCTTCATCCACAGAGACGATGAGAAAGCCAGAAATGGAAACTGACACTAGAATGACTTCAAAAATGCCTCATTCATTTTACATGTTTGAGATTGGAAGATTGGAATACTAGTGTACCGCTTACTATGCAATATATACTGTACTACCTGCAGCCTTGCTTCCGAAAGTATTTTTCCCAAAAACATGGGATACAAGGTCAGCTATACGAGGTGAATCACAACAAATATCAGAAAAAAACAATAAAGGTTCAAGACTATATACTTAAAAGTTTTAATGAGGGAAAAAACTACAATCCCATGAAGAAGTGCCAATGATGAATATATATGCATGCATATATATGCATGCATATATATATATATATATATATATATATATATATATATATATATATATATATATATATATATATATATATATATATATATATATATATATATATATATATATTTAATTTAAAGGGTACCTATTATGCCACTTTTTACAAGATGTAATATAAGTCTCAGGTGTCCACAGAATGTGTCTGTAAAGTTTCTGCTCAAAATACCTCACAGATCACGTATTATACCATGTTGTAAATGCCCATTTTTTGAATGGAAGGAGAAACATGCATGTATCTTTAAATGCAAATGAGCTGCTGCTCCCTGCCCCCCTATCCAGAAGAGGGCGGAGCCTTTACAGCTTATGCCTCCAAAACACTGCCAAAAAAATGCAGATAATAATAAACTTTCATGATGATGAAGAACTGCAATGTCACATGAGCGTTTTAAAGCCATATCAGTCTAAACTTCTGGTATATGGTTTTTGAGTGCACACATCCGAAGCGCATGCACAGAAAGCTGATGTCAGATGGAGCGTCCCATGAGTATTAAACTAAATTCTCTTTCACGTCTTATTGCACTTAAACTGTTAAATATACACAAAGTTCACATAAGCACAGTCGGTTATGTCTGTGAAAGTAAACAGCAGGGAAAGAAATCCTGTGTGTATATTAGATGTGTATTAAAGTGAATAGAAGCATAATATACAGCAACTACTGCTATATAATCTGTTAATATGAATCAAACAAGAAAAGAAAAACAGAAAATCACTCACTGCTCTCGACTGAATAACGGTAGTAGCTTCAATAAGAACACATTTCTTACTTCAATGCTCTGGAGAGGAGATTCTTAGGTAGGAGATTCTCAGTGTAATATAACATGTCACACTCTGTCTCAAATGCCTGTATCCACTTTTGTGTCCTTATACGCTCGTTTTTTGGGTTGACAGCTTATAAAAAAGCTTATAAAAACTTCTGGGTTTTTGGTTCTGGGTTTTTTAGCTTGACATTGTTTTTTTTTTTAGTCAAGTCAGAAATGGCAAGGAGGTCGCTTGGCACACAATACAAAGTCAATGGAGACGTGGGCGTGGTTTGCGGGTTAAGACGCGTGTCATTCTGTCTATAGGGCAGAAACCGTCAGCAGTTATGGGTGGGGCTTGTTCTGAGACACTGCTTGATTTATGGGGATTAAAAAAAAAAGAGGATAAAGTGGATTTTTATCATTATAGGGTGGTTGCGTACACACACTGCCAACACACATTTAGATTCAAGATTCAATTCAAGATTCAAGAGTTTTATTTGTCACATACACAGTTATATACAGAATATACAACCGGCAGTGAAATGTAAACCGGTCCGCTCCATGGACAGTGCAAATTCACAGTTAAAAACACAAGGAGGAAATTATAATAGAAATAGGATAAAAAAAGTACTAATATATATATATATATATATATATATATATATATATATATATATATATATATATGTCTATATCTGTAGAATTATAAATAATCAAGTCAAGAGAAAAAAAAAAAGGTAAAAAATAAGGATAAAGTGGAATAAAATAATTGAAGTAGACTGTGCAGTGAGTAAACTGTAGACTTATAAATATGTGGTTAACAAATGTATAAAGAGTATAATGTGCAAACAGGTTTATAACAGGTTGTTACACAGTAACAACGAGAACAGAAAGTGCAGTGCAATGACAGTGTATCGATGTTTATCCTGAAGTGAAGTCACGTGACGTTAAGTTCAGGAGTCTGATGGCCTGGGGAAGAAGCTCCTCCTGAGTCTCTCAGTTTTGGCCATCAGGTTTCGGAAGCGCTTACCAGATGGCAGCAGCGTGAAATGAGGGTTTGCAGGGTGATTAGAGTCCTTGATGATCTTGGTAGCTCTACCTTTGCAGCGTTTGGTGTAGACATCCTGCAGAGATGGGAGAGCTGACCCTGAGATACGCCGGATAAGCGCATCGACTCTTTGCAGGGCTTTGCGGTCATGACTGGTGCTGTTCCCATACCACGCTGTGATGCACTGAGTTAAAACACTTTCTATCGCCCCTAAATAGAAAGTTTTCAGGATAGCTGGTGAAACCCTGAATTTCCTCAGCTGGCGCAGGTGGTACAGTCTTTGCCTGGCTTTTTTCACCTGTGTCTGAATGTGAGCAGTCCAGGTCAGGTCCTCGGAGATGTTTACTCCCAGGTACTTGAAGCTGCTCACTCTCTCTACTGGTGACCCGCTGATCATGAGGGGGGAGTATGTCCGTTGCTGTCTCTTCCTGAAGTCCACAATCATTTCTTTGGTCTTGCCAACATTCAGAGAGAGACAGTTGTCCTGGCACCATGATGTTAGTTGCTCCACCTCATCCAAGTATGCCGTCTCATTGTTGTTGGAAATGAGGCCCAGGACAACAGTATCATCAGCAAATTTGATGATAGAGGTGGAGCTGTGTGTGGACAGACAGTCATGCGTGTAGAGAGAGTACAGCAGGGGGCTCAGGACACAGCCCTGTGGAGCTCCCACACTCAGGGTGATGGAGGAGGAGGTGGACTGGCCTATTCTCACCACCTGAGGCCTGCCAGTGAGGAAGTCCTCAATCCAGTGGCAGAGAGAAGGATTCAGGCCGAGATCCAGGAGTTTGGAGGTTAGCTTGATGGGAACTATGGTGTTAAAGGCTGAGCTATAGTCAATAAATAGCAGTCTTACGTAGTTCCCACTTTTGCTGTCGATGTGAGTGAGGGAGGAGTGGAGGACATGAGAAATGGCATCTTCAGTCGATCTATTGGGACGATAGGCAAACTGAAGAGGGTCCAAAGTGTCAGGAATGAAGGCGCAAATGGTGTTTTTAATGAGTCTCTCAAAGACCTTCATGACTATAGACGTGAGAGCCACTGGACGATAGTCATTTAGGCAAGAGGGTTTACTGTTCTTAGGGACAGGGATGATGGTGGATTTTTTGAAGGAGGTGGGGACCACAGATGTAGCGAGGGACTCATTAAAGATAGATGTAAACAACCCGGCGAGCTGATCAGCACAGGACCGCAGAACACGACCTGAAATACCATCCGGCCCAGCAGCTTTCCTGACGTCCACACGCTTGAGTGCTCTCCGAACTTCATCCTCCGAGACAGAGATCACGTGATTGTTGCTGCTCTGAGTAATTTCCTCTAACGCGCCACTTGGCGGAGTCGCGTTGCCGCGGTTACAGTCAAAGCGAGCGTAGAAAGAGTTTAACTCATTCACAAGCGACGGATCAGTGCTCACCTCTGCAGAGGATTTAGATCCAAAAGAACAGATGGACCTCAGACCTTGCCACATGCGCCGCGAGTTGTTGAGTTGGAAATGAGACTCCACTCGGTCTTTATAACGGAGCTTTGCGGCTTTAACTGCGCACCGCAGAGCATAGCAGGACGATCTGTATTCAGTCATATTCCCTGAATGGAGACCGGCGTTGTAAGCAGCAGTGCGTGCGTTCACTGCCGCGTGGATTGAATTGTCCACCCACGGTTTCTGATTTGAGAAGGACGTTATTGTTATTGTTTGCGTGGCTTGCTCTGTAAGCGTGTCGATGAAGCAAAGCGCCACATCTGTGAACTCACTGACGTCAGCTGAACTCGCTCGGAACATGTCCCAGTCAACGTCGTCCAGAGCTGCCTGAAGCGCGGTCTCTGAGTGGGGTGACCAACGCTTAACTTCCCGCCTCACCGGGGGTTCCTGGAGGAGCTTTTGTTTGTATTCGGGAGTGAGGAAAATGGCGGCATGATCCGATTTGCCAAACGCTGGAAGTGACCGCGCTTTATAGGCGATAAAGGTGCTTTATAGGCGATAAAGGATAGGTGCTTTATTTGCACCTATTATGCAAAATTTATGTCCAAATTTTGCATAATAGGTGCCCTTTAAGTAGTTTAAAGAGCATATGGAGACTGACTTTTTTTATGCTGTCGACTGCTTCTGGCACAATCTACTTGTTGTGATTCTCTGATTGGTAGAGATTTCGCTGCAGAATCATGGGTAATGTAGTTTTTCACCAGAAATTCCACTGTTAAACATGATTATTTACATAATAAGTTGAAATTGTGGAGACTGATGACGCATATTCTTTCAACAAAAGAATATACCATTGATTACCGACCTCTTAACTCACAGTAGGTCTGTCTTTAATGGAAGCTAGTGTTATAAATCAATTCCCCCATGGAGAAAATAAATGGGATTTTTACTTCAGGAACCAACTGTTGCACTCTATATTGTGTCACATAAACTCATGTTTACTTCAGCGAGCAATCTCCAGTTATCAGAAATACTGTTATTTTGTATCCCTAATCAAATATTGTGTAAAATGTATGTATTCACTTTTGCAAATCCAGTGACTACAGATGCTATTATATCTGATTTATAAAGTCAAGTGCATTGCATTGCGAGATACATACATTATTATATGCAGTGTGCTCTGTTGCATAACTCACATATTGACAAGTGAATTATATTGTCTGGAAATTTCATGCATAAAGAAAATGTGTAAATTTGCACAATATACACTATCAAAACATCATGAGGAGTATGCCATAATAAGAACAGAACAGTGCTAGTGCTATGACTTTTACAAATGTAGATTTTAGAGGTACTTACCTTTGCAAAATGTGTCGCCATGATGCAATGTCATTCAGGTCTTGTTACGTCTCTAGGGACGTAAGAGTTTTGGGGCATATTCCTTCTGTCTGTTTTGTTGTAGTGTCTGTCCCTTTTACTAACACATTGACAGGTCGCGTGCTGATAGGCTGTCTGGGCTGTCAATCACACCAGATGTCCATGATTGGCTGTGCTACCCTGAAGGTGTGTTCTCATCGGCTCCAATGATCAACACCTGGGGAACACCCTGGGAACACCAGGGGGGGAGGGACTGCTTGTTTGTTTGATATGATTTATGTTGTTTTTGGTTTCTTTTTTGTTTAAGTTATTGGTGTTTTATCTGGAGAACTCTTTGTCATGTTGATGATCTTTTGTACTCCCCCTTTTGAGAACGTGTGAGAGTGACTGGTAGTTTGTGAGTCTCATTACAGTGATGTTCATTCGGGTGGAGAAAAGGGGTTTTAGGTAAGAGGTCACGTGACTTACATCTACACACGTAGGAATGTGGTTTGTTAGAAACATCAGGTAAGGGGATTTGTGCCACACTTTGTATTTTTTCTATTTGTAGAAAGTGTAGGGAAGTTTAGGGCGTCTTTGACGCTGAAGACTTTTTCTTTACTTTTCTTTAGCTTAGGTTTAGTTGCAAATGGTTTAGCAAGATTCTTTTGATTTATATTACTTTTGTTTCTTTGGCACAATCCAGGTTCCCTTTTGTTCTCCTCCGATATTGATGATTTTTTTTTTTTTTTTTCTTATATTCATTATAGGGTTATTTTTTCTTTTGTGGTTATTGGGTGATTCTTATTAAATGGTTATTTAATTATTGTTTGTGTGGTCTCGTTTGTTCTCAACTCACACACAGTGGTCTTTTTGCAGTACTCATAACTTGGTTCAAAATGTTACCCTCCCTAAATCCCTAGACCGTTAACAGCCAAGGGAGGGTTGTAACAGGTCTCAAGATATGGCTCAGGTCCCTCATACAACGCAAGTTTGTGGGATTGTGTCACATGTATTATTGTCCACCATAGTTGGGCTTGGAAGTTTGTTCAAATCACTAAGACAAAGTATGGGCAATAGCAATGCTAGCAAACAGATCTAATAACCAGACAGTGTGAAAGCATCTTCAGAAACCCTGTGGCGGATGGCCTGCCAAGCATTCCACAGTGTTCACTACATGAATCAATTACCATTTCTGTCTAAATGTCACTGATCTGGACACTAGAGGAGGCGGGTGAAGGGACAGAGAGAGCAAAACAGAGATCAAGGGAGCAAGGCAGTTCTGATCCCACAAGGAAAGAGATTTGCAGTGTGCAAATGTTGAGCTGACACCATTCTTGGAACATCAGTGCGTCAAAGTGTGGGTGAATCTCACCAAAAGATGAACCATTTCACTGCAAAACCAAGATAAATAAATCATTTTGATTTTTCAGCATTGTGACAGTATTTATAGTAGATGACAATTAAGCTCATTAGTCTGTTACAATAAGTATAGTTGGCTTTATGCAAACACAATAGAAGTCTGATATGCTTTAATTTAAATTGATGAATAAATGTTTCTGCAATCTACAATCCCTGTGGAGCATTGTGAATGACAAATTTAACATAACTACATTACCCATGATTCTGCAAAGAAATCCACCAATCAGAATTGATACAATAGTTACCCTACACTCTTTAAACTACTTAAAATGTGTATGCATGTGCATATTACATATGCAGTTAACATAAAATATGTTGTTTATATATATATATATGGGTCGGACTTGTTTGTTCAGCACATGCCACAGATGCTCGATTGGATTGAGATCTGGGGAATTTGGAGGACAAGTCAACACCTCAAACTCGTTGTGCTCCTCAAACCATTCCTGAACCATTTCTGCTTTGTGGCAGGAGCATTATCCTGCTGGAAGAGCCACAGCCACCAGGGAATACCGTTTCCATGAAAGAGTGTACATGGTCTGCAACAATTCTTAAGTAGGTGGTACGTGTCAAAGTAACATTCCCCACATGCATCAATGAGCCTTGGCCGCCCATGACCCTGTCGCCGGTTCTCCACTGTTCCTTCCTTGGAGCACTTTTGATAGATCCTGACCACTGCAGACCGGAAACACCCCACAAGAGCTGCAGTTTTGGAGATGCTCTGACCCAGTCGTCTAGCCATCACAATTTGGCCCTTGTCAAATTTGTCAAACTCGCTCAAATCCTTACGCTTGCCCATTGTTCCTGCTTCTAACACATCAACTTTGAGGACAAAATGTTCACTTGCTGCCTAATATATCCCACCCACTAACAGGAGCCGTGATGAAGAGATCATCAGTGTTATTCACTTCACATCTGTGTGTGTGTGTATATATATATATATATATATATATATATATATATATATATATATATATATATATATATATATATATATATATATATATATATATATCTTGTAGCTCACACCTGTCTTTAAAGATTTATAAGTTGTCATTATAATGCTTCCTGGGTCGGTTTCTTATAGAACAAGAGTACAGTGTTGATCAGATATCAGACTGATCTATATCTCTGTATCTTTATCCTGATGTATTGTGGCTGTTTGACCCTTGAGAAGTTGCTCATGAGTTGCTGTAGGTCAGTGATGACATTAAACCTTCCTAAAGCCGTCCGTTCTCCACCTCACATCCCTCTCTCTCTTTTTAACAGCTCCTCTGCTGCTCATTTGGTATCTCTCTCATCAAAGCAATTTATCAAAAGTGCAAGCACAGTACTTCCTCTAATCAGCCCAATCAGGCATTAAGATCCCACCATACTCACTCTCTCTCTCTCTCTCTCTCTCTCTCTCTCTCTCTCTCTCTCTCTCTCTCACACACACACACACACACACACACACACACACATTTTCATGTTTTATGGGGACTTTCCATAGATATAATATTGTACAAACTATATTCTCTCCCCTTACATTAACCTAAACCTATCCATCACACAAAACTTTCTGCATTTTTACATTTTTCAAAAACATCACTTGTATTATTCCTTATGGGGACATGGCATACAGATATTGCCATCTTTGAGGGGACATTTTGTCCTCATAACGTAGGGTTTACCTGGACACACAAAAAGAGAGAGACACACACACACACACACACACACACACACACACACACACACACACACACACACACACACTCTCAGACTCTCAGACTCTCTCTCACACGCATACAAACAGAGAGAGAGACACACACGCACAACTCACTCACACACACACACACGCCTCACTCACACTTCATTAATCGTAATATAGCTAAATTAAAATGTATATGTATATATATATATATTAGATGAAAAACAAACTTTTTTGGTTTGTTACAAATACATCCAACCCCTTTTGAATGCAATCACAGCTTTCACTGTTTACTTCCAGCTTTCTTGCTAACAACCTTGTAAAATGGGTTATCTTGGGTTAAGGGTGGTTTTAAGTATCTTGGTGTGTGTTTTTAGGAGATAATTCAGTTGTGTGCAAAAATTGGGACAATGTTTTAGAAAAAAAAAAAAATCGAAGGACGTCTTAAAAAATGGAAGTGGGTTAGTATTAGTGTATTAGTGATTAACAACTTGGTGTCATCTATGTTATGGCGTCGCTTGATGTGTGTACCACAGCTGCTGGCAAAAATACAAGCGGTTTTAGTTAATTTTTTTTGGGATCATTTACATTGGGTCCCACAATGTCTTTTGTTTTTGCCAAAGGAAGAAGGAGGTCATGGACTGATTCATCTCGCTAGCAGAGGTGCTACTTTCAGACTCCAGTTTATACAGAGACTGCTTGTTGGACCAGAAAACCTTGTCTGGAGACCCGTGGCCCATACTATATTGAGCCAAGGTGGAAATTTGGGTCTAGTTCAGTCTTTGTTTTCAATGGATCTGACTCACAAACTCCATAATCTTCCTAAGTTTTATCAAGGGCTGTTTACTGTGTGGGGGAGGTTCCACAAATCAAGGACAAGCATCGATTCACTGTTTTGGTTGTTGAAAGAACCAGTGCTGTATGGGACACGATTTGATGTCGAAAAATTAACTAGATCTTTTATGGCACAGCGTTTTTAACTGTTACTTTGAAACATGTCTTTGATCTGACGGGGCCAAACTTGTTTAACGCTGAAAACTTGGCCTCTGATATAGGGGTCTGTTCTATCAGGACTGTAAATCACTTGCTTAATAACTGGAAAAGTGAACTCGTACAGACTGAACTCTCCTTGTGTAATGATTATTGCAATGGATATTGTCAACCCAACAGTAATGATATTTTCCCTTCATTATTTCTTGCTCCTGATCTTAAAGACTGCACTGGTCCTTTGTTAGAGTTAAACAGAACTCTTACAAACAACATGGTCACAATGACAAGTAAATCCATGTATATGTCTGTTGTTAAGATTTTAAACAAAGATAAACTGAATGGTCGAGCGGATACTCCCTGGAGAGCTCATTTTGGGCTTGACAAGGAAGTCAAGCCTGTGTGGAGAGCTCTATATAAATTACCGCTGACAAAAAAAGTTGCGGATTTACAGTGGAGAGTGTTACATGGAATTGTGGCTGTTAATGCTTTTATTTCCGTTATTAATTCTAATGTACATGAAAATTGTCCTTTCTGTGTGAAAAGGGAAACAGTGTTTCATTGTTTTTCAGAATGTAGCAGACTTTGTCTTTTTTTTGCACTGTTACAACGACTGTTTTTAATGTTTGATGAAGTGTTTACTAAAGAGATGTTTATTCTTGGATACAGATACAGTCAGAAATACCGACAGAGATTGCAGCTTTTTAATTTTGTTTTAGGCCAAGCAAAAATGGCCATTTATATTAGTAGGAGAAATAAGGTAGATGGGTCTCTTGATTGTGATGCAAGCGTGTTGTTTATCTGAATGTTGAAAGCCAGATTGAAGGTTGATTTAAATTTGTATATGTCCACAAATAATGTTGAGGAATTCATTTTCATCTGGTGTTATAAAGACGTGTTGTGTTCTGTTGTTGACGATATGTTGTGCTTTGGAGATGTTTTGGGTTAAAATCACTCAGAACTTTTTGTAATGGTTTATAAAACCATAAAAAAATAAAATATATATATATATATATATATATATATATTATATATATATATATATATATATATATATTATTATATATATATATATATATATATATATATATATATATATATATATATATATATATATTTTTTTTTTTTTTTTTTTTTTTTTTTTATTCTATTTTGTAAACAAAGTTTGGTTGTATAAATAAAGAGATTTAAAATTCAATTCTCTCTCTCTCTCTCACACAAAGAGAGAGAGACACACACAGAGACAAACAAACACACACGGAGAGAGAAACACACGCTCTCAGACTCTCTCACACACACACACACACACGCACAGAGAGAAAGAGAGACACACACGCACAACTCACTCACACACACACACACACACACACACACACACACACACACACACACACACACACACACACACACACACACACTTCATTAATCGTAATATACACTCACCTAAAGGATTATTAGGAACACCTGTTCAATTTCTCATTAATGCAATTCTCTAATCAACCAATCACATGGCAGTTGCTTCAATGCATTTAGGGGTGTGGTCCTGGTCAAGACAATCTCCTGAACTCCAAACTGAATGTCAGAATGGGAAAGAAAGGTGATTTAAGCAATTTAGAGTGTGGCATGGTTGTTGGTGCCAGACGGGCCAGTCTGAGTATTTCACAATCTGCTCATTTACTGGGATTTTCACGCACAACCATTTCTAGGGTTTACAAAGAATGGTGTGAAAAGGAAAAACATCCAGTATGCAGCAGTCCTGTGGGAGAAAATGCCTTGTTGATGCTAGAGGTCAGAGGAGAATGGGCCGACTGATTCAAGCTGATAGAAGAGCAACTTTGACTGAAATAACCACTCGTTACAACCGAGGTATGCAGCAAAGCATTTGTGAAGCCACAACACGCACAACCTTGAGGCGGATGGGCTACAACAGCAGAAGACCCCACCGGGTACCACTCATCTCCACTACAAATAGGAAAAAGAGGCTACAATTTGCACAAGCTCACCAAAATTGGACAGTTGAAGACTGGAAAAATGTTGCCTGGTCTGATGAGTCTCAATTTCTGTTGAGACATTCAGATGGTAGAGTCAGAATTTGGCGTAAACAGAATGAGAACATGGATCCATCATGCCTTGTTACCACTGTGCAGGCTAGTGGTGGTGGTGTAATGGTGTGGGGGATGTTTTCTTGGCACACTTTAGGCCCCTTAGTGCCAATTGGGCATCGTTTAAATGCCACGGGCTACCTGAGCATTGTTTCTGACCATGTCCATCCCTTTATGACCACCATGTACCCATTCTCTGATGGCTACTTCCAGCAGGATAATGCACCACGTCACAAAGCTCGAATCATTTCAAATTGGTTTCTTGAACATGACAATGAGTTCACTGTACTAAAATGGCCCCCACAGTCACCAGATCTCAACCCAATAGAGCATCTTTGGGATGTGGTGGAACAGGAGCCTCGTGCCCTGGATGTGCATCCCACAAATCTCCATCAACTGCAAGATGCTATCCTATCAATATGGGCCAACATTTCTAAAGAATGCTTTCAGCACCTTGTTGAATCAATGCCACGTAGAATTAAGGCAGTTCTGAAGGCGAAAGGGGGTCAAACACAGTATTAGTATGGTGTTCCTAATAATCCTTTAGGTGAGTGTAGCTAAATTAAAATGTATGTGTGAGTGTGTGTGTGTATGTATATATATATACATCCAACCCCTTTTGAATGCAGTCACAGCTTTCACTGTTTACTTCCAGCTTTCTTGCTAACAACCTTGTAAAATCACCTTTCCGTGACGTTATCTGCAACACTTCTCGTGAGGAGGTCAAAGGGGTTGCTTACACAGAACGCATCATGCAGGGCAGCGGAATGGAAAAATATGCAAGATGCATTTTTTTTAAAAGCTGAACTTTTTGCTTGAGTGCTGCGTTTTTAAAATGTCGTGTCATGTGCGAGACCCTATAAAAAAAACACCAGGCGTGAGCACAATGGTCAAAGACGTCCGTCTAGCACAATGAAAAAAAGTAGCACAGTGGAATTCAAAAACATATTCTGTGTGAATTATTAAATTATTATTATTAAATTTAATACTAAACCATTAGGATTCTCCCTCTATATGCACCCAGTTCCCAGGTGAGTTTTATAGAGTAGCGGTTCAGAGTTAGTTCTGCACATGTTGAGGGAGATGTTTAGCGTGTTGAAGCTTGTGACATCCGGCACAATTACCCTTAATTAAAAACACTACATGAACAAACACTCCTCTGATTAACAATCACAGCTTGAATTAACAGACACCCACAGCCAGAAATATACTCTTAAATACATGAATGTAAAATACATGAATGACACAAGCTCTCTTTATTAAAAATAAAAGGTTCTTAATTGGCATTGATGGTTCAATGAAGAACCTTTAACATCCATGGAATATTTCAATTCTACAAAAGGTTCTTTAGATTTTTTAAATGTTCTTTTAAGAACTGTTAACGAAAGGTTCTTTAGGGAACCAAAAAAGGTTCTTCTGTAGAATTGGTCAAACCCCTTTGGAAACTTTATTTTTAAGAGCATATGGCATGTGTCATTGTGTTACACTGGAAAACATTTTCTTACTCAGTATTTTTGTCTTGTTTTTCAGTAAACTTGGGGAAATTTCAGAATCAATCAGAGTCTCATCTCCCATTCCCTTTAAAAGCCAGTTGCGCTTGCACCATTGTAATCATCATTAAAGCCAGACAATATATTTTTTATCATAGAGTGACCTTTAATTTGGAGCAAGAGAATCTGGGGGAGTGACTTTATTGCATCAGACATGTCACTTTGCTCACAGCTGATTCAAATTCAGTTTGAAATCTCTTATCCCGAATATAACCTGCTCCGGAGCTTAAGTTACTATGATGATGAACACAGCTAAAAGCCAAACCACTTTCATGGTACCTAAGACCCAGGATTACCTCAATCTAAACTGAAATTTACCTGGCTAGCCAGCAAAACTGGCTTCCAGGTTTCAGTTGGTCAATGGCGCAGTCATTCTCAGTTGCCTAAAAATAGCAACACACCAACAATGTGCCTGAATACACCTCGTTTTCAAACCAGCACACCCATGGGCGAATAGATGGGCGTGAGTGGATTTGCTATTTAAACAACGCTAGACATGAAAATGATAACTGCGTCAGGCTGAAACTAGTAAAAAACACTTGCATTGCGCCAGGTGTATAAAAGGGCCCTGAGTCTTGTTTTCTGAAACATTTATCAAAATGAAGTTTATGCTAAAAAAACAGCAACAAAAAAACAGAAGATTGATCTGACTGCATCAGAGAAGTGAAATTGTTTTCCCTCGTTTATTTTTCTGACACCATTGGCAGATATTTTTCTTGTTTTAAGCAAACACTTCATTTTGATATTTTTTTTCAGAAAACAACACTGAATATCTCGTAAATATTCCAGTCAACTGTTAGAGGCATTATAAAAAAGTGGAAGCAATTGGGAACAACAGCAACTCAGTCACTAAGTGGTAGGCCACGTAAAACCACAGAGCAGGGTCAGCGCATGCTGAGGGTCGCAATGCGCAGAGGTCACCAACTTTCTGCAGAGTCAATCGCCACAGACCTCCAAACTTCATGTGGCCTTCAGATGAGCTCAAGAACAGTGTGTAGAGAGCTTCATGGAATGGGTTTCCATGGTCCATTCAAGCCTTACATCACCAAGTGCAATGCAAAGCGTCGGATGCAGTGGTGTAAAGCACGCCGCCACAGGACTCTAGAGCAGTGGAGACGTGTTCTCTGGAGTGACCAATCACGCTTCTCTGTCTGGCAATCCGATGGACAAGTCTGGGTTTGGCGGTTGCCAGGAGAACGGGACTTGCCTGACTGCATTGTGCCAAGTGTAAAGTTTGGTGGAGGGGGGATTATGGTGTGGGGTTGTTTTTCAGTGGTTGGGCTTGGCCCCTTAGTTCCAATGAAAGGAACTCTTAATGCTTCAGCATACCAAGACATTTTGGACCATTTCATGCTCCCAACTTTGTGGGAACAGTTTGGGGATGGCCCCTTCCTGTTCCAACATGACTGCGCACCAGTGCACAAAGTGTCGTCCATAAAGACATGGATGAGCGAGTTTGGTGTGGAGGAACTTGACTGGCCTGACCTCAACCCGATAGAACACCTTTGGGATGAATTAGAGTGGAGACTGTGAACCAGGCCTTCTCGTCCAACATCAGTGCCTGACCTCACAAATGCGCTTCTAGAAGAATGGTCAAAAATTCCCATAAACACACTCCTAATCCTTGTGGAAAGCCTTCCCAGAAGAGTTGAAGCTGTGGGCCAACTCCATATTAAACCCTACAGATTAAGAATGGGATGTCATTAAAGTTCATGTGCATGTAAAGGGAGGTGTTGCAAAACTTTTGGCAACATACTGTATGCGTACTGGAAAAGGCAAAAATACGAGAAACAAGAAAGAAACTTTTTGGGGTTTACAATATTTGTAGTCTTACTGACATATACAGTTTCATTAGATTAAGCAAACTGAATACAAAACAAACTTAACAACTTAGATTGTCTGTATAGTTACAGCAAGAAATATTTTGACCTTCAGGTTTGTTAATGCCAAATTTATGCAAAAATGCTGATATTTACAATAAAACCTATATCATCTCTCCCTTCAGAAAGCGCCAGTCAACGAGAGTAAAGCCAGAGCAGATGAATGGAAATAGAAGAGGTAGATAAAGCTTTTGATTCGGCTCTGAGCTCAGAGTTCTGTTCTCCTGAGGCGTAAATTATGAAACACTCAGACCGATTTAAACAGAAAAGGAGGAGAGGTGAAGACAGTACAGACACAGGAGAATTACCCACAATGCTCCACTCTGCCCCAATTAACTAAGACAAATGGGCCGCATGTATTAGCCTGACACATCAAAATAGAGGGCACGTCACTCCCTGAACCAGGATACCGGACGAGCTGGTGAAAGTCAAGCAGGAATGCCGATTATTAGTGTGCTGTCGGAGCATTTCTAGAGAGCAGAGGAACTGCCACATTGATGCCAAACCACGGTAGAGGAGAAACCAGAGAGCCTTCAAAGGTTCGGAGAGCATCCTCTTCATCAGCCTCGGATGAAAGCAGCTACGGCCTGATGGGAGGAAGAACGGGAGAATTACAAGCCAACACAAAAAAAAGAGGGAACGCTGGGAAAACGTCTAATGACTCCGGGGTCTTTGGAAGGTTATCATCAATGAAATATGAATTTATTAATATTCAGCCAATGGGTAGAACTAAAGCTGACTCAGGATGAAACCAGAAAAAGAAGGATAATGAATAGAGTAGACGATACAATCTCAGTTTCTCTCCGTCTGAAGTCATGTCAAAAGGGAAGTGTGACACGTAGATGGATGAAGCAGGGTGAAAGAGGTCGGGTGAAACCACAAAACCGCTAATATGGCACGTTCATGTCATGATGGAGTTACCGCAATTATGAGTTTCCAACTTATAAAAAGTTTCTGAATATGTGAACAGTAAGAATCACTAACTATTATTCAAACTTATAGCTTTTCAAAATCCTAAATCCCTATTGCAGTGTTATTTTATATAAGCTTTATTTTTAGATTTATGAATTCCACCAAATTCAATTGAATAATCCTTATATTTTATTTATATTATGAATTAAGAATGTTAAATGAACTTAATATATTTAATATAAATCTTAGTTAAACAAGAGAATTGACCATTTAGTTTATGTGATTAAGTATTCATAAATTTAAACTTTTTTTTTTCCATTTATGAATAAGAATCACATAAACTGAAATACAATTGAATGGCCTATACAACTTTAATATACAATTGAAATTTGTATAAACAGGCTTAAATATAGCGTTTTCATAAATCTTTATTTTATGGTTTTATTTTTAATAACCCTGCCCTAACTATTAAATAGACGCATCTTACCCTATGAACATTGTCATGGGTGGTTGCAGGAAGGTAGACGAAGACGATGATTAGAGAATTCCAACATAAAGTTTAATCGTACAAAATAGGCAGACAGGCCGGGAAACACACACTTAACATAACCGTGAGCAAACAGAGAATGAATGTGAGGGTTCAACTTATATAGCAAACACAAACGTGATTAATTAACTACACACAGCTGAAAACCAATGACACAAATGAGGAGCGGGAAAACTGAACAAAGGAACCATGCGACAAATGAAAACAAACTAAAAGTCCATGACAAACATGAATGATACCAAAACTAATTTTTGGTCAAAAAGATTTACGCTATTAACAGGGGCGCCACTAGGCCCATTTCCGCCCAGCCCCCCTAAAACTTGCGATTAACTCCGTACACTAATTTGTGATCGCCAGTCCCCTTTAAAACTAATTTGAAACCGGCGGCAGGCTTCGGGTCATCATCCCTAGCAAAAAGAACTACAAAAGGGAGTGGAAATGGCAAATGAGATAATGAGCAGTCCTCTGCAGCCATCTACTGGTTATAGTGGTAATTTCATGTCATTTTCATGTTAAAAGTGTGTTTGTTTTCTACCAGGTGACATAAATCCTCCACTAAAGCATGGCACATTTTCCATGTTATCTCCATGAATGAAAATGAGAAATGTAGATCGTCTTTAAAGATACCCTCATTGGGGTTGAGCCTACCTAATATTGAAATCCTAGAATCGCCCCTGGCTGTTAAAATACCATAGATTTACATGAATTCAGGTTGATTAGGTCACTTTTTTCCAGTCATGTCAATGAAAAAAAGTGTCCCAATCAACCTGAATTCATTGAGACATATCTAGAGACCAGAATGTATTTTCTTATATTTGTATTGTTTTATTTGAAACTAATTTCCATATACATAGGTCGTTTTACTTTAGTCTTCAAAAGTGTCCTGAGAATAGATGAGACTAAAGAGAACAAAAGAATGAATGAGGCTGACCGTGATATTGTGTTTGTTTCAGAAACCCTTTCGGTCTTTTCTCTTTCCTTTCATCTCTCCCTCTTTTACTCTCATCACTCTGCTGGTCTGAATTGGGTCACATCTGCATGAGACTTAAGCTCTGTTCTCAAACGCACTGAGCTACAGTACATGTACGCAGGCAGCACGTACAGTACACCATCATATCTGTGAAGAACAGCTTTAAGGTCTCAAAGCCTGACCAGCTGACATGTCCCCAGAACCCCTCTAAAACCAGCAAACCAGATCAGCCTTACAAGCTCAGCCTGGCTGGGAGACTAGCTAAACACCTTAGGCTAGTTTAAGCTGTGCCTTTTCAAAAGTTTAGACACACTTCTTTCAGCCAAATGCATCCTTTGCAAATGCAATTCCAGCTGAAAAACTAGCCTACCAAAAAACTACCAAAAAAAATAAAATAAAATAACTGTTTGGATCAAAATAGTCAAATGCTTAAGAGTCTATGATTAGATCATTATTGCAGTGATTATTATGTTTCTAGCATGTTATGTTTGGCAGCAGTTCTTCTAACCCTAACTTGATGGACTGTGTAGCTTTCCAATTCTTAAACAACCATGTAGTTTTTGTGTTGCTCAGATCCTGGGTCAGACGTAACAACCCAGTGTTTGGGTAGTTTTTGTGTAGCTCAGATCCTGGTCAGTTTGGGTAGTGTTTGGGTAGTTTTGTGTAGCTCAGATCCTGGGTCAGGCGTAACAACCCAGTGTTTGGGTAGTTTTGTGTAGCTCAGATCCTGGGTCAGACGTAACAACCCAGTGTTTGGGTAGTTTTTGTGTAGCTCAGATCCTGGGTCAGACGTAACAACCCAGTGTTTGGGTAGTTTTTGTGTAGCTCAGATCCTGGGTCAGACGTAACAACCCAGTGTTTGGGTAGTTTTTGTGTTGCTCAGATCCTGGGTCAGACGTAACAACCCAGTGTTTGGGTAGTTTTTGTGTTGCTCAGATCCTGGGTCAGACGTAACAACCCAGTGTTTGGGTAGTTTTTGTGTAGCTCAGATCCTGGGTCAGACGTAACAACCCAGTGTTTGGGTAGTTTTTGTGTAGCTCAGATCCTGGGTCAGGCGTAACAACCCAGTGTTTGGGTAGTTTTGTGTTGCTCAGATCCTGGGTCAGACGTAACAACCCAGTGTTTGGGTAGTTTTTGTGTAACTCAGATCCTGGGTCAGACGTAACAACCCAGTGTTTGGGTAGTTTTTGTGTAACTCAGATCCTGGGTCAGACGTAACAAGATCCTGGTCAGACGTAACAACCCAGTGTTTGGGTAGTTTTTGTGTAGCCCAGATCCTGGGTCAGACGTAACAACCCAGTGTTTGGATAGTTTTAGCGTTACCCAGAACCTGGGTCAGACGTAACAACCCAGTGTTTGGGTAGTTTTTGTGTAGCTCAGATCCTGGGTCAGACGTAACAACCCAGTGTTTGGGTAGTTTTTGTGTAGCTCAGATCCTGGGTCAGACGTACAACCCAGTGTTTGGGTAGTTTTAGCGCTACCCAGATCCTGGGTCAGACGTAACAACCCAGTGTTTGGGTAGTTTTTGTGTAGCTCAGATCCTGGGTCAGACGTAACAACCCAGTGTTTGGGTAGTTTTTGTGTAGCTCAGATCCTGGGTCAGACTTAACAACCCAGTGTTTGGGTAGTTTTTGTGTAACTCAGATCCTGGGTCAGACGTAACAACCCAGTGTTTGGGTAGTTTTTGCGTTGCCCAGATCCTGGGTCAGACGTAACAACCCAGTGTTTGGGTAGTTTTTGTGTAACTCAGATCCTGGGTCAGACGTAACAACCCAGTGTTTGGGTAGTTTTTGTGTAGCTCAGATCCTGGGTCAGACGTAACAACCCAGTGTTTGGGTAGTTTTTGTGTTGCTCAGATCCTGGGTCAGACGTAACAACCCAGTGTTTGGGTAGTTTTTGTGTAGCTCAGATCCTGGGTCAGACGTAACAACCCAGTGTTTGGGTAGTTTTTGTGTTGCTCAGATCCTGGGTCAGACGTAACAACCCAGTGTTTGGGTAGTTTTGTGTAGCTCAGATCCTGGGTCAGGCGTAACAACCCAGTGTTTGGGTAGTTTTGTGTAGCTCAGATCCTGGGTCAGGCGTAACAACCCAGTGTTTGGGTAGTTTTGTGTTGCTCAGATCCTGGGTCAGACGTAACAACCCAGTGTTTGGGTAGTTTTTGTGTAACTCAGATCCTGGGTCAGGCGTAACAACCCAGTGTTTGGGTAGTTTTGTGTGTAACTCAGATCCTGGGTCAGACGTAACAACCCAGTGTTTGGGTAGTTTTTGTGTAACTCAGATCCTGGGTCAGACGTAACAACCCAGTGTTTGGGTAGTTTTTGTGTAACTCAGATCCTGGGTCAGACGTAACAACCCAGTGTTTGGGTAGTTTTTGTGTAACTCAGATCCTGGGTCAGACGTAACAACCCAGTGTTTGGGTAGTTTTTGTGTAACTCAGATCCTGGGTCAGACGTAACAACCCAGTGTTTGGGTAGTTTTGTGTAACTAGATCCCAGATCCTGGGTCAGGCGTAACAACCCAGTGTTTGGGTAGTTTTGTGTAGCTCAGATCCTGGGTCAGACGTAACAACCCAGTGTTTGGGTAGTTTTTGTGTAGCTCAGATCCTGGGTCAGGCGTAACAACCCAGTGTTTGGGTAGTTTTTGTGTAGCTCAGATCCTGGGTCAGGCGTAACAACCCAGTGTTTGGGTAGTTTTGTGTAGCTCAGATCCTGGGTCAGGCGTAACAACCCAGTGTTTGGGTAGTTTTTGTGTAGCTCAGATCCTGGGTCAGGCGTAACAACCCAGTGTTTGGGTAGTTTTTGTGTTGCTCAGATCCTGGGTCAGACGCAACAACCCAGTGTTTGGGTAGTTTTTGTGTAACTCAGATCCTGGGTCAGGCGTAACAACCCAGTGTTTGGGTAGTTTTTGTGTAACTCAGATCCTGGGTCAGGCGTAACAACCCAGTGTTTGGGTAGTTTTGTGTAACTCAGATCCTGGGTCAGACGTAACAACCCAGTGTTTGGGTAGTTTTTGTGTAACTCAGATCCTGGGTCAGACGTAACAACCCAGTGTTTGGGTAGTTTTTGTGTAACTCAGATCCTGGGTCAGACGTAACAACCCAGTGTTTGGGTAGTTTTTGTGTAGCCCAGATCCTGGGTCAGACGTAACAACCCAGTGTTTGGATAGTTTTAGCGTTACCCAGAACCTGGGTCAGACGTAACAACCCAGTGTTTGGGTAGTTTTTGTGTAGCTCAGATCCTGGGTCAGACGTAACAACCCAGTGTCTGGGTAGTTTTTGTGTAGCTCAGATCCTGGGTCAGACTTACAACCCAGTGTTTGAGTAGTTTTAGCGCTACCCAGATCCTGGGTCAGACGTAACAACCCAGTGTTTGGGTAGTTTTTGTGTAGCTCAGATCCTGGGTCAGACGTAACAACCCAGTGTTTGGGTAGTTTTTGTGTAGCTCAGATCCTGGGTCAGACTTACAACCCAGTGTTTGGGTAGTTTTTCTGTAACTCAGATCCTGGGTCAGACGTAACAACCCAGTGTTTGGGTAGTTTTTGCGTTGCCCAGATCCTGGGTCAGACGTAACAACCCAGTGTTTGGGTAGTTTTGTGTAACTCAGATCCTGGGTCAGATGTAACAACCCAGTGTTTGGGTAGTTTTGTGTAGCTCAGATCCTGGGTCAGACGTAACAACCCAGTGTTTGGGTAGTTTTTATGTTGCTCAGATCCTGGGTCAGACGTAACAACCCAGTGTTTGGGTAGTTTTTGTGTAACTCAGATCCTGGGTCAGACGTAACAACCCAGTGTTTGGGTAGTTTTTGTGTTGCTCAGATCCTGGGTCAGACGTAACAACCCAGTGTTTGGGTAGTTTTTGTGTAGCTCAGATCCTGGGTCAGACGTAACAACCCAGTGTTTGGGTAGTTTTTGTGTAACTCAGATCCTGGGTCAGACTTACAACCCAGTGTTTGGGTAGTTTTAGCGCTACCCAGATCCTGGGTCAGACGTAACAACCCAGTGTTTGGGTAGTTTTTGTGTAGCTCAGATCCTGGGTCAGACGTAACAACCCAGTGTTTGGGTAGTTTTTGTGTAGCTCAGATCCTGGGTCAGACTTACAACCCAGTGTTTGGGTAGTTTTTCTGTAACTCAGATCCTGGGTCAGGCGTAACAACCCAGTGTTTGGGTAGTTTTTGCGTTGCCCAGATCCTGGGTCAGACGTAACAACCCAGTGTTTGGGTAGTTTTTGTGTAACTCAGATCCTGGGTCAGATGTAACAACCCAGTGTTTGGGTAGTTTTGTGTAGCTCAGATCCTGGTCAGACGTAACAACCCAGTGTTTGGGTAGTTTTTATGTTGCTCAGATCCTGGGTCAGACGTAACAACCCAGTGTTTGGGTAGTTTTTGTGTAACTCAGATCCTGGGTCAGACGTAACAACCCAGTGTTTGGGTAGTTTTTGTGTTGCTCAGATCCTGGGTCAGGCGTAACAACCCAGTGTTTGGGTAGTTTTGTGTGTAGCTCAGATCCTGGGTCAGGCGTAACAACCCAGTGTTTGGGTAGTTTTTGTGTAACTCAGATCCTGGGTCAGACGTAACAACCCAGTGTTTGGGTAGTTTTTGTGTTGCTCCTGGATCCTGGGGTCAGGATCGTAACAGACCCAGTGTTTGGGTAGTTTTTGTGTAACTCAGATCCTGGGTCAGGCGTAACAACCCCAGTGTTTGGGTAGTTTTTGTGTAACTCAGATCCTGGGTCAGACGTAACAACCCAGTGTTTGGGTAGTTTTGTGTAACTCAGATCCTGGGTCAGACGTAACAACCCAGTGTTTGGGTAGTTTTTGTGTAACTCAGATCCTGGGTCAGACGTAACAACCCAGTGTTTGGGTAGTTTTTGTGTAACTCAGATCCTGGGTCAGACGTAACAACCCAGTGTTTGGGTAGTTTTGTGTAGCTCAGATCCTGGGTCAGACCCAGTGTTTGGGTAGTTTTTGTGTGTTTGGATCCTGGGTCAGCGTTACCCAGAGTTTTGTGTGGGTCAGGCCTGGTCAGACGTAACAACCCAGTGTTTGGGTAGTGTTTGGGTAGTTTTGTGTAACTCAGATCCTGGGTCAGACGTTAACAACCCAGTGTTTGGGTAGTTTTTGTGTAGCTCAGATCCTGGGTCCAGATTTTTGTGTAGCTGGGTCAGACAACAACCCAGTGTTTGGGTAGTTTTGTGTAGCCCAGATCCTGGGTCAGACTTACAACCCAGTGTTTGGGTAGTTTTAGCGCTACCCAGATCCTGGGTCAGACGTAACAACCCAGTGTTTGGGTAGTTTTGTGTAGCTCAGATCCTGGGTCAGACGTAACAACCCAGTGTTTGGGTAGTTTTTGTGTAGCTCAGATCCTGGGTCAGACTTACAACCCAGTGTTTGGGTAGTTTTTCTGTAACTCAGATCCTGGGTCAGACGTAACAACCCAGTGTTTGGGTAGTTTTTGCGTTGCCCAGATCCTGGGTCAGACGTAACAACCCAGTGTTTGGGTAGTTTTTGTGTAACTCAGATCCTGGGTCAGATGTAACAACCCAGTGTTTGGGTAGTTTTTGTGTAGCTCAGATCCTGGGTCAGACGTAACAAACCCAGTGTTTGGGTAGTTTTGTGTTGCTCAGATCCTGGGTCAGGCGTAACAACCCAGTGTTTGGGTAGTTTTTGTGTAGCTCAGATCCTGGGTCAGACGTAACAACCCAGTGTTTGGGTAGTATTTGTGTTGCTCAGATCCTGGGTCAGACGTAACAACCCAGTGTTTGGGTAGTTTTTGTGTTGCTCAGATCCTGGGTCAGCCGTAACAACCCAGTGTTTGGGTAGTTTTTGTGTAGCCCAGATCCTGGGTCAGACGTAACAACCCAGTGTTTGGGTAGTTTTTGTGTAGCTCAGATCCTGGGTCAGACGTAACAACCCAGTGTTTGGGTAGTTTTTGTGTAGCCCAGATCCTGGGTCAGACGTAACAACCCAGTGTTTGGGTAGTTTTTGCATTGCCCAGATCCTGGGTCAGACGTAACAACCCAGTGTTTGGGTAGTTTTTGCGTTGCCCAGATCCTGGGTCAGACGTAACAACCCAGTGTTTAGGTAGATTTGTGTAGCTCAGATCCTGGGTCAGACGTAACAACCCAGGGGTTGAGTTATTTATCACTTTTTGTGACCTCTTTAGGGAGAGCAGTGCAGCTCATCAATTTGGTGCATGTCTTTGGTAAGATACAGGTTTGTTTTTCTGTATATCGTATACATTTTATGCAAATATTTTATACCCTCAGAGCTGTACACTGATTGTTTATGGACAGGTTATGGAGAAATGCAGGGCAGCGGTCTAAAGTTAGAAGTTCCCTCACTGAACATGATACAAGATCTGGCACGAGATCCAGCGCCGTTACGGTGGAAACGGGACAACAGTGACTGGTCGATTACACTTAATGTTTACTTCTAATGTTTGTTAAATGAGTTGTATTAAAATGATATATAATATGCTATATTTTAAAATATGATAAAAAAATAAAGGAATTGCCATGCAAACCAGTGGTTGTGTGGATTATTATTAAAAAGTTTAGAGGATTTAAAGTAATCAGTAAACATTCATTTATGTATGAAGTAAAAATAAAAGCCATTATTATAGTAAAAATTAATCAACCCATTATGCTGGGTTGAATGAATAACCCAATTTGCTGGGTAAAATTAATCCAGCATGTGTTCTGTCCTATATTTACCCAGCCCTTTAGGTGTTTTTTCAAGTGTACGAGGTTACATTTGCATTAGGATGCTGACTTCGAAGGCTGAATACTGTGTTTTGAACAGAACATGAACATCTCATTTTCTGAATGGTAGGCATCATCATCTTACCATCAGCTCCCAACATTTTCCTTCCATGTCTTACTTTTTTGGATAGCCTAAACACTCTATACCTTTATTCTCTTTCTTTGTTCTCTTTTCTTTCATGTAGGTAAACCCCCCCCCCTGACTTGCGGGATTCAAAACTCAGAGGAACTACAGAAGAACGGCTCTAACCACCCGTGGCGCCCACAAAAGACGAGCCTTTCTTCCGTTTCAGGAAACCAGGCGGGAGGATGAAGAGGCAAAGGGTCACGTCCCCCAATTGGACCCTCCATTCATCATGAGTGTCAGGATTGGCCGGCACAGACGTTGAGAGCTGCCCGTCAGTATGGAGAGAGAGACCATCTAAAAGGACAGATTTCTATCTGCTTTCAAGCATTATGCTGAGCGAGAGAAAGCGAGAGAGACTAGTCCTCGAGATTGGCTGAGGTTATCCTCAGGAGATTGCTGCCACAGACACAGACTAGATGCAATCGATACGGCCATTTAAAAAGAGAGTGTCAGTATCCCTAAAGAAAGAAGACACATTCAAACACTGACAAATGATGGAAGCCAGTCCGTTTACACACACAAAGCCAACGCGGTCAGGAGGAGCTCTCGCTAATTACACGTAATGGGTTTTAATTGGGAGATTGTGATGTGCTGGCTTCTCATTTTTAATGCTCTCTGGACTTAAGTCCATAAGGGCGGTATGATTTACTGAATTGCACATAAAACAGCCCACTCTGACAATGCAAATATACCATAATTTTTATAATTTTCCTGTGAACCACCAACATTTTCAATTCAAATCAGTGCATGGGATAAGAGAATATAAAAAACAAAAGCTAATTTAAAATATGAAGAAATGCTATAATAGAATATAAATAATACTAAAATAAAACTGCGTAAAGTCAATATTGGCTACAATACCACTGAACAATAGCAACTGTTACTTTAGCGGCTATTTACACTAAAGTTTAAATAGCAATAGATTATATTTATATTATGTAAAAATAGTATTTTCTTTGCAATGCAATGTAAATAGTAGTTGGATGTGTAGTTAGAGGTTAAAAAGTGGCAGCACCTCAGTGTTGTACATTGAACGGTCTGCTATAATAACAACAGTGTAAATTATTATATTTATTAAAATTATTAAGTGGCTGCCGCCCTATTGGGGCAATAAAGCCCCTACTACACCTATTCCTAACCAATAAACACGTTAGACACTTTATTTACACTTTTCAAATATTTTCTTAATTTTTTTGAAAATAAATCTGATATGTGATGGGAAAAGGGAGTAGAGCAATTTCGGCAAAAGGCGAATTCAAACGCGAGATGATTTGCATCAATACTTTCTGCCTACATTATTACTACTGTTATAATCCAGCATCTTCTGTAATTTTGTCTGGCCCGACCAGACGACAGTGGGTGAAGTTCGTGTAAATAGCCTCTGCCAACAATGCGGGCTATTTGCACTTAGTTCAAATCATACGCCTCCACTCAGAAAGTCCAGGCTCAAAGAAAATCCAGAGAGAGAGACACAGACAAAAAGAGAAAGAAAACTGAGAGTCAGTTTAGTAAAGTGTCCAAGACTTACCCATGATGTCTTGTTGCCACACCTTTAACAGTGCAGTGATAAAAACGAACTGTTCTACAAAGAAAACAACAGTGTTCGTCTTCCCAGTAGAGTCATGCAAAAAAATAAAAAAATAAAAAAATTAATTCATGGGCTGGAATTTGAATTGGCCACAACATAGATGAAGATAAGCTGAAATCACAGGAAGGAATTACCAAATTGCAATAAGAGTTGAGAGCTGGGAGATGTATTAAATATAACTATATATATATATATATGTAACCCCTCCCGTTCGAACCACCCCGCTCCAAGCGGGACTCGAACTCGGGTCCGCCGGCATGAGAGTCGGACGCTCTAACAAGGAGGCTAAAGGCTACAACCTCTAGCGTCAGTCGCTAGAGCGTCTCTTGAGATCAGAGGAGTGAGGTTTACTCGCACAGCAACTATAGCTGGCCTCCGTTACACATATATTTATTTATTTATTTTTTGGTTATACAAGGACAATATACTGTGTCCAAGATTGGGATTACTTCTACAATTATTTAAGAATATGTGGTTACACAATTGTTACCAAATATGTATTTCATCGACCCTGAATACTCCAGTCAAAGCACTCACCGTGCTCTCTCATTAGGTGCTAATTAGCTATTGCAAAAATAAATGCAATAAAAATTAAGTTTTATTAGTGAGGGGCATGAAAGTATCAGTCCACGGACAAATAATAAATGAAAACAATTATAGGAACAATAACACATCTGCTCATTAACATTATTATTCATGTTATTATTCATATTATTCATTAAACATACATTATTCATAAAAAAATATAAGAAACATGAAAGATCAAAGCTTTCATTTAAACCTAAAGGAGACATGGTTTGTAAATTAAACATCCAAAATGCCTCTCTTTGTAAGAGTTTATTTTTATTTATTTTCTTTTAATGTATTTTTTAATCAATGTCTCCACCATGGCGAGAAATCATTACTTTCTCAATGCCTATACATTTAAGTTGTTCAATGTTATGATTATACTCAATGAAATATCTAGCGATTAGAGAGGTTACGTCATGTTTGTGGATGGCTGGTTTATGTTCAGTTATTCTAATCCTCAAAGGTCTCGATGTTTTTCTAACGTACACCAATAGACATGGACATTGTAACAGAACATGATGTGCAATTTCGACATGGAAAACAACCTTGTATGCTCTTTTTTGTCATCACACATGACATCTGATCTGACAAGCATATTTGCTAAGTTGAGATCTTTTGTAAGTAAACATCAGAGAATATTTGAAAGCATCCTTTAATGAAGAATCTAAAGCTAGAATAAACCAATATTTGTGCTGGGTTGTTGATCTGATAACTACACTAAATTGTAAAAAGTAAAAAAAAAAAAAAAGAAATTGGGACACCTGCCTTTACTGGTTTGTCAAGATGGCGGCGCGTGCACACGCAGCGGCTTCTCTCTCTCCCGACGGACCGGTGTTTTTGTGTTTTTCGTCGTGTATATCACAGTGTTTTTGTACGTCCTTGTCGCGTCCGTTCATCTGCAAACTCAGCTACAGACGTGAGTTTCTGCTCGAGGTTGGAAAAACTACAGTCTTCAATCCAAGCTCGGCGCTCGCTCAAGATCTGCGGGATCACGGCCTTCTCTGGGGGCCTACCCCATCACCGTCCCCCACTACTGCACCTCTCCCACAGTGGAGGTGCCGCAAACAGGGTGAGAGGAAACAGAAGAGGGGGAAGCGCGGAGGTACCCGTGTCATGTACCCTCATGTACCCTCCATCATTCTCGCTAATGTACGCTCGTTGGACAATAAACTGGACGATCTTCGTCTTCTTTGCTCTAGTCGGAAGACTGTAAGAGACTGTTGTGTTTTTGTGTTCACGGAAACATGGCTCAACAACAGCGTTCCGGACCACGGCATTCAGCTCGATCAGCTCACATGCCATCGGGCGGACAGAGTGCTCGTCGAGGGAGGTAAGACCCGCGGCGGCGGACTCTGTGTTTACACCAATGATGCGTGGTGCCGCGATGCTGTTGTGGTCTGCAAACACTGCTCACCCCTGGTGGAGTTTATGATTATTAAATGTCGGCCGTTTTATCTACCGCGGGAATATTCAGCTATTATACTTGTTGCTGTATACATCCCCCCCAGCTCCAACAACAACAGGAGTGAGGCACTAAATAATCTTTATAAACACATCAGTGATCAGCAGACAGCCCACCCAGATGCTTTTCTCATCTTGGCTGGAGATTTCAACCATGCAGACCTAAAGAGTGTGCTTCCAAAAATTCATCAGCACATTGACTTCCCAACACGTGGTAAAAACACTCTGGACTTTGTGTACACTACACAGAGAGAAGCTTACAAAGCCCTTCCCTCCCCACCTGGGTGCTTCAGATCACATCACTGTTATGTTAATGCCAGCATACAGACCACTTGTGAAAGCCACCAAACCAGTCCAGAAGCAGATTCAAGTCTGGCCTGAAGGGTCATCAGAGGCTCTTCAAGACTGCTTCGACACCACTGACTGGGACATGTTTAAACAGGCTGCAACCTACCACAACACCATAGACATCCAGGAGTACTCTGAGACTGTTACTTCTTATATCACCAAGTGTATGGAGGATGTAACAGTCACAAAGACCATCACCGTCTGGCCCAACCAAAAACCGTGGCTGACAGGAAATGTCTACAGACTCCTGAAGACGCCGTAACGCTGCCTTCAGAGCTGGAGATGAGGTGGGCCTGAGGACAGCAAGGGCCAACCTGTCACGCGGCATCAGGAAGGCTAAGAGACAGTACTCCAGGAGGATAGCCCATCGTTTCAGCGACAGCAGAGACACAAGGAGCCTGTGGCAGGGTATTCAGACCATCACAGATTATAAGCCCCCTGCACGGACATGTGACAGCTCCACCCCCCTGCTGAATG
Organism: Paracanthobrama guichenoti; assembly: GCA_018749465.1. Classification (NCBI taxonomy): domain Eukaryota; kingdom Metazoa; phylum Chordata; class Actinopteri; order Cypriniformes; family Gobionidae; genus Paracanthobrama; species Paracanthobrama guichenoti. The sequence continues at coordinate 36,491,924 of CM031945.1, forward strand.
AGCTGAACACTTTCTTTGCTCGCTTTGAAGCTCACAACAGCACCACTGCACAGAAGTCACCTCCTCCTCCCGATGACCTGATGTTGTCACTGCCCAGGGACAGCGTGAGAAGATCCCTCAGCAGGGTCAACGCACGCAAAGCTCCAGGTCCTGATAACATTCCTGGACGTGTATTGAGAGACTGTGCAGAGGAACTCACTGATGTCTTCACAGACATCTTCAACATCTCACTGAGTCAAGCTGTCGTCCCCACATGCTTCAAAGCAACCACCATCATTCCAGTCCCTAAGAAATCATCTCCATCCTGCTTCAACGACTACCGTCCAGTCGCACTTACCCCCATCCTTATGAAGTGCTTTGAGCGGCTAGTCATGCACCACATTAAGTCTGTCCTCCCCCCCTCCCTGGACCCCTACCAATTTGCATATCGGTCAAAACGCTCGACCGATGACGTCATTGCCACCACCGTCCATTCAGCACTCACTCACCTGGAAAATAAAGACACTTATGTCAGAATGCTGTTCATAGACTTTAGTTCAGCATTCAATACAATCATCCCTCTACAGCTCACTCAAAAACTGTCACAGCTGGGACTCAGCACATCGATGTGCAACTGGTTGCTGGACTTCCTGGCGGAAGACCTCAGGCAGTTCGGGTCGGCAGCAACTCATCCAACTCCATCATCATGAACACTGTAGCCCCTCAGGGATGTGTTGAGCCCCCCCTTTTCACTCTGCTGACACATGACTGCACACCCATACACAACAGCAATCTCTTCATCAAGTTTTGGAGCAAGCCTCCGGGCCGCAGCCGATTATTCAGGCGCCGCCTACGCTCTCAGGACATAGCAAACACAACAAAACATAACATAAACATAAACATGACACAGTACACGTGGTCACGTGATGGGATTTTTGTATGGAGTGGGAGAGAGATAGATAAACAGGCAGACGGTTGGAGGGGGTGGGATCGAGTTTGTGTATGGTGCAGTGAGTCTGAGATTGTGTTGTGTGAGAATGTTAGCCATAACTTCAGATGTTTTCGAGTTCAGTTCAGGTCCTTGAGGGAGATAAGGCAGTGCACAGGGAAGATGGATAGCAGACAGCTGCCCGGCTGACCTCCCAACCGAGAGATAGGGACCAAGTGGGTTCGACATTAGGTCAATCTCTCTCTGAACGTGGAGAAGCAGTTTCCTAGACATTATTGTTGCTGACTTCAGGTCCGTAAAGAATGCACACCCAGCACGCGTATCTCTCCGACCATCAACGAACCCCGAAGCATTGTGACAGCGGTTGGGTGAATTTGCTTGCAGCTGTCTTACCAATCTGGGGCAAATAGGGTGAGGCCATCAATAATCCAAATTCCTGGACCAGTGTTCCATATCACAGAAAGGACCTCTCCTGGACCAGCAATTCCAACTCCACAGCACTGACCAAGAAAGCACAGCAGCGACTCTACTTTCTCTGCAAGATGAGACGAACTTCAGAGCGAGCCCAGGTGGTGTGGCGCCAATCTCAGCCCCATCATGCGCACCATCAACGGTGTGACCGTGGAAAGGGTGAGAGCACCAAATTCCTGGGTGTGCATATCACAAGAGGACCTCTCCTGGACCGCCAACTCCACAGCACTGACCAAGAAAGCTGACCAGCTAAGCATCCTTCTACAGAGGCACCATGAGAGCATTCTGACCAGCTGCATCACTGTGTGTGCGCGCCTGCAACGCATCCTGCCGTAAAGCACTTCAGCGCATAGTGAGAGCAGCTAAGAAGATCGTTGGTGTCTCTCCACCCACCCTCCAGGACATTTATAACTCCCGCCTCTCCGCAAAGCCCTCATCATTGCGAGAGACCCCACCCACCCATCGCACAGCCTCTTCAGTCTGCTGCCATCAGGGAGGAGGCTTCGCAGTCTCAAGCAAGGACCAGCAGACTGAAGGACAGCTTCATTCCCCAAGCTGTCAGGGCATTGAACTCCTCCCGACTCTGCCGACCCTCCGCTCTTCTGCCCCACGCACCTGATCTGGGAATCACCCCCCAGTTCTCCTCCCTTCATCTACCTCATATATTGTCTCTCTGAGGAATTGGTCTCCCCTCTTACAGACTCTTTTTTGCACACACTCTTATAATTTTTTTATACCTGCACTGACTTAAATCTGAAATTGCACTATTGTTACCATTGTTTGCACTATTTGTCATCGCCACTTTACCTCTATAATTCACTTTATCCATCTTTTTTAATCTTTCCTCTGTTGTTGTTACTGTTAAACTTTTGTTGTTATTGTTATTGTTTTGTTGTTGTTAGGCACCTAGGGTCTGAGAGTCATAGAATTTCAATTCTCTGTATGTATGTACTGTACGTATGGCAGAATTGACAATAAAGCTGACTTTGACTTTTGACTTTGACTACAGGAACATGAACTTTAATGACATCCCATTCCTAATCCGTAGGGTTTAATATGGAGTTGGCCCACCCTTTGCCGCTATAACAGCTTCAACTCTTCTGGGAAGGTTTAGGAGGGAATTTTTGATCATTCTTCTAGAAGCGCATTTGTGAGATCAGGCACTGATGTTGGACGAGAAGGCCTGGCTCACAGTCTCCGCTCTAATTCATCCCAAAGGTGTTCTATCGGGTTGAGGTCAGGCCAGTCAAGTTCCTCCACACCAAACTCGCTCATCCATGTCTTTATGGACCGATGCTTTGTGCACTGGTGTGCAGTCATTTTGGAACAGGAAGGGGCCATCCCCAAACTGTTCCTACAAAGTTGGGAGCATGAAATTGTCCAAAATGTCTTGGTATGCTGAAGCATTAAGAGTTCCTTTCACTGGAACTAAGGGGCTAAGCCTAACCCTTGAAAAACAACCCCACACCATAATCCCCCCTCCACTAAACTTTACACTTGGCACAATGCAGTCAGGCAAGTCCCGTTCTCCTGGCAACCGCCAAACCCAGACTCGTCCATCAGATTGCCAGACAGAGAAACGTGATTGGTCACTCTAGAGAACACGTCTCCACTGCTCTAGAATTCAGTGCTGGCATGCTTTACACCACTGCATCCCACGCTTTGCATTGCACCTGATGATGTAAGGCTTGGATGGGCTGCTCAGCCATGAACTGCAAGGCCACACAGTTTGGAGGTCTGTAGCTATTGACTATTGAAGTTGGTGACTTTTGCGCACTGTGACCCTCAGCATGCGCTGACCCCACATTTTACGTGGCCTACCACTTTGTGTCTGAGTTGCTGTTGTTCCCAATTGCTTCCACTTTGTTATAATACCTCTAACAGTTGACTGTGGAATATTTAGTACTGAGGACATTTCACGAATGGATTTATTGCACAGGTGGCAACCTATCACAATACCACGCTTGAGTTCACTGAGATCCTGAGAGCGACCCATTCTTTCACAAATGTGTGTAGAAGCGTCTGCATGCCTAGTGCTTGATTTATACACTGGTGGCCATGGAAGTGATTGAACACCTGAATTCAATGATTTAGATATAGTGTGTTTTGTTTAAGTGACAATATCATTTCTTGAAAATGGCTTTCTTTGATCATTATTTAATCATTTAATTCTTTTAGATGTTTTTACTTTAACAAATGCTGATTTCAACCAAGTCTGTGGCTATCCTCTTGAAATGAAGAGGTTGCTAAGAATTTCAGATTGTTTATCAAATTCCTCTTCTGAACTGCAAATATGTCTCAGTCTATAGAGTTGGCTTAAAGGTTAACCTTTTTTCAGAGGAAGTGGGTGAAGACTGTCGGCGGAAAGTAATGTATTCTTATCTGTTGGTTTTCGAAACACAGTGGTGGAGACTGAGTTGTTGATCTTTGATATTAATACTTCTAAAAAAAAATGAATAGATAACAAATCTTTTTGAACAGAAAATGTCTGGAGTTCAAAAAAACAACACAAATTCAACCTGAATCAAATTCAAAATTACACAATTTTCCAAATTCCAATTCCAATGGGATTTTTCCAATCGAGTCAACAATTGTAACAATTGTCTTGACATACTTTCATACGCGATGTTTCCATCCACCTACTTTTATGCATATTTTGGGATATCGCATTAAAAAAATGCTGGATGGAAATGGTGCTCAATTGAGGCGCATACATATTTTATCCAATAAGAAGACATTCACATAAACTACAATGGAAACACATTTACTGAATAAGTCCCTTGATGTGCAACAGAAAACTCACATGACTTTGCCTCAAAAGAGGATGTGATGGGATAAATGAACTAATCAGCGATTCCCTCAGAAGCATCTCATGCGATTGCATTCCCAAATATTAAGATAACATGACACCGTTTATTGGATTTTGACGGCACACTCTGAGGTGCAAGTGATTTATGAAGTACGTAAAAAGAGCCACAGTGGCTTCCCCGATTGCAGCAACTGCCATTTTTATTACAGATATTTTGCGGCAATTTTCCAGGAAGAGACTGTTTTGTGCTCTTGAACACGAGATGGAAATGCTGCTTTCTTCACAAATGTTTTATGCAATATATATTCCAATTCCGCAAAGTTAAATTCGCAACTTTGAATCACATTTTCAAGTTAAAAATGACACTTATTGCAGTTATATGAATTTCTGACATATATATATATTCTGCTTGACATATATCAATCATTGTGTTCTACACAGAAAGATAGGCTGAATCTAGAGGATTGGGAAATACTGTACACATGAGTGGAAAAGAACTGTGGAGATAACAAGACTTTCATCTGTTTCCTTGTTCAAAAGCTTTGGCATGCATCAGACATCCTGACACAGCTGCTCCGGATCATAACAGTCGGTTCACTGATAGAATCGACACATCCTTGACCCTGCTTCACTTCATCTCTCCGGCTCTGTTCCGTCTTACTTTCTATCTGCACTCTCACCTCTTTGGAATCACTTTCATTCAGAAAACCCAACGCATGATTCTCAGAGTGAACGAGTGTGCGTAATATGTGGTTGATAAATGATGGAACTGCATTCATTTCAACAGTCCTTGAGCGTTTGTTATGTTTTTCAATTGCTTTTGGGTTCACGACCTGGAAGATGTTTGTTAAAAACGACAAGGGAGGAATATTCAATGGAAATGAAGTGAAATATGTTTGTAAATGAATGACACAGCTATTGAACGCTCCTCGAGGTATAACATTAAATGTATTTTCTCTCACAATAAGCACACCAGGAAAGGATGTGTTTGTTTGTGTGAGCGAAGGAAAGAGAGATTATATGTCAGATCTCAGATCACTTACAGGCAAACTAGACAGTTGAAGTAGCAGTTTTAACCAAGATAAACAGCTTTAAGAGGCTTTCTTAGTGTTGACAGATCAGTATCGGATGTGGAAGTTCAAGCTCAGGTAAGCTGCACCCAGTTTCATCACTGTCGTGGATCTTCTGATGAATATTGCACACAGGAATGGCAAGAGCCTCCTCAAATCGGCCCGGCTACAATCTGCTTTACTGGCTTACGCAATGTTTGGGAGTCAGTGCTCAGGTTTACAGGTCACACGTCACGAGCACTTCTGAGGATGAACTAGTCACTGCATTTGACAAAGTTTGAAAGGATGAGTCTTTGAAAGATATTTGAGTTCTGCTTGAGACACGCTGAGACTTATATAAATGAGATATTCATGAGCCACATCTGTCTGTCTGTCTGTCTGTCTGTCTGTCTGTCTGTCTGTCTATTAAAGCCACCAACTTCTAAAATTTCTAAACTAAAGCTCACATTAAAAGTCTGTCTTGACAAACATTATATGAATCCATACATTCAACTTCAAATTGCAATTCTGCATCCTGTTTGCCAATTCAATTCAAATCAAATTCATGAACTGAACTGCAAGGCATTATCAGTTCAAGTCAAGGCCGGTACTTTGCAAGAATAAGCAGCATGGTAGACCAAATCATCCATTACAGAGTTGCTCATGTGCATCTGAAATCCAACTGACATGTGCCGTGGTTCAGTTCATATGTTTTAGTCTGAATGAATCTGAAGCAAGCAGTTGGAAAACATCCTAAACGATTGGATCTGAGCATCTGGCCCTCTGAGGCATGATCGCCAGAGCGAAGGAAGCTGAAGTGGTAAAGGAAGATCTGTTTGCAATTAATCAGCAAGGGCTCCTGAAGAATCTGCCAGCCTGCTTTGACATAGTGAACAAAGTTGCATGTGTTAAAGTCTAGAACAACATCGCTAGTTCTAATTCTAAACATCTGAAATACTGGACACATGATACTTAAGGAGGATTAAATCATCAAGAGTTGACTTACTAGCAGCTCCCTGTTTAAATTACTTAGAGGAGGCAATATGACCAAAATATTTTCCACGATTTTTCAACCCAAATCTTAACATTAATGCAGGAAGTTTTCAACCACAGTAAGGAGTGCAATCACGTTATAGTAGCTCTGCCTAAAATCAGAGACAATATTAATTAAAATTAAAGCCCTAGCCCATATTTCTCAGCAGTCCTCCAGTTTCATTTTATACAGTCGATAACTGAAGAGCAAGATGGCACCAGTTGTGTTTGAAAGAAATGAGAGAGAGAGAGAGAGAGAGAGAGAGAGAGAGAGAGAGAGAGAGAGAGAGAGAGAGAGAGAGAGAGAGAGAGAGAGAGAGAGAGAGAGAGAGAGAGAGAGAGAGAGAGAGAGAGAGAGAGAGAGAGTGTCCATTGGCAATGAAAGAAGCACTGGCCTCAAATACCAACCCATTCTCACTCCCAAGGCATCAAAATCTGAAGCATTGAAGACGCTAAAGGTGTCATTTTTTCGACGCGCAGGGTGCTCCATTGATTTCAATGAGAAACCTTTGGCGTCATACACAGACACGTTGGGCATGGGAATGTTAAGATTTTGCCATTATGACATGTTGGAGTGTGATTCTCAGTTTTATCAGCCAGCATAATTTTATTTACATTTATTTTATTTACGCTATCTAGACACGTTTGAACATGTAACCCAACCCCAACCCCATCCCATCCCTAAAACTATCCATTTGTGTTATATGATATAAAACACTGGATATAACAGAAAGATATGACTGCAGGCACAGTTTACTCAAAAAGTACAAATAATCCAAGTGTTCTGAGGCCAAGTGATAGATTTGCGTGAAGAAAATCCCCAAAAGCGATCAACATCCGCCGAAGATCATGCACACATTAAAATTTCAAAAATTGCCGCCTGAAGAAACGTTACGTCAGATTTCATGGTGAAATTGCATTGGCTCTCGTATGTCTCGTGAGCAACTGCGTCATTACGTCAGCTTTGATTGTAACGTCATTGGCTCTCGTGTGTCTTGTGACCGATCGCGTCATGCTAAACAGTCGGGTATGTATCATTTCAGATATGAACGAGTGCGTTCACGGAGCGGCGGGATCATCATTTCAGCGATTAAAACATTAAGATCAACTCTGTTCTTCACATAAAGATATCGAATGACTTCAGAAGACTTGGAATGCAACACAAGTTAATATTTTTATACTGTTTTTGGTCAGTTTTTTTACCTGTGATTGTACTTTAATTGCCTGTTATGTGTTTTATATTGTTTAGAAGGGTAGGTTTAGGGTAGGAGTGGGGTTAGTTGCTCCAAAATATAAAAGTAGCCTAAAAATCATGTACAAATGCAAAGAATTAAATGCGTCTTGATCTGACGCACTGGGCAAACAACTGAAATCAATGGAGTACCAGCGTGTCAATATAGTGACGCCTAGCGGTACCTTTAGTGTCTTCATTGTGACGCAGAAGGCACTTGACCATGCTTCACATTTTGATGCCTTGGGAGTGAGAATGGGTTTCAAATACATGGTCAAATACATTGATGGCAGTCGTTTTCGGGGAATAATTCACCTCAGAATGTTGTGAATGATCAGAATCAAGCATTTCATAGAGCAGTGTAAGAACCTTAAAATTAAGAAATGAAGATAAACAAAGAGCTTTGTTGCACTGCAAAAAATCTTCCTACCTAATCTAAACAACCTAATCTTCAGTGTATTCTGGTTCAAATAGATACGGTTCAGGATCTGCACCAAAGTAAATATCTTCTAAATCGTCTCTCAGAAACAGTTACAAGGCACTCTCTCTGTGCAAGCAGGTTGTCACGTTGGTTATGCTGACGGAAGTTAGCCTATTTACAGGTGCTGTGTAATATCATTGCGCCGCTGCACCCATGGCATGGCAGCAAAGTTCCGGGATTATTACGCAGGCATGAGAGTATAGTTCCTAGACATATCGGTCTAGAAAATCGCAACTTTTCATTTTCCATCAGTCTTAGTACATGACGTAACTACAAAAGAGTCAAGTTTCTAAATAGGAAAAATATCGAAACACTTTGGTCATTTTTTTTGAGTGAGATTACTATTGCATGATCTATGCTAAACTATGCTAAAAGTGCTACCGCCAGACCCGGAGATCAGCTGAATGGATTCGAAAACGGTAAAACTCAACTGTGTTTAACTCTAGGGGAGTTGGAAAATGAGTGGCGTGTTCCTTTAAGAATGTTTAGATATTTGTACTGAAACACAAGACAAAAATACTGTTACTTTTTCTATCTTTCTTTTTTTGCAGTATATCTGCAATGCTACTGCCCAACTACTCTCCAAGGTGATGAAACTTTTCTTTGCCTGCATCATCTGACAGGCCAGACAGATTCTCAGATCCTCCTAGACTCTTCCTCCAGTTGAGAACTAAACACCTTTAGCACAGCACTACTGCCTTTCTCCGTCTGGCTATTACCTCCAATTTAGAGAAACACGCCTCATGCACAGCCTAGCTGAACTGATTTCATCCCCTCCTGTCTTTTACACTTAGCGCATAATTGCACTGCTCACGAGCTCCAGACTGAATTCAACCTGCAGTTAGCATAGCTGTCTGCCCAACGACACCGCAACCCACCTCTCATTAATACAAAGTCCACGAAGAAGCGCACAACCAGGCTAAAACTTCCACTCTACACATCTTTCAGTGGTCCGCGGGCATGGAAAAACAACTTAATGAGTCTTAACCGAGCACCCAGCAGGACCATTTATAACTGTTACACTAGACGCTGCTTTCTGTTAGTGAACGCATTCTCGCTAATTTACTGCAGGCGAGGAGAGGTCATTCATCTACCTTTATGTCTCGGCAAATATGAATCAGCCCACCTCTATTACCCCGTCTGAGGGGTTGTCTCTTGTGTGGGCTAATGTACGCGGCGCGGCATTAAACTCTGCATTATTTCTTTGAATGAATCAGCCATTCTAGCACAGTATTTGCTTTCTTTGTGAAGAGGTGTGGTGGCAATTTAAAAGAAAAAAGTGCTTGTGTGCGAAACGTTTAATGGTAAGTTACAAGAAAAAGAGAAGAATAAAAGCTAATAAAACTGTGAAACAAACACTTTGCAGTTTTACTTTCTTGAGCGAGAAAGCAGAGAATAGCACAAGTTGTGACATCTGATTGTTTATTAGATTGAATGATTTAATTAAACTAACTGGTAACACTTTATAATAACTCACACCTATGAATCATTAGTTAAGCATTAGTAAATAATCGTATAATGCATGTGAATGGTAACACATGAGAGTATGAGAACTATGAGAGTAAAAAAACATGCACAGACAAATCCATATTAAACCCTGCGGCTCGTGACGACACAACGATGGCGCGAAATGATTGGTTTGTGCAGGATTTATTTTTTTTCAGTATCTTTTTTTTTTTTTTTTTACCTCAAATAAACCACTATGTCCAACAGCCATCAGGATGCGATTACTTCCGGTAAGTGAGGTCAATGTACACAATATGGCATAGTTTACGCAAGCGCGTACTGATCGCTTCATGTTTAATACGGATTTGTCTGTGCATGTTTTTTTTACTCTCATAGCTCTCATACTCTCATGTGTTACCATTCACATGCATTATACGACTGGCAGACCACAACTGTTGGTGTTAAACATCTTCATTTGTGTTCTACTGAAGAAACAAAGTCACCCATATCTTGGATGCCCTGGGGGTAAGCAGATAAACATCACATTTTCATTTTTGGGTGAACTATCTCTTTAAATTGTATAGTTATGAAAACTTTAGTTATCTTGGGCTGTATATATAAAGAATATGTAAAAGTCTTAAGTGTGTCAAAATTTTAAGAATGACATAATTTTACTCTTATTCTTAGACTTAAGAACAACTGTGATTCATAAATGTCCCTAAGTGTTAAGACTAGGGCTGCGTCCGAAATCACGTACTATGTGAGTAGGTACTACATTTGAATTTGAACGAACTCTGCGGCCGTTAAAAAAGAACGTTCTATATAGTATGAATGAATGTAGTATGAATGTAATCCGGACATACTACATCCGCCATGTTGTCATCATGTGACCTACCAGCGTCAGTTACGTCCCTTCATCTCCAGTCATAAATCCAGTGGCCTCATGGGATAGTAAAGTGTCCATCGTAAGAAGTAGGTCATCCGGGTACTTTTCGCCTACTGTTTTTTTTCAGAATACTATGAATTGGGACATATTACTCTGTTGGCATACTGTTTTTCGCATACTATATAGTAGAGAAGTATTCGATTTCGGACGCAGCTTAGGTCTCAGCTCTTATATTATTTAAGAGAGCTGGAGAGGTATCCTAACCTAGTTAGGAGTAACAAGATGGCAGCAGAGAGGAGGAGACCACACACTTTCCAGCTAAAATATAATGGAGTTAAATGATGACATGGGGAGTTGATAAAATGATAAAAGCTTGATCGTCAAGATATTCTTTTTGTAACTGACCTAGTAAGAAATGTAATAACTTCTCCCACGCTACAAATCAATGCTCTAACTGCAGGAATAAAAGTCATAATTACATATTTTGGCAACAGGAATAGTGCAGCAGTGCACCGGTGATGCCTTGGGTCAGCACACAGTGGACAGGGTCTTAAAGAGCACCATTGTGGCACTGACCACACCAAACATACAGTAGTGGCCAAAAGTGATGTGGTTTTGTAAAAAGAATACCCTACAAGTTTGCTTAAACCATCAAAACATGAGGATAATATTTTTATACTTTTAAAATATGAGGGAAGAACAAAACACTAAATAATTTGGCAAAAAAGGCAAACAGCTACATGTTTTAGAAAAACAAGAAAGCTCACAGGAAACAAGAAGAAGTATACATTGACTGCAACATAATCAGTTATTAATATTTCATTGGTTCTCTCTTGTTTTTGCATGTGTTCATAATGTCTTTGTATGACAGCCTGGAAAATTATGTCCGTACAATTTGGCAGGTTTCATTGTGTTATCACAAATAAAACAATTGATCCCAATCACAACTACACAGCATTCTTACAAAATCTTTAACACATTTTAATAATATATGAATAAAGATGAAGATCACTTTGGGCCACTACTGTATGGCAGTTCATTGACTTCCCAACTAACATTCAAACCATGCGGCAAAAGCAAGACACTTTTATGGGGATTTCGGGCTTCCCTGGAGTTGTTGGAACCGTTGATGGTGTTCCCATCATTGCTCCAACTGTAAATGAGGGGACGTACATCAATAGAAAAGGATCCCACAGCATCAATATTAATTCAGGATCACTTTGCACAATGCAATTTTTTTCAAATAAATGTAAATATTAAAGTTTCGGTGTCTTAATGAAATGCTTGCACTATAATTACATAAAATGATTGGTGTAATGCTGCTGTGACTTCACCCTTGTGATTCACTATTGGCTGATTCAGTCGTTGAGGGCGGCCCTTTTGCGTTGATATCATTCTTCCTTAGTTTGCAACACTTAAGTGCCACCTCAGCCAGCACTTAAGAATCAGACTTCACTGAAAGTTGCTTTTAGCAACTTGAATTTTATAGTCATGAAAGCTTTAGTTATCTGAACTTATATTTTATAGTTATGAAAACTTTACTTTAGTTATCTGAGCTTAAAGGTGCCCTAGAATGAGTTGAAACAATATTTAAATTGTTCTCTGATATCTACATAGAGGTTATGTGGCTTATTTAAGGGCAAAATTGCCCAGATACGGTTTTACAAGTCCATTTACAATGCTAGAAACTGTCCCTAGAATGAAATGGGCTGTTATTACCTTATTTGGAAGGGTCATGAATAATAATGATGAGCTCTGCTCTGATTGGCTCATTTCAGTAGCTCACACAAGTGCGGTTGGTCAGCTAACACAATCGCAAACAGCACAAGCGGCTCGTGAGTCGTGACAGAACACAGACCGACTGAATGACACTTTAAGCAGAAAAATCTCAAATGGAGATTGCTGAAATGCTGCTTACTTGTTTATTGGCGTTTTCAGATCGTCCGCCCGAGAGAGAGCGAGTTGAGAAAGCGAGAGCGAGAGCGAGAGCTGAGAAAAACAGAGAGAGCTCGCGTGCACATTGTTGCCAGATTGCACGTTTAAGTAAAACACCAGATAAAATATGTGTTCTTTTAACAGAAAAGTTCTGATTAGATGATTTAAATTACTGAAATCTGGCAACCGCAAGCACGAACGCTCCTACTGATCCTTTCTTCAAGTTTTTCTTTTTTAAACTATATTTTAGTCGTCTTTTTTCGTCAAAGATATTGCATGTTTATATAGTCACAATAATCATTTAAGGACATTTGTGTCATCTCGTCTCGTCATGGAAAAAAAAGGTGGTCAATGAAAATTTTTTGTCATATTTTCGTTAACGAAATTAAGTCAGAGCAAACGAACAACTATGAATTCAACTGGTGCTGTATCCTGTTATAGATAAACATCAGCCATGCCTGCTGACTGTTCTGTGGGAAGGCTATGAAAAGTGCTCACATCCCCTGCACAGCCTGGAACATAACATTTATATCCATGATCTGCCGTTTTCACTATATTGTCCTTGCTTTCTTCTTCACAATACCTGCAGAACTTCTGATGATTCGGCTGTGCAGGTCCACGTTACTGCTTGACCTTGAACATGGGCTGGTTATATGCAAATTTTGAGGGCGTAAATATTAATGATCCTGACTGTTACGTCACAGTCGGTGTTATGTTGGGATTCGCCGTTTTTCAGTGGTCTTTTTCAAGCACAAGATTTGCATATGAAGGAGGAAACAATGGTGTTTGAGGCTCATGGTATGTTAGTTCCATGTACAGAAGTCTTATTATCCAACTATGCCAAGGAGTTTTCCATTCTAGGCCACCTTTAAATTTTATAGCTATGAAAACTTTAATTATCTGAACTTCTTGAAATCTTCACTTTAGGTGGCTGCAAAGCTGCTTTAATCAGTATTAACTGCATTACTATATTCATTTGAGGTTTATTTTTCATGTTGTATCACGTGTTCAGTTGTGCGGTTTCATTTTTGCATCTTGAAATAAATAGTTAATTGAATAACTATTACTATGTCTAAATAAAAGATGTACATTTAAATCGTTTATTAATCATTTACTTATCTTGTGAACCACTGACAACTCCAAAATAACTGGTTTGTAAATAATGTAATAATTTAGAAATGACAAATTGATCATTAATAAAGTATGAAAATACAATTATTAAACACATTATAGATGTGCTTATAAATAAAGAACAACGCATTTATAGCTTTTTATAAATAATAAACTGCTCGCTCATGTCTATTAATGCTTTATAAATGATGAATTAACTATTTACTAATGCTTAACTAACGATTCAGCGTGAGTTATTATAAAGTGTTACCAATGAATTAAATGAATCAGCTTAAAAGAACCCTGAATTGCTGATTTGGGAGACAAACTCAAATGTTTTTTTAGGAACATAGGAGTTGGTTTGTTGCTGGTTTATTTGTGATCATACAGGCTGGTTTGCCAGGTTGGAATCAACTTTGTCTCAGGTTCTTCTCCCAGAAATCACTTGGAAGAAATGAATACAGACATAAACGAGTCAATATGTCATACGGTAGAAGTAAAGAGTTGCAAAATTAATGTGGAGAGCAGCTCAGATCTTTCCCTTTTGGGAGGTTTTGATGAGAAACGTTTGAGTTCGATCGATATCTCTGACAAACACTGGCATCTGAATCTTTTTATCAAATTGGACGATTTGTTTAAATGAAGCAGTTAAAAAAGATGAATCATTGATTTGGGAGACATCACTCAAAAATGCTCACAAAACAGAACTTACCCTGATGGAAAAAACAGTTCTTGGATCTTACAGGCTGGGCTGCCAACTTTGTCTCCAAGAAATTCATTAGAAAAAATGAAAACAGAAATAGAGTCAATAGTTGTCATACAGTAATAGTCTATATGTATAGATGTAGTATAAATGTATAGAGCAATACAATTATTGTGGGACGCAGCTCAGGGGCCTCATTTATAAAACTTTCTGTAGATTTCATCCTAAAAGCTAGATGTTGCATACGCACAAAAGTTTTCAGATTTATAAAGCCATGTGTGCACCAGAACCTGTGCAAAGTTCCCTTTAATAAAACCCAGTCAGCAGAAGACTGTGCGTACATGCGTCGCCACATCATCTCCTCACAGAAATAACCATATATGGAGCTTACAACGCCTATTTTTACTATGCGTAACCTCATCTGCATATCATTTGCATATGTATATTCATACACAATACCTTTTTAACGGTACAAGACATTAGTAAAATATGAGATACGGAAGTGCCGTCACATTACATTAATGATTAAAAATCATTCAGTAGACCATCCTTGCCTTGTTTTTGAATAAATAAATCAAAATAAATACATTTCAGAGAAAGATTTTCTCAATCTTTTCCTCTGGCCAAATAGTATTTTT